>JAWMRF010000116.1:1681057-1701436 GCA_035221435.1 Sphenopsis melanotis | reverse complement strand
TAATATTCTACTTAAACTGTTGTGGCTTGCTGATCTTCATACAAGGTTGGTAATTTGCTCCACGGGTCATAATCAAACCCACAGGTGTTTTGGGCTGTGTGCCAGGGTCTCTGAGCCCCCTGGCAGGGGTCTGGGCTGCTCAGGACAGCCAGAGGGATGTCCTGGATCCTGACACTCCCCCCCTCTCTCGTCAGGTGTTTCCTGCTGGGGGAGATCGAGAAGGAGGAGAAGGAGAAGGTCTGGTACTACTCCCAGCTGCAGAGCCTGGCCACGCGCCTGGACGAGCTGCCCCACGTGGAGACGGTGAGTGGGGGACCCCCCCTGTGCCCCCCAGGCCTCGGGGAGCTGCCCAGACCCTGCCCCGCTCACGGCACCCCCTGTGTGCCCCCCAGTTCTCCATGCAGATGGATCTGATCCGGCAGCAGCTGCAGTTCGAGGCGCAGCACATCCGCTCGCTGATGGAGGAGCGCTTCGGGACGGCCGATGAGATGGTGCAGAGGGCACAGGTGGGATCCTTCACCCCCAAACTCCTCCTGCTCTGCTTCTGGGGGGCCCCAGACTGACGGGCTCAACTCTGGGTACCCTCACAAGCAGCTCTGGGTGCCCTACACCAGTTCCTCACACCCTACTCCAGCTGCTCACACCCTACACCAGCTCCTTGCACCCTACACCAGCTCTTCTCACCCTACTCCATCTCCTCACACCCTACAGCAGCTCCTCTCACCCTACACCAGCTCCTCACACCCTACTCCAGCTGCTCACACCCTACTCCATCTCCTCACACCCCACACCAGCTGCTCACACCCTACTCCATCTCCTCACACCCTACTCCATCTCCTCACACCCTACTCCATCTCCTCACACCCCACACCAGCTGCTCACACCCCGTTCCTTGCACACCCACCCCCCTCCCTCCCATCTCTCATGGTCCTGGGGGGTCCCAGCCCTGTCCAACGCCCCCTGTGCCCCCCAGATCCGGGCATCCCGGCTGGAGCAGATCGACAAGGAGCTGATGGAGGCGCAGGACAAGGCGCAGCAGCCGGAGCCGCAGGTACTGGGATTGGGGCCGGGCTGTCCCCGCTCCCTCTGGAGCCAGGAGGGGGAGGAAGGGGCCAGCAGGGCCCCCCCGCGCTGTCCCCGCGCTGTCCCCACCGGCACAGCCGGGCTTTGTGCCGCTCGGGCACCGTGAAATGGGCAGTTGCCATGGAGACCAGAAGTAGGCCATGGCGGGCGGGCGGGCGGGCGGGGGCTCCCGCGGCATCTGCCGCCGCCAGGGTGGGCAGCCTGCCATCGTCATCGTCATCGTCATCGCCATGGGCTGCCATCGACACGGCCCCAGTGTCACCCACAGCCTCGCCGCTGTCATTGTCCCACTGTCACCCACGGCTCCACCGCCATCATCATCGTCATGGGATGCCGTCGACATGGTCCCAGTGTCACCCACTGCCCCAGCATTGCCACGGACCCGCTGCCACCCCCCAAAGCTCCACCATTGTCACCATCACAGGCTGCCATTGCCACTGTCCCACTGTCACACACAGCTCCACCATTGTCACCATCACTGCCCCACCATCGTCATTGTCCCACTGCCACCCTCAGCCCTGCCATTGTCACCGTCACAGGCTGCCATCACCATTGTCCCACTGTCACACACAGCTCCACCATTGTCACCATCACAGGCTGCCATCGCCATTGTCCCACTGTCACCCCCCAAAGCTCCACCATTGTCACCATCACAGGTTGCCATCACCATCGCCACACTGTCACCCACTGCCCCATCATCGCCATTGTCCCACTGTCACCCACAGCCCTGCCACTGTCACCATCACAGCCCTGCCATTGCCATTGTCCCACTCTCACCCACAGCTCTGCCACTGTGACCATCACAACCCCACCACTGTCATTGTCCCACTGTCACCCACAGCCCTGCCATCAACACGGTCCCATCATCACCGCCCTCCCACTGCCACCCACAGCCCCACGTGGCAACACCCATGGCCCCCATCACTCCCAGACGCCCCCAGATCCTCCCAGCCCCCGTTTCCCACCCCTCCCTCACCCCGCAGGCTCAGCCCCAGCCCCCTCCCCGCTGCCCACCCACGCTCTCCCTTCCCTGAGCTGCGGCAGCGCCCCCCATCCCCATCATCCCCGATTTTAGCTCAAAACCCACCCCTGCCTCTGACGGAAACAACGATTGGGGAGCGCAGGGGGCGGCAGGGAAGTGGGGAGGGGCTGGGCACGGGGGGCGAGGGCTCTGCAATGCAGCCCCCCCCACCTGCCCCCTCCTCTGCAGCTCTGCGGGAAGGTCCCGGGCATGGAGGGGGACGGCAGCCTGGACCCCCCGACCCACCCCGAGGAGGGCGGCAACACCAAGGTGAGGAGCAGGAACCGGAGCGCGGCCGGGGCGGGCTGAGCCCGCGGCGGGGCTGAGCGTGACCCCGTGTGCCGCCCGCAGGTGGAGGTGGTGTTCTGGCTGCTGTCCATGCTGGCCACGCGCGACAAGGAGGACATGTCCCGCACGCTGCTGGCCATGTCCAGCTCGCAGGAGAGCTGCCTGGCCATGCGCAAGTCGGGCTGCCTGCCGCTGCTCATCCAGATCCTGCACGACTCCGACGGGGAACCGGGCCCCCCCGAGAGCCCCACGGGCGCCAAGGACGCCCGCATGAGAGCCAACGCCGCCCTGCACAACATCGTCTTCTCCCAGCCCGACGAGGGCCAGGCCAAGAAGGAGATGCGGGTGCTGCACGTCCTGGAGCAGATCCGCTCCTACTCGGAGACCTGCTGGGACTGGCTGCAGATGCAGAGCAGGGACGAGGGACGGGGCCCCGAGGGCGCCGGTACGGGCGGGCCACGCGTGCTGGGAGGGGCTGGGAGGGACTGGGAGCATCGTGTGTGACTGAGCCTCGTCCCCCCACAGTGCCAGTGCCCATCGAGCCGCAGATCTGCCAGGCCACCTGTGCCATCATGAAGCTGTCCTTCGACGAGGAGTACCGGCGGGCCATGAACGAGCTGGGTGAGCGCGGGGAGGCGGCTCCTTCCCTCTGCACTGCCCCCAGACGGGCTGCTGGAGGTGGGGGAAGCCCAAACGACCCCTGCCTCGTCCCACAGGTGGGCTGCAGGCCGTGGCCGAGCTGCTGCAGGTGGATTATGAGATGCACAAGATGACCAACGACCCCCTGAACCTGGCGCTGCGACGCTACGCGGGGATGGCCCTCACCAACCTCACCTTTGGGGATGTGGTCAACAAGGTGGGGAGGGCGGTTTGGGGGGCATCAGCAGGGTCTGGGGGGCATCAGCAGGGTCTGGGGTGATCAGCAGGGTCTGGGGGTCGCAGCATCACTCTTACCACCCTCATCCTCCCCGCAGGCCACGCTGTGCTCCCGCCGGGGCTGCATGGAGGCCATCGTGGCTCAGCTGGGCTCCGACAGCGAGGAGCTGCACCAGGTGGGTGCTGGTGGAGCTCCCTGGGGTGGGGGACAGGTAGGGGGACAGTCCCCCTGCCCCACTCAACCCTCTCTGCCTCTCCAGGTGGTTTCCAGCATCCTGAGGAACCTCTCCTGGCGCGCTGACATCAACAGCAAGAAGGTGCTGCGGGAGGTGGGCAGCGTCACCGGGCTGATGCGCTGTGCCCTGCACGCCGGCAAGGTGAGCCTGGAGTGGTGACAGACAGACCTGGCAGGGCTGTGTGTCCCCCTGAGGTGGGTGACAGCGGGCACAGGGTGACAGGACAGGGCTGACAGGAGTTGTGTGTCCCCTCCCGGGGCAGGAGTCGACGCTGAAGAGCGTCCTGAGCGCGCTGTGGAACCTCTCGGCGCACAGCACGGAGAACAAGGCAGCCATCTGCGGGGTGGAGGGGGCCCTGGGCTTCCTGGTCAGCACCCTCACCTACAAGTGCCAGAGCAACTCCCTGGCCATCATTGAGAGCGGCGGTGGCATCCTCAGGAACGTCTCCAGCCTCGTTGCCACACGGGAGGATTACAGGTGAGGGGCACTGCAAGGTGGGGCCGCCCCTGAGGTACCCAGGGCACCAGGGACCGAGGGATGGCATTGGGGGTACGATGGGAATGGGGGACCCCAGGCTCCATGGACCCCAGGATGGCATCGGGGGATGATATGGCTGCAGGTACAAGGGGGATGGAGATGAGGGACCCTGGGCACCAAGGGCGGTGTTGGGGGATGCAATGGCTGCAGGACCGGAGGGCACTGCAGCCCCCAGGGACAGCACTGGGGGGATGCCATGGCTGGGCAGGGGTGGGGTCACCTTGCACCCCTGGGATGGGGCAGGGAGAGGGTCCAGGACCACCCTGATGGCCGGGGGGGGTCCCCTCTGTCCCGCAGGCAGGTGCTCCGGGACCACAACTGCCTGCAGACGCTGCTGCAGCACCTGCGCTCGCACAGCCTGACCATCGTCAGCAACGCCTGCGGCACCCTCTGGAACCTGTCAGCCCGCAGCCCCCGCGACCAGGAGCTGCTGTGGGACCTGGGGGCGGTCAGCATGCTCCGCAACCTCATCCACTCCAAGCACAAGATGATCGCCATGGGCAGCGCGGCCGCGCTGCGCAACCTCCTCACCAACCGGCCCCCCAAGTACAAGGACGCGGCCGTGGTGTCGCCGGGCTCCTGCATGCCCTCGCTCTACATGCGCAAGCAGAAGGCGCTGGAGGCCGAGCTGGACGCCAAACACCTGGCTGAGACCTTCGACACCATGGAGAAGCAGAGCCTGAAGGGGCAGAGCGCCAAGAAGCCGATGCGGCACATGGAGAGCCTGGTGAAGGACTACGCCTCCGACTCCGGCTGCTTCGACGATGATGAGGTGCCCAACATCTCCACCGGCGTGGAGACGGCCAGCGCCTCCGTGCTCTCCATGTTCCTCAACTCCTCCTTCCTGCAGGGTCAGGCGCTGCCGCGGGCGCTGGCCCAGCGGCACTGCCCGGAGCCGGAGAAGGACGGCAGCGGGAAGGCGGCCGAGCCCAAGAAGGCGCCGCTGCCGGAGGACGACGTCTCGCTGGCCGCAGAGAAATTGGCCAACAAGATCTCCAGCACGGTGGCCAAGATCGACAAGCTGGTGGAGGACATCTCCACCATGCACAACTCCTCGGACGACAGCTTCAGCCTCAGCTCCGAGGATCACTGCCTGGACTGGCAGTACGGCCCCGAGGACGGGCACGAGGCGCGTGCCCAGTCCTGCTCGCCGTGCCGGCTGTCGGACGCCGGCGGCTTCGCCAAGCGGGAGAGCCTGAGCCGGGCGCACACCCTGCTGCGGCTGAAGACGGCCTACACCAGCCTGTCCACCGACAGCCTCAACAGCGGCAGCACCAGCGACGGCTACTGCACCAAGGAGCACATGAAGCCCTGCCCCAGGGCCGCCTTCCTGGATTACCGGGACGAGCTGCAGCGCTACCAGAAGCGGCCCAGCAGGCTCGACCTCAAGAGCATCCTGGGCAAACCAGAGCGGGCCGAGCCCCCAGAGCCAGACAAACCCGAGCAGCAGGACCTGCCTGAACGGGCCAAGAAGGTGGTGACTTTCCCCAGCCCCAAGGTGCCAGAGAAGGAGACGGAGTGGAAGAAGGAGGTGGGCACCAAGCCCCCCACTGACCCCCATGTTCGCACCATCAAGCTGTCTCCATCCTACCAGCACGTCCCCATGCTTGAGACCCTGGCCAAGAGCAGCACGGCTGCTGGCCACCAGCCCTCCCTTCTGGGCAGGAAGCAAGCCTGGCTCCCCCCGGTGCTGCTGCAAGCGGCCGAGCCCCTGAGCAAGATCCCGGAGAAGCTGCCAGCCCAGCCACCGGCCTCGGCAGAGCAGGAGTCGGTGCAGAAGTACTCGGTGGAGGACACCCCAATCTGCTTCTCCCGGTGCAGCTCCCTGTCCTCCCTCTCCTCGGCAGACAACGTGCTGGACGGGCAGAGCCACAGCGAGAATGACCTGGATAGCGACTCCTCCCTGGAGATCCTGGAGATGGAGGAAGGGGATGCAGAAGGGGAGGAGGATGGGAGGCAGGAGAAGGAGAAGGTGGTGGATCCAGGTCCCACCACGCCGGTGGGGATCTCCCAGCCCATCACCATCCCCTTCCCGAAGCGTGACAAGGTTTTCCTGCGGGAGGCCTCGCCCTCACGCCAGGAGGACCTGACGCCCTCGAGCTCCTCAGAGAATTACATCCAGGAGACGCCGCTGGTGATGAGCCGCTGCAGCTCCGTCAGCTCCCTGGGCAGCTTCGAGAGCCCCTCCATCGCCAGCTCCATCCAGAGCGACCCCTGCAGCGAAATGATCAGCGGCACCATCAGCCCCAGCGAGCTGCCCGACAGCCCCGGGCAGACCATGCCCCCCAGCCGCAGCAAGACCCCGCTCTTCGAGCTGGGCTGCCAGCCCGAGAAGGAGACCAGCCAGTTCAACATCCAGTGGGAGAACAACGTCAAGAAGTTCATGGAGATCACCGACTTCAAGGAACGCTTCCAGCTGCCCCAGGACCTAGACTCCATGGTTTACTTCACGGTGGAGAAACCCAACGAGAACTTCTCGTGCGCCTCCAGCCTGAGCGCCCTGCCCCTCCACGAGCACTACGTCCAGAAGGACGTGGAGCTCAAGCTGATCCCCACCTTCCCGGAGAAGAACAGCCTGAACTTCGCGGCTCACGAGAAGAGGGAGGAGCGGCGGGAGGAGAGGTACCTGGAGGGCCGGCGAAGGGCCGAGCGCCCCGAGCCCCCCGACGACGACGACATCGAGATCCTCAAGGAGTGCATCAGCTCGGCCATGCCCTCCCGCTTCCGCAAGGTCAAGACCTCGCTGCTGTCCGGGCAGGTGCTGCACCCGCAGACCAAGAAGCCGCTGCACGTCCCCGTGTACATGCTGGTGCCGGCCCACAGCCACCCCGGCGTCCCCAAGCACCTGCGAGCCACCGCCCGCGACCTCTTCAAGGACGACGACTCCTTCACCGACTCGGCCGACGGGACCCCCGTCAACTTCTCCAGCGCCGCCTCGCTGAGCGACGAGACCCTGCGGTACCCGGCGGGCGAGGAGGCCGAGCACCCCCTGGCCGAGCGGCGCCGCCAGCCCGGCCCCATCCCGGCCCGCAGAGCCGCCTCCGGCAGCTCGGCCCCCGCCCGCCTCGGCTCCGCCGGGAAGGGCAAAGCGGGCCCGGGCCGCGGCGAGGGAAAGCGGGGCCAGACTCCCGCCAAGGGCACGGCCAGCCTGGAGCTGGGGGCCGGCCGGGCCAGCGGTGCCCCCGGGAGGAAGGAGGACGCTCTGGAGGACGGGGTGGTGTTCCAGTCGCTGTGCCACACCACGCCGACGGAGGAAGCCGTCTACTGCTTCTACGACCCGGATTTGGACGAGCTGCCCGAGGCGGGCAGGGACGGCTCCGGCAGCAGAGCCCAGCCCGGCCGGGCGCCACGGAGGGAGCGCTGGGGAGGCTCCGTCCCCCACAAGGACCCCGAGCCCGGCTCCCGTCAGGCCAAGACGAAGCCTCAAAACAACCTGATCGCCGACGAGACGCCGCCCTGCTACTCCCTGAGCTCCTCCATGAGCTCCCTGAGCGACGCCAACCTCTCCGGGGGCGAGGAGCGGGGCCAGCCCTGCGGCAAAGCCGCCTGGCCGCGGTCAGCTGCAGCGGGGCAGGCGCAGGGGGGCTCGCCCAGCTCCCCCAGCCTCAACTCGGAGGATGATCTGCTGCAGAAATGCATCGGCTCGGCCATGCCCAAGCGCCGGCGGCCCGCGGCTCGCCGCAGGCTGGTGGAGAGAAAGCAGAAGCCGCCGGGAGCCGGCGGGAGGGAGAGGAAAGCCGAGGCCAGGCATCACCCCGAGGAGGAGGCCGGTTCTGACCGGGGTTCCGACCTGGACAGCGTGGAGTGGCAAGCCATCCAGGAGGGAGCCAACTCCATCGTCACCTGGCTGCACCAGGCCGCCGCCTCGCTGTCCCGGGAGCCTTCCTCCGAGTCCGACTCCATCCTGTCCTTCATGTCGGGGCTCTCGGTGGGCTCCACGCTGCAGCTCTCCCTGGGCAGGCAGGAGAAGCAGCGGCCCGGCAGCGCCTCCGGCCGGGACCCGGCGAGGAGGGAGCACAGCAAAGGCCGCCCGGAGCGCAAGGACGCGGCCGGTGCCCGTCCCGCCGGCCGCGCCAGCTCCAGGGCGGAGCGGAGCGCGGCGCCCGCCAAGCCGGTGCCCAACCTGCCCGTGGTGTTCCGCGGCAGGACCGTCATCTACATGCCCAGCCTGGCCAAAGACGCCCCCAGCCCAAGAGCCACCCCGAAGAAGAGCCCCGCGGCCAAGCCCGAGGCGCCGCCGGCCAAGAACCTCTCGCTGAGCCAGCAGCGCTCGCGGAGCCTGCACCGGCTGGGCAAAGCGCCCGAAACCGGGGAGCTGGCGCTGCCCAAGAGGAGCACGACCCCGCCCGCCCGCATCGGCAAAGGCCCCCCCTCCTCGGGCTCCTCCCGCACCTCCACGCCCTCCCAGCACGCCCCCAAGAAGCTGCCGTCGCCCTCCCAGGTCACCAAACAGGGCGGCCCGGCCGCGGGCAAAGGGAGCGGCTCCTCCTCCCCGCCGGGACCCCCGGCCAGAGCCCCGGCCCCCAAATCCCCGGCTCCCAAGCAGTCCAAGACGCAGAAGTCGCCCGTGCGCATCCCCTTCATGCAGAAGCCCAGCAGGAAGGTGCTGCCGGGCCGGGGGGCCATGCCGGTGCTGGAGGAGCAGGTCGATGGCTCCAAGGCTCGGCCCGGGGGGCCGGGGGGCAGCCGGCTCAACCTGGTGCGGATGTCATCGGCCCGCTCCAGCGGCAGCGACTCGGACCGCTCCGGCTTCCTGCGCCAGCTCACCTTCATCAAGGAATCCTCGAGCCTGCTGCTGCGCCACCGCTCTGACCGGTCCCCAGCTCCGCCGGCCACCTCGCTGCCTCGCCGGGGCTCCCCCCAGCGCAGCCGAGCCGCGCTCCCGGCCGTGTTCCTCTGCTCCTCCCGCTGCGACGAGCTCAAGGCGGCCAAAGCGGCGACCCCCGGCCAGCGGCCGCTCATCCCCAGAGCCCAGCCCGGCGGCAAAACCACGGCCGGGGCCAAACCGCCGCGCCGGACCAGCTCCGAGAGCCCGTCCCGGCTGCCGGTGAAGAGCAGCGCGCCCGCGGCCGAGCCCTTCAAGCGCTACTCGTCCTCGCCCAACATCAGCGTGGTGCGGCGGGCGGCCAGCCCGTCCTCCGTGCGCTCCGAGGCGGCGGCGGCGCGGCGGCGGCAGAACGAGCCGGCGGCTCCCGGGAGCCCGCCGGGAAAGCCGCCGGTGGTGATGATGAAGAGCACGTGGCGGAGGATCCGGGACGAGGACATCCCGCACATCCTCAAGAGCACGCTGCCCTCCTCCGCGCTGCCGCTGGCGGGCTCCGGAGACGAGGAGCCCCCCGGCACTGCCGGCACGGCCAGGAAGACCAGCGACGCCGTGGTGCAGACCGAGGACTTCGCCACCTCCAAGACCAACTCCAGCACCTCTCCCACGCTGGAGAGCCGCGAGGGACCCCCGCACCCCCGCGCCACCGGCGACGGAGAAGCCCCCGCGCCCGCCAAGGCCGCCCTGCCCATCTCGTTCGGGCACGAGGCGCCCGCCGGGAGCTTTCCCGGCAGCCGGCACGGCTCCCCCAGCAAGGCCGCCCGCGTCACCCCCTTCAACTACGTCCCCAGCCCCATGGCGGTGACGGCGGTGGCCGACAAGGCGGTGGAGAAAATCCAAGCTTGATGATGCCCCAGTGAGGGTCCTGCGGCGCCCCCCAGCCCCGCGGGAGCTGTCCAGGGCTGTGTTTGGGACACACGTGGGGATGTGGGACAGCTGGGGACCAGCGAGTCACCCCAACCTGCTGCTGGCCCCGGCTGGGGGCTCGCTGTGCTGAAGCATCACCATTCCCAGCAGCAAGGAGTGGACAGAACTGGGAACGTTCTGGGTCTGGCAGCCCGAGCTGGGGTGGTTCTCGTGGAACATCCCCTCCCACTGATGGACACCCAGGGACAAGCTGAGGTGAGGCCGTGTCCCCACGTGCCCCCATCCTGCTCACCCAGAGCCTGATCCCACACGCCGGGAGCTGACACAGCACATCCAGTACCAGGAAAACCCCACACGCTCCAGCTTGTCTGGCACCAGCTCATGGCAGCTCATTTATTAGCCAGGGAAGGGATGCAGAGGAGAGGCTTTGGAGGGGGAGATGGGCACCAGGACCCCCGTTTGGGGGACCAGGACCACTGGAGGTTCCTCATGGCTGATCTGTGCCGGTCCGAGGTGGTGGCAGAGGGAAATGGTGCAGGAGGAGCTGGGCAAAGCTCATGGGGTGGCTGGGGTCCCGATGGGCTCATCCCAGGGATGCTCACAGGGTGCTGTCACCAGGCTGGGGGGCTGCTCTGGGAGGGGACAGGGTGCTGAGCTGGCACCGGGATGCTCAACCCCCAGGAAAGGGTCTGGGGTCCCTCCCCTTCACCCAGAGCCCCCCAGTCTCCCACCCCCATGGCAGGAGAGCCTCGGCTCGCAGCCAGGATCCCGGGGTGTCCCTGTGGATGTGGACACGAATCCATCCAGGACTGGATTACGCCCATGAGCACAAAACCCTGGGGACACCCCCACTCCTGCTGCCAGCCGGGCCCAGGTGCCAACACTGGGACGTGTGGGAAGTGCCTCAGCCCTGGAAATGGGATGGGCTGCAGAGGGACCCCCAATCCAGGTGGTCCCAGACCCTTGGATTCCTCCAATCCTGCACCATCGCTCCCTGCTTTGGGTGGATCTTTGTGCCCTCCCATCCCAGTGCCACGGGGGGCTGTAGGGACGGACACAGGGCTATGGGGACATGTGCAGGGGACACACCTGGGCGGCTGTGGGGACGCAGGGAGGAGCTCTGAGTTGCACAGTGGGGCCAGGGAGACACCAAGACCGTGGGGATATGCAGGGGGTCCCCAGGGATGTGCACTGGGGTGGTGGGGACGGGCACACCAATGCCCACTGGAGCCCCCCTGCCCTGGCAGTGGCTGGGACTGAAGAAAAGGAGGAAAATCCCAGGAGCAGCATTCCCGGGTGCTGTAAAGGAGCGCAGGGGTGGCAGGAGGGCCAGCATCGCCCCCCGGCTGCAAGCCACCGCCCTCCTCCTCCTCCACCGACAATCCCGCCAGGCTCTGCTCGCCGTCACTGTATCTATGTACTAAGGATGTTATTTTACCAGACTCTGGACAGTATTCCCGATTAAAAGCCAACCTGTGTAAATAGGAAGGGGTGTTTGGTCTATGCCGTGTGCTCGGGCTGGCCGGATCCGCAGCCCCTCCGCAGAATTTTCTGGATCCATTTCTTGTGCTTCACGGTCGAGGTGGCCACGGGCGGTTTGAAAGGATCAGTGGCGTTCTTGCTGCTGAAGGACACCACGCCGGCCACTGCCGGCCGCGTCCCGCACACCAAGGGCCCCCCCGAGTCACCCTGAGAGGGGAGGTGACACCGGGGAGTGGACCAGGGCACAGGGACCCCCGCCACGGCCAGGAGAACGCCTCACCTGCTCAGGGTGAGCATCCTCCCCGCAGCCAGGCTCGGGTTTTTGGGTTTTTGCACCCCTTGGACCCCCAAACTCTCACCTTGGCGGGCGCCGAGCCGCGGCGCTGCCCCTGGAAGCAGATCATGGTGGGGCCGATCTGGCCGTGCCAGAAGCGGCTGTTGTTGCACATCCGCGTGTCCATCACCGTCACATCCATCTCCTGCAGGGTGGGCGACAACCTCCGGTCCTGGGGGTCCACGACCCCCCATCCCGCCAGGCTGCACCGCGCCCCCGGCGCCGGCTCCCGGCTCGCCAGCGGGATCAGCCGCCGTGTCCTGCTCAGCGTCACCTTCCCGTCCAGCTGCGGGCGGGGGGCGACATCAGAACCACCCCCTTGGGCAGAGGGGCTGGCAGGGAGCACCCCAACACCGTGGGTGGGGGGGTCAAAGGGGAGCACCCCAATGCTGCAGGTGGGGGACTGAGGGGAGCCCCGAGCCGGTGCAGCGGCAATGGGAGCGGGGAGATGACACCCAGGTGTGAAACCTCTCGGGGGTGAGAAGAGGAAATGTCACCGAGCCGCTCGCCCCCGGCCCCGCGCGAACACCCCCGCCCCTTCCCGGCAGCGCTCCCCGGCACCGCCGCCGCTCCAGCCCCGCTCGGAGCCCTCCCGAGCCCCACCTGGAGCAGGAGCAGGTCGTTCTCCATTGTCTCTTGGTCGTAGCCGGGGTGGGGACAGACAGCCCGGATGGTGAATTTCTGCGTGTCCTCCTCATCGTGGTCCCGCCAGTTGTGCAGCCCCACCAGGAGCCGCCCCTTGTGCCACGACCTGGCCCGGCCCGGGAGCGGGGTCAGCCCGGTGCCGGTCACCGGAGCCCCGATCCCTCCCCGGGCAGGACCCAGCCGTGCCGGACTCACCTCTCAGGCAGGCAGTGCGCGGCCGTCAGCGCCCAGCGCCGGTGCAGCAGCGCTGCCCCGCAGGCATGAGCCTCCCCAAACTGCAGGAACGCCATGTAGGGCCGGGAGTGGCGTTTGGCCTCACGTCCCCCGATGATCGAGGGCTGGAGCCACGTCCTGTCCCCACCAGCAGCTGCCACAGCCCCGGGCAGTGACTCCGAGCCCACGCTGGCCACGCCGGACCCAGGGAAAGGCGGCAGCAGCAGCAGCAGCAGCAGCGGCCCCAGGCAGCCCCTCGCCCCCATCCCGCCCCTCCGCGGCTCCCGGTGCAGCTGCCGAGCTGGAGGAGCCCCCGGTGCCGTGTGACAGCGGAGCGGGGCAGCAGCGGGGCACGGATGCAGCTCAGGGGGGACAGGAAGGGGAAGAAGCACCCACAAGGTCACACCTGTGAGGGTGGGAAACACCCACGGCCCCCGCAGCGCTCAGAGCAAACAGAAAGCGGCGCCTCCAGCTCGCAAAAATGGGGGGTTGTGAGATTTGTGACAGCTCACAGTGCTGGGTGACCCATTCCCACCATCTTTATTAGCAAAACAAGGCAGTTTTTCACACCATGGGGCGGTGCTGGCCCCCGACCCAGCCCCCCTTAGCGGAGGGGTCCCTCAGTTCGTCCCCTTGGGCGGGACCCGCCCGGCCCCGCTCCTTGGGCGGGACCTCAGGCTGGCCAGCAGCCGCTGGAAGAAGAACTCGTTCTGGTATTCCAGCGGGACCAGGTGCTGCAGGAACGGGGGCACCTCGGCTCTGCTGACCCCCACGCACACGGGCACCACCCTGGGGCCGCGCTGGTGGATGTTGCGGAACAGATTCCACTGGGACACGCGCTGGCACCACCGGTCACGCAAGGACTTGGCCGAGAGGAGCAGGATGGCCACCCGGCTGGCCTCGATGGCCTCCATGGCCGTCAGGATGACGGATGTCCCGGCCACTCGGTCCTGGTGCTCGGTGAAGCCCCGGAATCCCTCCTCCCTCAGGCGCTCCGCGATGCGGGAGGCGACGGGGTCATCCTCGGGGAAGTACCAGAGGGAAAAGTCGTAGGGAGCAGAGGATGTGCCACCCACGAGGGACATGGCAGCCGGTTCAGGGGCACAAGGAAGGGTGCAAGCCGTTGTCCCAGCACCAGGAAGGTGCCACCGTGCTGGCCTGGCAGATCCCACTGTTCCCTGGGAAAAGCTCACTGGGGTGACACAGGCGGGGCTGTCCCGGCAAATCCGGATCCTCGCGATGCAAACGGCGTCGGGAAGGTGAAACCACAGCGTGGAGGTGCCCACCATGGTCCCTCAGAACGCCTTCTGCCTCATCTCAGCGATGCCGCGCTCCAGCGCCTCCCCGACCCTCTGCAGCTCCCGGCGCCGCTCCCGCAGCTGCTCCCGGGACTGCTGCAGCCGCTGGTTCATCCCCACGTAGGAGCGGATCTGCCGGTACAGCCGCTCCCGCTCCTCGGCCGCGGGCTCGGGGCAGCCTGGCGGGCACAGCCGGGGCTCAGCGGGGCTGGGGGGTCCCCACGCCCCCCATTCCCCAGCGAGGGCTCACCTGGAGCGGGGCCGGGGTCCTGGGGGGGCTCGGCGGGCAGGACGAACACGGGGTCGGAGGGGAGCGTGCCCTGCACGTCGGCCAGGATCTGCTCGGCGCTGGGGGGCTCAGGACGGGTGGGCAGCACCCGCTTGGCCTTGGAGCTCATCCCGGGGGAGGCTCATGTGGGGAGGGGCTGCGGAAGGGGGGGAGGTGAGGGCGCTGCGAGCCCGGACGGACGGACAGACAGACAGCTCCCCTTTTCTATCCCCCCTGTGCTGCCCTTTGGACAGACAGACGGACCCCTCGCAGCAGGCAGAGCCCCCTCACTATCCCCCCGGATGGACAAACAGAACTTCTCCCCCCCTTCTCCTCCGGAGAGACAGACAGACAGACAGACACCTGCCTGCCTCCCAAACAGACACACAGATCCCCCGTGCTGCCCCCCTCCCCGAGACAGACCGACTCCCTTCCCCCCCCCAGACTGACAGACTCCCCCACCCCGCCCTTCGAACGGACAGACAGACGGACAGACCCCACCCCCGCCGCTGGACAGACAGACAGACAGACAGACAGAGCCCCACCCCCGCACAGATAAACCGGCTCCCTCCGCCCCCCGCACAGACAGACAGAGCCCCCTGATCCCCCCACCGGACAGACCGACCGACCCGCCCGCACCGCAGACGGACCGACAGACCGACCCCTCTGTCCCGGCCGCACTTCCGCCGCGCCCCGCACACGTCATCAAAGACAGCCCCGCCCCTTGCCCAAAGGCTCCGCCCCCGCCGCTCTTAAAGGCGCCGCGCGGGGTCGTGGAACACGCGGGACGGGAGCGGCGCTCGGGGGGCACCGGGGTTTATTGGGGGGCTGGGGTACAACACACTCGGGCTGCAGAAACTCGGGATCCCGGGCGGGAACGGCCCGGGCTGGCCGGTACCATCAGCAGGGCCACGGTGCCGGTACTGGAAGAACGGTGCCGGTACTGGCGTCTGTACGAGGGATTTCGGTGCCAGAACGGAGGATGCCGGTAGCAATACCGGGAGCATGGTGCCGGTATCGGCGTCTGTAGTGCCGGTATGGGAGACTTCGGTGCCAGAACGGGGGTTGCCGGTACCAGTACTGAGAGCGTGGTGCCGGTACTGGTCCCAGTACCGGGGCTGTGGTGTCGGCACCAGTGGCTCCGGTGCCGCTCTTACTTCACCTTCTCCACGAACTCTGCCAGGTTCAGGGATGCTTTGACGCCTGCGGAGACACGGATGCCGTTAGTGCCCGTTCCCGGGGCAGTGGCCGGTGCCCTGGGGCACTGCCCGGCCCGGCCCCGCCTCACCGTCCCATTCCCTCCCGGTCCCGCTGAGCACGGCGGTGACAGCCCCCGGGGGGCTCCGGAGGGGAGCCCCAGGTCGGCAGCAGCGCTGAGGGGGCACTTGGGCACAGGGATGGACACAGGGATGGACACACGGATGGGCACACGGATGGGCACACGGATGGACACACGGATGGGCACACGGATGGGCACACGGATGGGCACAGGGATGGACACACGGATGGACACACGGATGGGCACACGGATGGGCACAGGGATGGACACACGGATGGGGTCTGCCTACGAAGAAGCGGGAGGGAAGCGCCTGCTCTACCCACGCCCCGGGAGAAAGGGCCGGTTGTGCGGGAGCCGCGCCGGTGCTGCGGGAGCAGAGCGGTTCGGGCGGTGCCGCGGCGGACACGGGGCACGGCCCGGCCCCCGGTGCTCGGTACATACGGGCAGGCTGGGCTGCGGGGCCACCCCGGCCGCCAGCCGGGCTCTGCTCTTGGCCAGAGTCTGCAGGACTGGACCGTGCAGCGCAGAGAGGAGAGAGACGTTAGAGAGGGGACCGTGAGCCCCGGGGCTCCTGTCACGGTGTCCGTGGGCACCGAGAAATAATCACTCGCCGCTAATTAACATTAACGAGCTGCCGGCGCCCCTGAGCTGGGAAAACCTGGACACGGAGCAGGAGGAGGGACAGGGGGAGCGGAGTCACCTTCTCGGGTGACACTGGAGGCCGCGTCCAGGGCCTTGGTGCCGATGTCACCCATCATGTTGTCCACGGCCCGGTGGTGCTTGAGGAAGAAGGGTCGGATGACGCTGCGGTAGATGAGCTGGGAGCCGTTCCAGGGCACTGGGGCCATGCACCACACCAGGAACAGGCACTGCGGGCACAGGGGGGGCTCAGCTGCTCCAGGGCCCCCCAGCTCGCTGGAGGTCCCAGATTTGGGCTGGGTGCAGCCCCTCTGATGCATTAAGTTTTAGCTTTCATATTTTCCACATTCTGTACTGCATTAGTTTATAACTCTGAACTTTATATAGCGTTAGCAAGTTCTCCTCACAGCTCAGTCACACAGAACAATCCTTTTCCAGCCCCAGAACCAAGGACACCGCTCCAGCTTCAGGCCCAAAAAGTGCAAACAACAAGGAATTGAGGAGAGAAATCTGGGAGGATGGGACTGCACAACCTGGAGCTGTGATTGAAAAATTAACCTCAATATGGAAACGGACCAAAACTTATAAAAATGTGAAAGCTCATGACACGTCATCCATCTTGGGTGTAGCTTTGGCTGGGCTCTTGCACTGCCCAAGGTGAACCCTTTGAAGGCCTTTTAATAAATCCCTACTTAATTCCTTTAACCCAGCTCGGTTCCAGGGAACCTCTTTGGGCATCATCAAGCACCAGAGCCCACCACACCCAGCTCCTCCCGTCCAGCCCCGGCATGGGAGGAGCCCGGGACAGCCCCGGGACAGGAGGAGCCCGGCGTTACCTTCCCGGCGTAGTAGAAGGGGAACCAGTAGAGGAAAAGGTCGGAGAAGAACTCGGCGATGCTGAAAACGCCGTAGACCACCCAGTACGTGAGCCACATGGTGTCATCCTCCTTGCTGTTGCTCTCGATGGCTTTGATGCTGTGGCAGGACAAAGGAAAGGAAAAGGAAAGGAAAAGGAAAAGGAAAAGGAAAAGGAAAAGGAAAAGGAAAAGGAAAAGGAAAAGGAAAAGCACGGTTGCTGCAGCTCTGGGCTTGGCTCCACCTTCCCGAACCCTCCACACTCCGGAGGGAACCTGCCCACTGGGCTGGCACAGTCCCAGCGCTTCCAGGAAGGTCTCAAGAGCTTCCCAGCCATAATTGCCTCTTGACTGGGCAGGGAGACCCTCAGCCAAGGGCGGGGAGCGCTCTCCAGGTGTGGTTCAGGTACTTACGAGACGTAGGCGGGGTAGACGAAGCCGATGACGTTGCAGAGCAGGGAAGCGCCGTAGCCGAACATGAGGTACAGCCCCAGGAAAGTCACGGAGCCTGCGGGGGACAGGGCACGCTCTGGAGCCTGCTGCCACCAGGGCAGACCCCGCAGGGTCTCCTGAGCGGGATTCCCATCCCAGAGCGGGAACGGGGGCGTGCCGGGGGGTAACGACCACCCTCCGTTAATTCAGATGCTCGATGGAACGGGGCCTGCTCCTCCCCGAGGCACCCGTGGGCCGCTCCTGTCCCCGTCCGTCCCCTCCCCTGGCTCGGATGGGACTTTCACCACCCCAGCCTCGCAGCGCTTTCGGCCCCTGGAGCGGGGCCAGGGCGGCAGGAACCGGAGACGCTGACAACACACCCATGGTCCAAAGTCAAGGCTCCGCTCGTCTCCCCCGCTCGGCATTCCCCGAGCCAGCTGCGGCTCAAGGACGAGCCCCGCTCCCGGATCAGGCTCCCGGCTCCTCCCGCACGCACGGGAAGGGTTGGCTCCCCTGGGAGCGGCGATCCAACCCCGCTGCCCTGCTGCTGCCGCTCAATTAGATCGCTCAATTAATTAAATGCGAGCCGCAGCCTTTGGTGGAGCTTGCCCAGCGCTCGGATACTCGCTGGAGGATGGGGAAGGTGGGACAGGGAGGTTTTGGGGTGGAAACCACGACAGAGCCCTGCTCACATCAGGAAAACCGCAGGGATACTCGGGATGGAGCGATTTGTGCAGCCCAGCACCGGAACAAACTCCTCCAGCAGCAGCAGCAGCAAGCAAGCGAGCTGGGAATTAACCTGTCTGTGTGGGTGAATTAAAGTCCTTGCTCGGGCTTGGAGGGCGGATAATCCCAGCTCTGCTCGCTGCAGCATTCCTGGGCTGAGCTCCGGCCCCGATCCGGGCACCCACAGCTCCGGGTCTTTCCTGGGAGACGGGCAGGAGCAGCGTGGCTTTGGAGCAATCCCAAACCGCCCTCCGAGGAGGGCAGGCAGGTCCAGGCAGTGCTGGGTTTCATTCCCCAAGAGCCTTAGAAGGGATTTCGCAGGATTTGAACCCCCAGAGAAATTTATGTAACAGCAAAAGCCCAGGGAGAGGCTTTGCTGGGGGAGAAGTTGGAGGTGGTGCTGTCCAGAGGTTGCTCCAAACCCCAGCCCAGGGTTCCAACACAAGCTAGGGATTGCTCCAGAGCCATGGGAGGGAGAAATCAGGAAATTTTAGTTCAGCAACAGCTTCTCCTTTCCAGGGCAGGGATCCAGAATGTGTAACCATCCCTTTTTGGTGTGTCCACTCTTGTTCTACCATCACGGCTGAGCCTGACCAAATCCCCAGGATTGTTTTGCTTGAGTGGCACCACATCCAAACACAACCTGCACAGCAGCTCGTGCTCCTTCACGGACACTTCTCCCCCCAGAGTGGGAACACCAGCCCTGCTGCAGGTGAAGGGCCAGGAAATCACACCTGGAGGCCAAAGGCTTGGAGGGACACAGCAAACAGGGAAGCCCTGAGCCTTCCCGGGAGGTTTGATATGAAATCTCGATATGGAGGGCGTGGATGAGGCCGGTTCAAGTTGGCAGAGAGGGCACAGGGTCGAGGGTCAGGGGAGAGGATCCCCGGGGAGAATCCAGCTGGTTCCTCATTAATGAACAACAGGGATCCGGTTAAAGGCCGGATCCCCACGGTGGGACACGGGGACGAGCTCCCATCCCCACTGCCCGATCTGACCCACCACAATCTGGGGGCTCACCCAGAACAGGGACCCCCTGTCAGGACCAAGCGCCTCGAGGGTCTCTCTGACTCCTCTGACACTCGGACCCTGCAAGCTTTAGGATTTGGGGATTTTGTGCCTGCGAGGGCAGTGCGGTGACAGCGATGTCACCCCCGGCACCCCCAGCCCCCTCCCAGCCCGGCCCCGCTCCGCACCCCCAAACCAGGGCAGCCCTGCCTGCCCTCCCCGTGCCCCCGTGCTGAACCCAGAGCCACGGCGAGCAGCCGCCAGGGCGCCCCACCGTACGGCGGAGAAGGGGATACAACAGGAGAACCGGGGGGGCCCCGCGGTAACGGTCGCACCTGAGGCCAGGTAGAGCCGTTGGACGCCGGTGCGGGTTTCCAGCTGAGCCAGCAGGTCGCCGATCGGGCCGGGGCTGTGGAGGAAGCGCTCCAGGCGCTGCTGCAGGGCGGCCATGGCGGCGATGCGGGAGCTGCAGCGGCCCCGGACCGACCCCGACCCCGACCCCGGCCCCGGTCAGCGCGCCCGGGGGGCGTGGCCAGGGGAGATGGGCGGTGCGAAACGGAGGGGCGTGGCCAATGAGAAGGCGGGGCGGGGATCGAGGCGGGCCAATGAGGCGAGGCCGTGCGGGGGGCGGGGCCGACGCCGTTGCCATGGCAACGCGCCCAGTGGCCTCATGGCGGCTCGGCCCGGGCCCGGCCCGGCGCTGGCGCTGTTGCTGTTCCCGGTGCTGTTCGCGCTGCTCGTGGTGGCCGCCAGCGCCCCTCCGGGCCCCGCCAAGCCCCCCCGCGTCTACCTGAGCAGCTGGGCAGTGCGGGTGGCGGCGGGGCTGCGGGACGCTCGGGACTTGGCCCGCCGGCACGGGCTGCTCTACCTGGGTCAGGTGCGGCCTGGGCGGGCCCAGCTCATCCCGTGTGCCCCTGGTCCGATCTTCTCGCTCATACCCGCCCTGTGTGGCCACTGTTTGTCCCCTTCGCTTGTCCCATGGGCAGGGATATCTTCCGTTAGGCCAGGTTGCTCCAAGCCCCGTCCAACATTTCCTCAACATTTCCCTTCAAACACGTTCTGGGAATCTGGGAATCCTGTGCCAGCGTCTCCCCACCCTCAGAGCATGCCGGGCTGAGCATGCTTGAGGGAACCCCAAGGGCACCCAGCCCTCCCCAGGACTCCATTCTGTCCCCAAGTGACACTTTCTGCCTGTCCTGCACTGTAATGTTGAATTTACTGTCCTGACCTCCAGAGCTGCCCCCTGGAAAAGCTCAGAGCAGCTCTTTGTGCCCGCAGGTGATGGAGGGAGAGCCCTTCTATCACTTCAGCCACCGCGGCACCAGGCAGAGAGCCCTGAGCAGGCACTGGGGGTGGCACATGCGGCTCACCAGGGACCCCCAGGTAGGGAGGAGTGTGACCGTGTTCACAGGGGTCTCAGGCTGAGGGAAGAGACGAGGATCTGACTCCATGTTTCAGAAGGCTTGATTTA
>JAWMRF010000116.1:1663225-1676720 GCA_035221435.1 Sphenopsis melanotis | reverse complement strand
CACACCATTGTTTTCCAGTTGTTCAGTAACTGAGGGATCTCAAAGCTTGCTTTCATTTCAATCTCGCTTACAGTTTCTATATTCTCAAAATCTTTTGCCAGGCAATCATATTTATAAGGCTTTCCTGTTTCATCTCCCCCAACACCCCTCTGTCCCCCCCTCCCAGGTGACCACTGACCTGCACCACCGCTGCACAGACAAACACACCGGCACCTCGGCCTCGGCCCCGCTGGCCGCAGGAATGGTGGCCCTGGCACTGGAGGCCAAGTAGGTGACACCGAGACCCAGGGGCACTGCCCAGGGAGAGCTGGTGCCCAAGCAGGGAGGAGAAAGGGGAGGGGTAGCAGGAAGGTTGGAGGGCAGAGTTGTGGCCTTGCCCCAGAGCCATGGGAGGGCAGCAGGGTTGTCCTCTGGAGCTCTTTGCTCTCCCATTTTGGCACTGAAGGAGGTCGTGGGGGGCTCAGGTTGGGCCCAAATAATTGCTCTATCCACCCCAGAAGAGCCAAATCTCCCCCTTAAAAACCAATCCAGACTTCTGTCCGCATCCTCCTTGCTTCCAGCCCAGCCCTGACCTGGCGTGACCTGCAGCACCTGATCATCAGGGCCTCCAGACCCGCTCACCTGCAGGCAGAGGACTGGGCCGAGAACGGCGTCGGGCGCAGGGGTGAGTGCAGGGCTCGGCCCCTCAAACACCTTCCAGCAGCCCCTGGCGGCACTGAGGGGCTCACAGGTCCCTTTTTGGGTGGCACCTGTGTCCCAGTGAGCCACTACTATGGCTATGGGCTGCTGGATGCGGGGCTGCTGGTGCAGGAGGCCACCACGTGGACAGGGACCCGACCCCAGGAGAAGTGTTCAGTCCAGGCTGTCCAGGTCCCCAGGTAAGGGACAATGACCCCAGGTCCAGCCTCTCACAGGCACAGGGACCCAAAAAGTGGGTCTGCTGTGCTTGGAGGCCACAGGGGAGGGAATGTCCTCACCTGCAGCTTGTCCTCGGGCAGGGACATCGGCTCCAGGCTCATCATCTCCACGGATGCCTCCTCCTGCTCCAAGAGCATCCGCTCCCTGGAGCACGTCCAGGTGCAGCTGTCCCTGAGCTACAGCCGCAGGGGGGACCTGGTGGTGGCTCTGAGCAGCCCCATGGGGACCACGTCCACGCTGGTGACAGTGCGGTAAGGACAGAGGGAGCACCGGGGCTCCCACGGCCACCCCAGGGCCTGGAGAGTCCCAAAAAGGGCCCAAAACTCCTCTGGACCCCTGCCACGTGGGAGTGTCCCCTCAGAGTGAGCACAGGGTGACCCTTCAGGTCACACCCTGCCCCTGCAGGGCCCTGGGCTGGCACTCCCAGCTCTGCTCTCCTCCTCCAGCCCCTACGACACCAGCCAGGATGGCTACCAGGACTGGACCTTCATGTCCACTCACTTCTGGGATGAGAACCCCAAGGGGATCTGGACCCTGCAGCTGGAGAACAGGGGTGATGCCGAGAACACAGGTGGGTGCCCCGTTTTTACTGGGGCTAGCCTGTGCTTGGTCATTCTTCCTTCCCCACCTTGGATGGGCAATTTGTTGGCTTCTCCTTCCTGGCCATGAGTCCTCCTGTGTTGGCTTTGAGGGTCTCCCTGGTCAACACAGGGCCAGGAGCAGGACACAACCCCAAAGCTTCCAGCCTCATGTCCCTCACCTGGCAGCCCCCTGTCCCTCCTGTCCCCAGGCCCCAAAGCTTCCAGACCCTGTCCCTCCTGTCCCCCAAAGGTTCCAGCCCCATATCCCTCACCTGGCAGCCCCCTGTCCCCTCCTTGTCCCCAGGCCAGCTGACCAGCTTCATCCTGCACCTGCATGGCACAGATGAGGACATGCCAGCCAGGCGCTCTGCAGCCACTGCCACCGACGAGTGCCTCAGGAGGGACCAGCAGGGAGCCTGCGAGGGTGAGCGAGGCTTTGTGGGGACAGTGACAACGCTCTGGTCCCCAGGGCCTCACCCCAGCCTCTCTCCACAGACTGTGGCAGCTCCCTGTACACCCACCACGGCTCCTGCCTGTCCTACTGCCCCCCGCGCTACTACGGCCAGACCCGCAGTGCCACCCCCAGGGACACTGCCCTTGTGTGTGCCAGCTGCCACCCCTCCTGCTACACCTGCCAGGGCTCCTGGGCCAACAACTGCACATCCTGTCCCTCGGGCCACACCTTCCAGGACATCACCCACACCTGCCAGCAGCCCGCAGAGGGCTCCCCGAGCCCGGCCAGGCTGCGCAGGGACCTGGTGGTTGTCACTGTCCTGGCCTGCAGCAGCCTGCTCCTGGCAGGGGTGCTGTACCCCACCTACAGGGTGGCTCTCCGTGCTGGCAAAGGAGCTCGGTGCTGTCCCCGAGCCAGGAGGACAGTGTGACACCAGCCTGGGCTGCTGCAGGGACAGCCTGGGGTCGTGCCTGCCTTCCCAAATAAACCGGTTCTTGCCTTTCCTTTCCAGCCGCCCTCTCCAAGGGTGATTCCCCTTCCCCGCAGCGCCTGTGAGGGGACAGTGATGGATTCCCCTTCCCAGCTGTGTGAGGGGACAGTGGTGGTGGCTCCTCCCACGCCCTTGGGGACAGGGACATTCCCAGAGGGACAGAGCCCTGTGCCCTTTCCCAGGCGCAGAGGGACGAGCTGTGACCTGTCCCCAAACAGCTGCACCCGTGTGGCTTCTGGCACAGCAGAGGCAGCCGAGGGCTCCAGTCCAGCCCAGAACCCCTCCAGTGTCCCCAGTTCCTGTTCACCAGCAGCTTTAGGCCTTAAAAAAGGGGGTCCTGGTGTGGCTGCACCCCCGGCCACTCTGTCCCACGGGGACAGTGGCAGCTGTGCCCCGACACGTGGCACAGGTGGCACCGGGCACGGATGGCACAGGCAGAGCTGCCAGCTGGGGCCCTCCCAGGGGCACCGGCCCTGTGCCAGCACCCTGGACTGCCCCAGGACGCTGGGGAGGTGGTTTGTGTCCCCCCCTTCCCCAGCACCGTGTGTTTGCTCAGCTGAAGAGTTTTGGGAATTAAGGGCAGAGCCAGACTTTTCTCCAAGCTTATAATGATCCGTGAAAACCTTGGCTGGACCTTCCAGAGTGGGGGAGGAGGGAGCCAGGATGGAGTTTGTCTCCAAAGGCAGGGGCTCTCCTCGGGGACACCCTCAGCCCCCAGGGATGAGCTGGGATCCCTGCAAACACCAAGGGAGAGTCCTGGCACAGCCGTCCAGCCCAGGTCTGTAGGATGAGGGGCTGGATGTCCTCAAGCACAGCTTCTCCAGGCCTCTCCTAGAGGTGTTCCCCATCCTGGCCTAACCCTCAGTGGGCAGCTGGCAGGGCTGGAATTGCCGCTGGATCTCGGGGCGCACGTCCTCCTGCACGGGGAGAGACAGACGGGGTAGGGGTGGGCTGTGCCAGAGGGCCTGTCCCCTTCCTGTCCCCATCCCCGTGTCCCCTTCCTGTCCCCATCCCCGTGTCCCCGTCCCCAGCCCCGTGTCCCCTTCCTGTCCCCATCCGTCCCCATCCCCATGTCCCTGTCCCCACGTCCTACCGCCTGGCCCAGCTGCTCCAGCACTGGGATGAGGCGCAGCAGCTCCTCATCCTCAGGGTCCCCAGACCACGGTGGCACCTGGATCCAGTTGGCAGCCTGGGGAGGGGACAGCGAGAGGTTTGGATCCCGCACGGCCCCCGGGGACCGGGACACGTGAATCCCCCCGGGAGCAGCGCTGCCCTACCTGGGCAGGGAAGCCCTGCATGGTGTAGTCCAGGGCCACCGTCCTGGCCAGGTCCCTGCCCAGCTGGGTCAGGTCCTTCCAGTAGCAGCCCTGGGAGCAGACACAATCCTGCTGGGAGAGGCAGCGCCTGGCAGAGAGACAGAGCCGTGGGGACCCTGCCCTGGCACACAGGGGGTGCCCAGCAGGGCGCTGCCAGCACCATCACCTGATCAGCTTCTTCCTGGGGTCCAGCACCTCCAGGAGCTTCTTGGCATAGTCCTTCTTGGCAGTGGTGTAGATGAAGATCTGGCAGAGATAGGGTGAAGGTCCCTGTGTGGGCTGCTCGAGTCACCCCAAACCCCTCAGGGGTCACCCCACAGATCCCAGGGGCTCTGGGTACCTCGTAGGTCTTGGAAAGGCTCTCCAAGAACTCCTGCACGTGTGGACGCAGCTTCACGTGGACCTGGGAGGGAACAGCATCTTGGAAAACCTCCAGCATCCCCATCCTGACAGCAAGGGGAGCCCCAAGGGGGGTTCAGTGCCCTCAGCAGGACCCCTCACCCCCGGATTTCAGAGCCCCTTCAGCTACAGGGGGCATTGGCACAGAGGCCACACGGGGTGGCAGTGAAGAGCCACCTCACCCACGGCCCCAGATCACAGCTCAGCACCCACCTTGTAGGAACTCGCCTGGAAGTCCGTGGTGAAGGTGGCCGTGGCATCCTTCTGCCCGTGGGCGAGCAGGGAGGAGTAGAGCAGGGTCCCATCCTGGGCACAGGGAACAGGGTCAGGGTCAGCCCCAGCCCCTGCAGAGCCCCCCCAGACCCCTCCAGCTCACCAGCTCCAGGACCAGGGTGTGCTGCACCTTCCTCCGGACCCTCCGTGCCCTCGCTGGGGTCAGGGCTCCAGGGCTCGGTCTGGAAGGGGAGGGCAGAGGGTCAGCGCTGCTGGGGGGGGGCTGTTGGACCCCCCTACATATTGGGGGGGCTATGGGGACCCCCCTCACACTTACAGGCTGGGGGCTGCAAGGCCAGCAGGGTCCTGATGCTCCAGCTCGGGGAGCCCCGAGAAATAGGAGCCCCCGGGGCCGGGCGGTGCTGGGGGTCCCGCAGGGTCTGTGGGGCAGGGAGGGGTCCCGTCAGCACAGCCAGGGCAGCCCCCGTGCCCCGAGCAGGGATTTCCCCACGCAGGGATTTCCGCGGGCACGGACGCGCTCACCGTTTTCCCCGGGGCTCCCCTCGGCTCCCCGCCGGACCAGGCGCCCCTTGCCGGGCGTGCTGGGGGAGCCGGGGACCCGCGCCCACCCCCGCGGGACGCGCTCCCCCTCTCTGTGCCGGCTCTCGGCCCGAGCACGACCCGCAGCCCTCGGGGTCGAGAGTCCCTGCTCCTCCCTCGGGGGTTTCTTCGTGCGTGGGGTGGCCCCCAAACCCGCCATGGATGGGACCCTACCAGGGACAAACCCCCCCTCCTCAGCAGCCCCAAATTAACCGTGGGGTGGGGGGTGGGAGGGAGCATTTTTATAGGGTGGAGGCACCTCTGCAGCCCACCTGGAGCACCTGGCATCACTCAGGTTTTACTGGCACCAGCTGGGCTCAGCTCTGGGCTTCCCAAATGCTCCCGGGGCTCATTTCTGGCTCGTGGTGATGCCACCCGATGTGCCAAGGACCCTCCTGGGCTGGCAGCTGCCGAGTTTGGGGACAGTCCCCAACCACACGAGCTGAGGAGTCTCAGCTTCCCCTGGCACCAGCTCCAGACCCACCCCAAGGGACCCCCGAGCGGGCAAAGTGCCCCCCGGTCACATCCTGTCCCCACAGGGGCCCCGCGGTGGCCGCCACCAGCCCCAGGGTTGGGTTACGGCCGGGGGGGGCTCTGGCACGGGGGGGGACACGCTGGGCTCCGGCGGAAGGGAGATAAGAGAGAGGGCCCCGACCCCGGCAGGCAGAGCCTGGCACGGGGCCATGGACACAGGGACACGGGGTGGGAACCGCTCCTGGGGCTCAGCGCGGGGACACGGAGCGACCCCCTGCTCGTGGGGACACACAGGGGACCCCCTGCTCATGGGGACACACAGGGGACCCCCCAAAGTGGAGGGAAACAGAGGAGCCCCCCCTGCTCACGGGGACACAGAGGGAACCCCCTGAAAAGGGAGGACCCTCCTGGGCTGTCTCCAGCCAGGAAGGGACACGCAGCAAGCGAGGGAATAAACAATTTATTTTCTGCAAAAAAATAATAAATTACCACCTCCCTCCACCCCCCCACCCCCCCGCTGCCACGTGGACCCCAAGGACGGCGAGATGGGTGGGGGGGGTCGGGGTCCATTGCGGGGAGGGGGCGCGGGAAGGGTTCGGTGCCCGCTGGGAGCAGCCGGTTCGCCCTGGGGGTGCCAGCGGGGACGGGCTCAGGGCGGCCGGGGCTGGGGGCAGTGCCGGGCCGCCTCCCGCACCAGCCGGGCCTCGCGGGGCGTCCAGGGCCGGGCGTAGCCGTCGTGCTGCAGCAGGATGCGGTTCAGGGTGTGCTCGTGGTTCACGTGGCGCCGCGCCATCAGCAGGTACTCGCCGCCCTCGAGCAGCGGGGGGCAGCCGCAGGTGTTGGGCACCCACAGGTACTCGCGGGCCACCAGCGGGAAGCGCTGCCGGTACCGCGCCTCCACAGCCACCTCGTAGCGCGTCTCCCGCCCCACCACGCGCTGCGCCAGGATCCGCCCGTGGAACACTGCGGGGGGAGGATGGGGCATCCTGAGCGCTTTGCTGCCCCTGGCATCACCCTGAGTGCCTTCCTGCCCCTGGCATCACCCTGAGCCCCTTCCTGCCCCTGGCATCGCCCTGAGCCCTTTCCCACCCGTGGTATCCCCTCTGGTGTCACCTCAAGTCTCTGCCCATCCCCAGCATCACCCGGAGCCCCTTCGTGTCACCGGCAGCAGCCCGAGCCCCTTCCTGTCCCAACAGCACTCAAAACCCCTTCCCATCCTTGGCATCACCCCAAGCCCCTTTCCATTCCTCTCATCATCCCTGGCATCGTTCTGAGCCCCTTTCCATTCCTCTCATCATCCCTGGCATCGTTCTGAGCCCCTTTCCATCCCCGCATTGCCTCTGGCATCACCCTGAGCACATTCCCGTCCCCAGCACCGCCCTCAGTATCACCCCGAGCTCCTTCCCGCTCCCGGCACTGCCCCTGGCGATGTCCTCAGCCCTGTCCCTGGCGATGTCCTCGGCCCTGTCCCGCCTCCGCCACCCTCCCGAGCCCCTCCCGGCCCGGCGCTCACCGAAGTCGCTCTGGCAGAAGTGCCGGATGCGCTGGGAGCGCCCCTTGGGCGGGCGGCACCTCCCGCAGCGCCCTGCGGGGATAAAGCTGCAGCAATTTTGGGGCAGAGGGGACTCCTGACCCCCAAAATCCCCCTCACGTAACCTTGGCAGGGGAGGCTGAGGGTGCAGACCCCAGAGAGGGTCTCCCGAGAGCCCTGGCGAGGGCTTTTAGGGTCCTTTTTAGGTTCCCCATTTTATCCCCCCACCTGGGCAGCCCAGGATGCTCCCAGCAGGGGCGCGGGGGGCTCTCCCCGAGGATGTACCTGCGGCAGCCCCGTCCTGGCTGCGGCCCGGGGGGCTCCTCGGCGGTGGCTCCGTGGCAAAGTCCCGGGGCCGCGGGGGCGGAGCGGGGCCCGGGCTGAGAGGGGGCTCCGGGGGCTCCGGGGGCTCCGGGGGCGGGGGGCTGCCGGCCCCCCGGGGCTGGGGCTGCCGCAGGGGGCTCGTGTCACCGCGGCCGAGCTGGGGGTGCCCGCGGGGCAGCCAGAACTGGTACTCGATGCCGGGGTTGGGCTCCTGCAGCAGCACCTGGGGTGGGGGGACACGAGCGGGGCTGGGAGGGGCGGTGGCAGCCGGGGTGGCTCCTGTCCCCAGGGCCGTGTCCCTCTGTCCTCACCATCACGTGCAGGTCCTCGTGGGTGGGTCCGGGCGCCTCCAGGCTCTCGGTGCCGTCGGGGTCCCGGCTGTAGGTCAGGAGGGTCCCGGCGGCCTCGTAGGGCCCCGGCCAGGCGATGGCCCAGTCGCCGTTGAGGACGTAGCGGCCGTCACTCGCCATCAACGCTGCGGGACGGAGCGGCTCCGGTAAACCGAGCCCCTCACGGCCCCCGGGACCCCCGGCCCGGTCCACTCCGGAGGCCTCTCCCGGCGCGGGAGGGCAGCGTGGGCCGGGGAGCCGCGCTCGGGGCTCCGGGAATCCGCGTTCCTGTCGGATCTTGGCTCGGAGCCCGAGCCGCAGCCAAAGCCGGGTGTGCAGAGCCAGCCCCGAGCCCCCCCAAAGCCCGGCTGGGATGGGGGAAGGGGCTCCAGCTGCACGGGAACGGGGACGGGGGTGGGGATGGAGGTCCCTGTCCCGGTGCTGCAGTGGCCGGGCTGGCCCCGCTCCAGCTCAGCCCTTCCCAAAACGCGGCCGCGGCCTCTGGAAAATTGCCCCGAGCGCTTGGGAGTTCAGTGACCCCGCGATGCTCAAAACAGCATCCGAGGGAGGGAGCGGCACGGCACGACAAGGGACAAACACGGGACAAACACGGGGCAGCACGGCGTGACACGGCCACCCCTGCCCTGCCCTGCCCTGCCCTGCCCGCACACACAGCTGGCACCAGCCTGGGCCCACTGGGAGGGACTGGAGGGACTGGGACGGGGGCAGTTCAGGTCCTACCCAGGTAATTGCGGCTCTTGTCCGTCACCTTGATGTGGGTGGCCCCTGCCGGGATGTTGGTCACATTCACATATCCCAAATATCCTGGGGGGGGATGGAGGGGAGGCAGAGTCAGGGCAGAGCCTGGGCAGGGCCCAGGGGGCACCACGGGGGAACAGAGAGGGAAGGGACGGGCGCAGAGGGGACTCGGGGCTGGGGCATTGACCCAGCTGGGCCCCACGTGCTGGGACATCAGGGACACGTGGCCACAGGGACTCTGAGTGCCCCCAGCACCCCTGGACACCCCTGGGGACATCACAGACCCCCCACACGCCAGGAGTGACCCCTCTGCAATGAGTTAACCCCCCAAGAGAAGGGACCAGAGACCCTCGGGATGTGGGACAGGGGATGGGACAAAGGGCACCCAGGCCATGCCTTGGGGACACGGGTGGGGACAGGAGGACAGGGGAGCCAAGAACCAAAGCATTCACCCATGGAGGGGGCCGGGGCAATGGTTCATTCACCGGAGGAGGGGTCGGAGCCCTGGAACAGCCGGTGCACAACGACACACGAGCCGTGGCCGCTGCCGCAGTGCCCGCAGGCGTCGGAGCCCGAGCCCAGGATCCCGTCACAGCCCACGCTCTGTGGGGAGCCCAGACACCCCCTCAGCGCGGGGGCTCTGGCCTGGGGGGTCCCGGGGAGGGTCTGGGGGTTCCCCAGTCCCGTGTGCACCCACCAGGCAGCGCCCGCCGACGCACAGGTCCGGGGAGCCGGGGCTGCAGCGGGTCCCGTCCAGCACCCGGCCGAAGCTGTAGTAGAAATTGTGTCCCTCGGCCAGGCAGTTGAGGTCGCAGAGGTTGGGGGCTGCCAGAGCACGAGGGGAAGGGATTGGGGTGATGCCGGGGACGGCCGTGAGCCGCCGGTGGTGCCGTCAGCACGGCGGGACTCACCTCCGTGGAAGGGCACCCAGCGGTAGCGGGCGGAGGTGCCCAGCACGGGCCGGTTGTCGTAGAGCGAGCACTGCATGGCCCGGAAAGGCACGGAGCCGGCGGGGCAGCCCTGTGGGAGCACCGGGATGGAACCGAGGGGGCCGCCATGGGCACCGGGGGCAGCCACGTGGGTGCCGCGGCGCTCCCGGCGCTCACCTGGAGCGGGCAGAGCCGGTACTGCCGCGGGTCCCCCGGGCACGGCTGCTCCTCGCTGGTCCTGCGGGCACAGGGACAGCATTGTCCCCCACAGGGTACCCCCAGCTCCAGGGCTGCCATGCCACTGAGTCACCACAGGGATGGTGGCACCCTGGTGGCACCTGGGTGGCGCACACGAGGTGGTGGCAAGGCCGTGCCGTGGGGTTTGGGAGCTGGGGACAGCCAGGGGGGGTCTGCGCTGCCCCGTCCCCCACTCACCGCAGGCACCTCCGTCTGCGCAAGGCGACCCCATCCCCACAGGAGCTGGAGCAGGAGCTCCAGGGTCCCCAGGACCCCCAGGTCCCCTGGGGCCGAGCAGGGGCTGGGGGCTCGGGGACCCTCGCTGGTGTCCCCAGGGCTGGGTCCTGCGTGAGGAAGGTGATGGTCAGCCCTGGGGGTGGGGTGAAGGAGCCCGGGGGTGCCGCAGGCCCCCCCACCAGGTGCCCCCCAGCCCCCTCACCTGCGCCGTGCCCACCAGGCTGAGCCAGGCCAGCAGCAGCAGCCGCCAGGAGCTGCGGAGCAGAGAGCCCTGAGCCCAGGGACGGGGGGGTGGCCCCGGGCTGTCCCCCAGCCCAGCATCGCCACCGAGGCGGGGCCACCACCGAGCCTCCCCCGGGACCCCAGCGAGGAGGACGGGGGGTGAGAGGGGCAAGCCCAGACCCACCGCGGGGGTCCCCAGGGAGGGGATTGGGGTCTGGTGCCATCAGCGGGGACAGGCGGGTGGGGGACACGCAGTGGGTGATGCTGGGTGGTGACACGGGGTGGTGACACAGGGTGGGTGACACAGGGTGGGTGACACAGGATGGGTGACACTGGGTGCGTGACACAGGGTGGGTGGTGACACGGGGTGTCCCCCACACGCGCCCACGCAGCCCCGGCACGGGCGACGGCCCCGCCGCCCCCAGGGCCCCGCGGCGGGCGCCGGGCCGGGATCGCTGCCTGCCGGGGCAGGACCAGACCTGCACGCCGGGGTTCCCGCGTCGCTCCCCGATCCGGATCCGGCCCCGCCGTGGGGCGAGCAGGGTGGGGAGCAGCGGGAGGCCCCCACAGCGCCCGCTCCTGCAGCGCCCCAAAGCGCCCAGCCCGGGGTGAGGGAGCTGCCGGGGGTGCGGGGGTCCCATCCCCGTGTCGGGGAATCCCCCGGCCCAGCCGGTTCCGTCCGGCCGCGCAGCTCCCGCGGCCACCGGGGGGTCACGGGTGGCCACCGGCAGCCCCCGGCTCTGGGTCCCCCCCGCAGGACAGGGGAAGGCCCGGGGGGTCGCGCTGCTGCTGCTCCGGGGGGGGTGTTTGGAGCGTCGGACCCCGCCGAAACTTGGGCGATGCCCGGTGGGTGATGCCCAAACCCCTCTGGCAGCGCGGGGGCCGCCGCGTGCCTCAGTTTCCCCGCAGGAGCTGCGGGAGGGCGCGGAGTGGCGGGGCGGGGGGGGTCCGAGAGGGTTAAAGCAGAAATCAGGAGCTTACCCAGCAGCGTGGGGTCCCCCGCGGGGGTCCGAGCCGCCCCCAGGGCCCCCCCCGGCCATGCCGCCCCTCGTCCGCCGCGTCCCGGCGGCTCCGTCCCGGCTCGGCGTCCCGGCGGCGGGGAGCGGGGGGGACCCGGGGCGAGCGGGCATCGCCTGCGCAGCTCCGGGGGGGCCGGGCGAGGCTTCCCCCCCCACCACACACACACACACCCTCCCCGCTCGCCTCCCGTCCCTCCCCGCCGCGTTATTAATATCCAGCCCCAAAGGTGCGCCCAGCCCTCCCCGGCCGCCCGTTAACCCTTGGGGGCCCGGAGCTCCGGCGGTCGGGGGGGGACTGGTGGCGTCCTGGGGGAACGCGGGTGCTGTAAAGGAACATCAGCGCCCCCCCGGGACCCCCTCAGCCCCACCGGCGGAGGGGAAGAGGCAGCAGGACCTCCCTGCACGGTCGGATCCCGATCCGGATCCCCCCGGTGCTGGGCATCCCCGGGGGCCGGGACCCCCGCGGGGGTCTCCGCTTCGTGACCGGGGTCTTCTGAGGGGGCTCGAGGGGCCAGAGCGGTGGGTGTTGGGTGCTGGGGGGGCGCCCAGCACCCCTGGGCGCCAGGGACGCCCGCAGCCCGGAGCTGAAGGGGTTACAGTGTCGGGGTTCGGGTGTCCCTCGGGGTGCCCCCGGTGCCGAGCAGAGCGGGCAGGATGGACCCGGGGAGCGCAGGGGCTGAGCCCCCCCCCGGCTGGTACCTCCGGGACGAGGGCACCGGGACGCTCTACAAGCGGGGACGGCTCCTGGGAGAGGTAAATGCCCTGAAATGCCCCCCCCGAACTGCCCCCAGCGCCCCCTCCCCGCTGGGCACCCAGGGGGGCCACACACCCGCACCCCCCGAGGGTCCTGATCCAAGGGGGACCCACCCCGTCCCCTCTGGGGAAGGGGAAACTGAGGCACGGGACTGAGCCCCAGCAGCTCCGGTCCCTGGGGCTCCGAGCCCCACACCTGGGGTGGGCACCCGGGTGGGCACTCCAAGCCTCGCTGCCCCTTCCCACGGGGTCACTCGCAGGGCACCTTCGGCCGCTGCTACCAGGTGACAGAGGTGACCAGTGGCCGGCTCTACGCGGCGAAGGCGATCCCGAGAGCCCGGCTCTCTGCCGCGGGCATCGGGGACAGAGTGAGTCCGGGGGGACAGTGCCCGGGGAGAGGGGACAGTGCCCGGGGAGAGGGGACAGTGCCCGGGGGGTCCCCGCACAGCCCTCCCCGGGTGTTCGGGTGGGTTCCCGTCCCTGCGGGGTGCATGCCGGGGGTCCCCGAGGGTCCCCCCGGGGCTGCCGGGCTGCTGTCCGTGCAGGTGGAGCGGGAGCAGGAGCTGCAGCGTCGCCTGCGCCACCCGCACATCGTGCGCCTGCACGGGCACTTCGCGGACCGCGGGCACCTCTACCTGCTGCTGGAGCTGTGCAGCCGGGGGGTGAGACCTGCACCCCGAAACGGAGCCCCTGCACCCCGAAACCGAGCCCCTGCACCCCGAAAATGAGCCTAAACACACCAAAACTGAGCCCGTGAACCCCGAAACCGAGCCCTCGAACCCTGAAATTCTACATCCCAAAACCGAGTCCCTACACCCCCAAACGGAGCCCTTGAACCCCGAAACTGAGCCCCTGAACCCCGAAACTGAGCCCCTACACCCCGAAACTGAGCCCCCTCAGGCCGGGGCTTCAGCAGGGCCCAGCCTGGTGCCTTGCTCTTGTCCCCAAGCCCCCTTGCTCTGTCCCTGTCCCTCTATCCCCTGTCCCTCTATCCCCTGTCCCTGTCACTCTGTCCCCCGTCCCCCTCCATTGTACCCAGTCCCTCCTCACTGTCCCCGGTCCCTCCTCAGTGTCCCCAGCACTGTTGCTCTGTTCCCAGTCCCTCCTCACTGTCCCAGCCGCTGTCCCTGGTCCCTCCTCATTGTCCCCAGCGCTGTCGCTCTGTCCCAGCGCTGTCGCTCTGTCCGCAGTCCCTCGCTGACATCCTGCGGGCGCGGGGCCGCCTGACGGAGCCCGAGGTTCGCTATTACCTGCGGCAGCTGCTCTCGGCCCTGCGGTACCTGCACGGCCACGGCCTCGTGCACCGGGACCTCAAACCGAGTGCGTGGGGCTGGGGGGGGACCCGGGGGTGACCCCAGGGTGAGCCGAGGGTGACACAATTCGCGTCACTCCCTCCTCAGGTAACTTCTTGGTGACGGAGAGGATGCGGGTGAAGATCGGGGACCTGGGGCTGGCTCAGCGGGCGGCACCGCCCGGGCGGCGCTGGGGGTGAGCGGGGCCGGGGGGCGCTGCAGGGAGGGGGTTTCACCCTGCCCGTGTCCCCAGGGGTCACCTCTGCTGTCCCCCCACTCAGGGCACTCTGTGGGACACCCGCGTACCTGGCCCCGGAGGTGCTGGAGCGCAGGGGACACGCGGAGCCCGCGGATATCTGGGCACTGGGGTGTGCCGTGTGAGAGGGGATGGGGGAGAGGGAGGGCGGGAGAGGGCGGT
>JAWMRF010000116.1:1641954-1663172 GCA_035221435.1 Sphenopsis melanotis | reverse complement strand
GGATGGGGGAGATGGAGGGAGGGAGAGGGAGGTGGAGGGAGGGAGGGATGAGGGGAGATGGAGGGAGGGAGGATAAGGGGGGATGGAGGGAGGGTGAGGGGAGATGAGGGAGGATGAGGGGAGATGAGGGAGGATGAGGGGAAATGGAGGGAGGACAGTGGAGCTGGAAGGAGGATGGAGAAGCTGGAGGAAGGACAGAAAGGAGGAAGAGGGATGATGGAGGGAGGATGGAGAGGCTGGAGGGAGGACAGAGGATCCAGAGGAATGACAGGGACACTGGAGGGAGGAAGAGGGTGATGGAGGAAGGCCAGGGACACTGGAGGGAGGAAGAGGGGTGATGGAGGAAGGCCAGGGACACTGGAGGGAGCACAGGGACGCCGCTCTCCCGCAGGTACACGGCTCTGACCGGCCACGCCCCGTTCAAGGCCCGCCACCGGCCGGAGCTGTTCCGGCGCATCCGCAGCGCTCGGTACCCGCTGCCCCCGGGGCTCTCCGCCCCTGCCCGCGCCCTCATCGCCCTCATGCTGCAGCCCGAGCCCGCGGCACGGCCCGGCCCGGCCCGGTTGCTGCAGCACCCCTTCCTCACCCAGGTGCGGGGCTGGGCCACACCGGGGACACAAAGGGACACTGAGGGACACGCGGGGGTCACCGCCTGTCCCTCCCCAGGGTTTCACACCCCACACGCTGCCACCCCGCGCCTGCCACTCCGTGCCCATCTTCGTGGGACAGGAGCCCCTCTGCTGGATCCTGAAGGGGCTGCGGTGCTGGCGGGCGTGTGGCAGCATCCCTGTCACCCCTCCCCAAAGGACCCGAGCCCGAACATCCGCGGAGGAAAACCTTTATTAGTGCTGGGAACCGTCTAAAATCCAGTCATGGAAAACAAGCAGGGGTGGGACGTGACCAGTACGAATGGGCGCACACACACACACACACACACACACCAGTTTGTTCTTTAAAACTGTTAACAGGAAAAAAACAACTCCCAAAATATCCAAACCCCCAAAATAAAAAGGAGCTCTCTCTTCCCTGCCAGCCTGGGATGGGGATGGGGATGGGCAGGTGCAGCTCCATGTCCCGGTGCTTGGACTGGAGAGGTGCCAGGTCACCCCCACGGGGCAGTGGGGACACTGGACAGGGGACAGAGGGAGCTGTGGGCTGGGAAGGAGGGAGGAAAGTGCGTGGTTTCCCTGTTCAGCTTCACTTCTCTCTCTCTCTGGAGAGAAGAGTCGGAGAAAACGCTGCAAAGCTCAGTAAAACAGGACACTAAAAACACCCAGGGGCGGTGCCTAAAACACGGAGGGGAGGGGACAAGGACAAGATGCTCGAGGTGGCCCCAGCAAGCACCAAGGAGCCGCTTCCGGACCCGCCCAGGGTTGTCACCAACCTTCCCGTGTCACCAGCGGGGCCTGGGGGACGGAGGTGACAGCAACGGCTTTGTCTGCACTGGGGGGAGCCTTGTCCCAGCGCCAGAGCCGCGCTGGTGACAAAGGACAGGGAACAGCCTGCAGTGGTGGGGTGGTGGCAGTGAGCTGGGGCACTCAGCTGTCACTCGTGTCCCCAAACCACGGCAGAGAGGCAGGGATGGATCCCACAGCCCTCAAACGGCCTCACACAATGCACCCGAGGCTGGAGAGGGATGGGACACAAATCCCAGATCCCCCTGAAGCTCCTCAGCTCCCCTTGGAGCTCCTCAGCCCCCAAGGAAGTCACCCCAAGCCAGGGACAAACCTTTGCTCTCGGGGTCAGGAACCTTGTGCCACAACACCCAGTGCCACGCAGGGTCCTGGGGCACGCTGGGGACAGCCTGGGGCAGGTGGCACAGCCCGGGCTGGCTGCTGCCCCTCCCCGTGGCCGGCAGCTCAAGGCCTGGCACGGAGCCCAGGGGATATTTTTATCCCGGCATTTGTGTTGTTTGAAGCTGTCAGCTCGGGTGTTTTCAGTCATAAACACAACCCTGGCCTGTCCCAGCAGCTGACAGCAACAGCAACACCCTCAGCTGCCACAGCCTGAGCCCCTGGCTGGCCTGGGGTGGCCCCAGGATGGCCCTGAGATGGCCCTGGGACACAGAGGCCACAGAGGTCCCTAAACCCCCTGTTCTGGAACACCTGCACTGGCCACCTCTGTCCCCCTGCCAGGCAGGAAGGTCCCTGAGGGGTTCAGGGCAGGATGTTCCAGTTAATTCCTTGTGGGTTTTGAGCTCTGGGACCTCCCCATCTTTATTGCACAGCCCAAAGATGGGGAGAGCAGGACTGTCCCTGCTCTGGTGACAATTGTGTCACAAACCAAGCCAAGGTGGCAACAACAACAACAACAACAACGAGGCTTCTTGAAAGAGAAGGGATTTAAAAACAAAGATTCAAGTTTGGGAACTCCTCTCCCCCTCCTCCCCGGCTCCAAACAAGGCCAAAACTCACCCTTGTGCAGAGATCAGGTTCAAAGTTCAGCCAATTGGTGAGGGTGACCCACAAACCCTGGGGTGACAAGGGCAGGTCACCTGTGTGTCACCAGAGAGCCCCAGGAGGGGCTCAGAGGGGCAGCTGCAGGCAGGGGGTGTTTGGTGACAGGAACCAGGCGAGGGCAGGTGCGTGGGCAGGAGCTTCCCCCCCTGCCAGGGCCCAGCAGCACCTCTCAGGCTGAAGGCACCGAGTTGCTCTCCACCTTCAGTCCCTTGCTGGCCAGGAAGGCGTCCTGCTTGGGCTCCCTGCCCAGGAACCTCCTCAGCATGTCCGAAGCATCCACGGAGCCACCGGGGTGAAGGATGCACTTCCTGTAATCCATCCCCACCTGTGGGCACACAGACACACACAGGGCAGGGCTGGCACACCCACCCTGGCTCCCACACCCCGGGCACGCACACAGAACCCCGTTCCTACCTTGCAGTTCATGATTCCCTCCTGCTTGAAGCGGGTGTGGAACATGTCCATGGAGTACACCTCGCTCCAGAGGTAGCCGTAGTACTGAGCATCGTAACCCCCAGCCAGGTGGCCAAAGGTGGCTGGCATGTTTGTACCTGAGGGGACAAAAGGGGTCAAAAGGGACTCCCCATGGAAAAAAAAAACCCTCCAGTGCTGTCCCAGCTGTTCACACAACCCAGGGGACAAAGGGAGGAACTTTCCAGGCTTTCCCAGCCCTGCTTTTCCCGGAGCCAGCAGAAACTGTCCCCACACGGGAGGAACTTGCTGAGCTATTACAGGGCAAGAGGGACAGGAGGGTGGCACGGCGTACCTGGGGTGGCAGGGACACCCAGCACCTCTTCACAGAGCTGGGCAAACACCTCCACGGGGTCAGCCTTGGTCTGGGTGTGTAGTGCCTGGTCCACCTTGGCCAGGACGATCTGGCGCAGGTTGAAGAGCCCTGTTCCCAAAAGGAGGAGGAGGAGGAGGAGGGAAACTGAGGCTGGAATGCTGCCTGCAGGAATGTCACCGAGGCTGGTGGCATCTCTGTCCCTTTCACGTGCCACATCACCCTCTCTCTTCCCACACGTGTGGGTTCCTTCCCCCCATCCCCTCAGAACCTCCAGCACCACGGCGAGCAAGGAGAAGCCTTTTTTGTCCCCAGCCAGGTCACTGAGTGTCCGCAGGGGACATCCAATCCCTCCCACCTGTGTTTGCCTGCCGGGATTTAATGAGTTTCTCCAGCAGCTCATCCGGGATGGGGCTCCCTGTCTTGTAGTGCCTGGACATGCGCAGCAGAGGCTCCTTCTCCCACACCCAGTTCTCCAACATCTGCGACGGCGCCTCCACGAAGTCCCTCTCCACGTGTGTCCCGCTGAACATGGCATACTCCGCCTGGGGAACACGGCCAGCTTGGAATTCCATGGGAAAACGGGATGGGGGAAAAGCCCCAAGCTGTGCCAGCGCAGGGAGGCCTCACCTGAGAGCACAGCTGGTGCATGACGTGCCCAAATTCGTGGAAATAGGTCTCCACCTCGTCGTGCTGCAGCAGGGAAGGGGCGTCCGGCGTGGGCTTGGTGAAATTGGCCACCATGGCGGCCACCGAGATTTGGCGGCTGGAGTCCGGCAGGAGGCAGCCGGGCTGGAGGCCAAAGCAGGCGGCATGGCCGTACTTCCCTTCCCTGGGGAGGGACAGACAGCTCAGGGATCCTTCCAAAAGCCACACACAGCCATGGCCTCCCCTGTTGTGGTCCTAAGAGGGGCCCCAAGTGACCCCGCTGGTGACACCCCGGTGACACCCCAGCACACGGCGCTCCCTCCACTCCACACAGCTGGGAGCAGAAATCTCCTCCTCCTCCTCCTCAGGCTCTGCTCCTCCTGCTCCCAGATTTCCCCTCTCCCCAGGTCTCACCGTGGGTACAGGTCCAGGTAGAACTTCCCGATGGTCTCGCCGGAGGACGCGTCCTTCACCGTGTAGAGCTGCACGTCCTCGTGCCACACCTGAGCCTTCTCCTCCAGGTGGAAGGTGAGGCCCAGCAGCTCCTGGTAGATGGCCAGGAGGCCCGTGGTGACCACCTGCATGGGGAAATACTCCTTGAGCAGGTTCTGGTCCACGCTGTACTTGGTCTCCTCCACCTGGTTCATGTAGTAGCGCATGTCCCAGGCGTTGATGCGGTTGTCGAACTCCAGCCCGCGCTTCTCGCACTCCTTCTTCTTCAGGTCCAGGATCACAGCCCGCTCCTTCTCCCCCAGGGGCTTCAGCTTCTGGGCCAGCTCATCTAGGGAAAGCCAGGCAGGGTTGGGATCAGGGATCAGAGCAGCACACCCTGCCCAGGATGTCCCTGCTCGGCCCCAGGACGTACCCAGGAACGTGGCCACCGTCCGGCTGCTCTTGGCCATGTTCATCTCCAGCACAAAGTCAGCATGGGTGCTGAAGCCCAGCAGATTGGCCTTCTGAGCCCTCAGGTCCACCAGCTCCTTCAGGATCAGGCAGTTCTCCTGCAAGGCAGAGAGTGAAGCACACGCGTGGTGTTGTTGTGGGTCCCAGGACAGTGCGAGAGTTGAGAATTTGATTGCAAGTTCTCAGAAGGCTGATTTATTATTTATTGTATTGTATTGTATTGTATTATATTATATTGCATTATATTATATTGCATTGTATTATATTGCATTGTATTATATTATATTGCATCATATTATATTGCATTGTATTATATTGTATTGTATTGCATTACATTACTTTACATTACATTATATTACATTATATTATATCACATTACATTATATTACATTGTATTATACTGTATTGTATTATATTGTATTGTATTATATTGCATTATATTATATTATATTATATTGCATTATATTGCATTATATTGTATTATATTATATTGCATTATATTGTATTATATTATATTATATTATATTATATTATATTATATTATATTGCATTGTATTGTATTACATTATATTACATTACATTATATTATATTACATTACATTATATCGCATTGTATTATATAATAAAATTATATACTAAAACTATACTAAAGAAAGAATATATCAGAAAGATAGAAAAAAATGATAATAAAAACCCGTGACAGATTCAGAGAGTCTGACACAGCTGGCTGTGATTGGCCATTAAATTAAAACAATTTACATGCTTAATAAACAATTCTCTAAATCACATTCTAAAGCAGCAAAACATAGAGAAGCTGAAGCTTCCCAGGAGAAGAATTTTCATATTTTATGAAAAATCTTGGCAAATATCAGAGTAACATCCACAGGGGAGAAGGGAAGCAGTGTGGAAAGAAACACAAATCTTTCCCTGGGTGCCCTGGGTCAGTCCCACCGACCTCTTTGCACCTGGAGTTGAACATCTCCTCCACCTTCCTCCTGGTCTCGGGCACGTAGCACTTCTTCAGCAGGGGGAAGTAGTGTGGGTACTTCAGGGTGACCTTCAGCTTCCCATCCTCTGTCTTCTCCAGGGAGTTCAGGAAATCCTCAGGGAGCCCCCCTGGGAAAAGAGGAGGCAGGGGATGAGCCCAGGATTCTCCAGGAATGCTCTGGGATCATCCAGTGTGAGCACTCCATACCCAGTTCCTCCCTGGAGAAGGGCAGGAAGGTGGTGTCCTCGTTGAGGTTCTTGTTGAAGTCGATGCACAGCACGCTCAGCTTCTTCTTGATAGCTTTGATTTTCTTCAAAACGCAAAAAATCGGAGAGAAATCAGAGCTGGGGGGGGCACTCAGGCTGTTCCCACCCTGCTGAGCTGCCCAGCACTGAGCCAGCCCAATTAATGATGGTGCACAATTAATGGTGGTGAGCCAGCAGCCCAGAAAGGCTCCCTGGGGTCACACCTGGCAGGGCTCAGCCACCTCAGCAAGGTCCTGCCTGTTCCCTGCTGCCTCAGGAGCTGCAGGTGCTGCAGTAACAACCTCCCTTCTCCTTATTTCCCATTTTCTTCTGGTTTTAACCCAGTTTCGAGCTCCTCTGCTGGTGCATGGTAAGAGAGGGAGGCCCCTGAACAGTTCAGCCCAACTCCAGCCCTTGGCATGTGGGGATTTGATGATAATTCCCCAGTTTCACCTCCCCAGGAATTCCTCAATTCCCACTTTGTTAACATCACCCTTCCAACAGAAAGGAAAAAAGAGAGACATCACCCAAAATCACCAGAATTGGGGGCAAAACCCAAACCTGAGCCTCAGACCCTGCCCTGAGCCCTGCCACAGCAAGGGGCAAGAGGAAATGGATTCAGACTGGCAGGAATTAGGATTAGATGGGATATTAGGAAAAAAAATTCCTTCCTGTGAGGGTGCAGAGGCCCTGGCACAGATTTCCCAGAGGAGCTGTGGCTGCCCCTTCCCTGGAAGTGTCCAAAGCCAGCTTAGAGCAACCTGGGACAGTGGCAGATGGGTTTTAAGGTGCCTTCAGCCCAAACCATCCTGGGATTCTGTGCACTCACCTCCTGTGTCTCCTCGGGGAGGTGGAGCCCGTTCCTTTTCCCCAGCTTGATCAGCCTCTCCAGGTACCTCTTTGCCTCGGGCTTCAGGGAAGCACTCTCTGCTTTCTCCTGGAAAACAGAAAAAATCCCTCCTCCTCAGGGAGCTGCAGGAAGCTCCTTCCCAGTGGGAGTTCTGGGAACACCAGAGACCCAGCAGCAGATGGAAAAGCCCCAGGGAAGGCTCTGGTTTGGTGCAGAGGTTCCTGTGTCACCTCGGGGCAGGGGTTCCTCCCAGATTGCTTTAAACGCGTCACCTTTGTGCCATGTCAGCATTTTGGGGGGCACTTTTGAGGACATCACCACTCAGGTGGGTTGGATTTACCAACAAAGGAGTGATCAAGGCTCTGAGTGGGGAGCAGAGCCCTCAATCCCAAATTTCCCATCCCTCTCTACAGCTGCACCACTCCGCCATGATCACACCCGCCGCACTCCTGCATCCCTCCCTCCTCAGCTCTGGGATGAAGGAGAAGGATTTGCTGGAATTTCAGAGGGTCCCAACCCCTTGCCTGGGTGGCAGGGGACACACCTGGAGCCACACAATCCTCTGGTACACGTCCTGCCTCATGCTCATCTCCACGTCAAACTCCGAGAGCTTCTTGTCGGCCTCGGTGCTGGCGGCGCGGATGGCCTTGCAGGGGGACACGTGCTGGGGGAAGTCCAGCATGTTCCTACGGACTGGGGGGGACAAAAAGGGGACAGGGATGATGGCTCCACGTCCCAGTGCACACCCACAGCCAGGCTGGCAGCCCCAGAGCCTTCCCCTCCCCTCACACACACGGCAGGGGAGAGGTGGGATGAGGCTCCTGCTGCCTTTGGTCCTTTCCCTGCTGCCCAGCACATCCATCTGCTGGATTCCCAGCACAATCCTCCCAAAATCCAGGAGAATTCTGTGCCTGTGAGCCCCCAACAGCTCTGCCAGCACAGGAGGTTTGGGGAGTTCTGTGCAGGGCTCAATGCTCCCTTCCAGCTCCAGAATTCCATCATTCCTGATGGCAGCAGCTCCTGTTCCCTTTGGTCCCTTCCCTGCTGCCCAGCACATCCACCTGCTGGATTCCCACCAAAATACTCCCAAAATCCACAGGAATTCTGTGTCTGTGAGCCCCCAACAACTCTGGCCCAGCTGTGGCAGCACAGGAGGTTTGGGGAATTTTGTGCAGGGCTTGATGCTCCCTTCCAGCTCCAGAATTCCATGATTCCTCACGGCAGCAGCTCCTGCTCCCTTTGGTCCTTTCCCTGCTGCCCAGCACATCCACCTGCTGGATTCCCACCACAATCCACAGGAAATCCACAGGATCCCACTAAAATCCACAGGAATTCTGTGCCTGTGGCAGCACAGGAGGTTTGGGGAATTCCATGATTCCTGATGCCACAGTGTTCCCTGTCTCCTTTAAACCTCAAAGTGGGACAATCCCTTCCTACAGACACTTCCCCCCACGCCCCAGGTGCGCCCTGTCCTGATGCAATCCCACGGAGGAAAACAGGGAGAACATTCCCTGCAGCCATCCCTGCAGAAGCTCCAAGAACAGCACTCCAGGTGCTCTCCAGGCACCTGCATTCCCTCCCCAGGAGAAGCTGAACAGGCAGCTCAGCCAGGGAAGTGCTGACAGTCCTGCTGAGCTGAACATTCTTCCTGCTGAGCAAGAGGAATTATTTTTTTTTCCCTATTATTTTAGGAAAAAAGAACAGGGAGAGGAGGAAGATGAGGCTGCTCCCTGCCCCAGACAGGTGGGACAGCTCGAGCACAGGCAGCAGCCCAGGTGTCACGAGGAGGGGCCACCTGAATTGTCACCCTGCTGCAAATAAAGCCACCAAAACTGCACAGTTTTGGTGCCATCACATTGTAGTACTCCCCCCAAAAAAAATCCCAGCAGGATTTATTCTCTAAAAAAAATCCCAGCAGGATTGACTCTCACAAAAAATCACAGCAGGACTGATTCTCCCAAAAAATCCCAGTGGGATTTATTCTCCAAAAAAAATCCCAGCAGGACTGACTCTCCTAAAAAATCCCAGCAGGAATTATTATCCAAAAAAAATCCCAGTAGGATTTATTCTCCAAAAAAAATCCCAGCAGGATTTATTCTCCCAAAAAAATCATGGTAGGATTGATTCTCCAAAAAAATCCCAGCAAGACTGTTTCTCCCAAAAAAATCCCAGTGGGATTTACTCTCCAAAAAAATCCCAGCAGGATTTATTCTCCCAAAAAAATCTCAGCGGGATTTACTCTCCCAAAAATCCCAGCAGGATTTATTCTCCCAAAAAATCCCAGCAGGACTGATTCTCCCAAAAAATCCCAGTGGAATTTACTCTCCCAAAAAATCACACCAGGACTGACTCTCCCCAAAAATCCCAGCAGGGTTTATTCTCCAAAAAAAAAATCCCAGCAGGATTTACTCTCCCAAATATATCCCAGTAGGAAACAAGGCACATGGAGAGACATTTGCCCACTGCCCCAGGGAAAAGTGAGGAAGGAGGTGAGAGTTTCTTGGATCTTTTCTGCTTTTGCTCCCACTGCTGACACATGAAAGCCAGGACAGCCTTGGGAAAGCAGCTGCTCCTGCTGCCAAAGGGCTGCCCTTGGGTTAATTTGCTTTTCCAAATCTGTTCTTTGTGCTGGTTCCTTGCTGTATAAACATTAACTGGGAATAAAACCAACATTCTGCTGGCAGCCACGGGGAGAGAAAAGCAGGTGACAGCACAGAGCTAAAAAAAAAAAAATAAAATAAAATCCAAAAATCTTAATAATCGTGGGAGGGGTTGGAAGTGACCTCAAAGCTCAGCCCTGCTGTGGGCAGGGACATCTCAAACTACCCCAGGGGGCTCCAGTCTGGCCTTGGACCCTTCCAGGGGGCAGCCAGAGCTGTTCTGGGCAAGCTCAGAGCCTCCCACTACTGTAAAATTAGAAAATCCCCCTGACCCTATGATATCAGAAGGCTAATTAATCACTTTATTATATTACATTATTATTTTATACTATATTACACTGCTCTAAGCTGAAGCTGTACAAGCACTCAACAAAATCTCGTGGCTGTCTCCTGTCAGGACACAGCTTGTAGAGATTGGTTAAGAAAACAAAACACTCACAATAAAATCTAAATCAAATTCTTTCAGGTAAATAATCTTTTAACACATTCTACGTGTTCCAAAACACAGGGGCAGCAAATAAGAATTGTTTTGATCTCTGTGCTTCTCCAGCTTCTCCCTTCCAGCTTGAGGAATTCCATGATTCCTGATGGCAGGGATGGCACATTCCCTGCTGCCCACCTGCTGGATTCCCAGCACAATCCTCCCAAAATCCACAGGAATTCTGTGCCTGTGGCAACACTGGAGGTTTGGGGAGCTCTGTGCAGGGCTCAATGCTTCCTTCCAGCTCCAGAATTCCATCATTCCTCACGGCAGCAGCTCCTGCTGCCTTTCCCTGCTGCCCAGCACATCCACCTGCTGGATTCCCATCAAAATCCTCCTAAAATCCACAGGAATTCTGTGCCTGTGAGCCCCCAACAGCTCTGCCCCAGCTGTGCCAGCACAGGAGGTTTGGGGAGCTCTGTGCAGGGCTCGATGCTCCCTTCCAGCTCCAGAATTCCATCATTCCTGAAGCCACAGCGTTCCCTGTCTCCTTTAAACCTCAAAGTGGGACAATCCCTTCCTACAGACACTTCCCCAAAAGCCACCACACCCTGTCCTGATGCAATTCCACAGTGGGGGAAAACAGGGAGAACACTCCCTGCTGCCACCCCTGCAAAAAGCTCCGAGAACAGCACTCCAGCAAAAACCTGAGAGAGAGAGAATCCTGTTTCTGTCCGTCCAGAGAACGTCAATGCCACATCCCGGGATCCAGCCCATCCCTGCCAGCAGGAACAGCGTCCCCACCTGTGTATTCCACCTCCACGTCAGCCAGAGCCTTCAGGGTGTTCTCGTAGGAGACCTCCCCGCGCTCCTGGGCTCCCACGCGGTCGTACACGAGCTTGGTGCTCTCGGTCAGCTCGGCCGCCATGGCCTCGATCTGCTCGGCCGTCAGGTCCCAGCGCAGCTGGCTGGCCACGGGCCGCGGGGCCTGGCTGTCCACGACATTCCCTGCGGGGACAGAATTCCAGAGAGGGCCCCAGCGCTGGGGATTCGCGGTGGGATCATCTCCCGGCAGCTCCTCGCCCTCCCGGTGCTCAGAAATGCTTCACCGAAACCCGACCCCGTGCCCGGCCGGGTGTCCCTGCCAAGGCTGTCCCTGCTCGGGGACAAGGCCGAGCGGGGCACAGAGGTGACCCGGCGGCACAGGAGACCCTGGCCGGTCTGAGGGGCCGCCCCCGGTCCGGTCCTGCCGCCCCCGGCCCCGTCCCGCCGCCCCACCGTTCTCCCCGGTGTCCCGCGCTCCCCGGTGTCCCCATCCCGCCGGTACCTGTCGGGGGGGCCATATCGGCGGTGCCGGGGGTGCCGGGAGGCCCCGCGCTGATGACGAGGTCGGGAGAAAACCGGGCCGGCCCCACGCACCGAGCATGTGCCCCGACCGGAGAGGCGGGCGGGAGAGCGGGGCATGCTGGGAGCCTGGAGGACCGGGCCGCTCCCGCCCGCACCGCACGGCACCGGGGCCGGCGGGCGGGGGCGGCTCATCCCCGCCGCAACCCTTAGAGCCGGCCGGGAGCGGCCCCGGGGCGGGCGCGGGGCGGGCGCGGAGCATCCCCGGGTCCCGCCCGCCGGTTCCCATGGCAACGCCCCCGCGCGTTGCCGTGACAACGCCGCATCTCTATGGTACCGGCGTGGGCGGGACTTCTGCCACAGGCCACGCCCATTCCTGTGCTATTGGGAGGGGCGGGGCCGCAGCGGCGCCGGCGCGCGGCGGGCGCTGCGCATGCGCAGTGCGGGAGCGCGCCCGGCCCAGGCGAGTGTCCGGTGAGCGCGGGGGGACCGGGGGACACCGGGGGCGGGACGGGGGCACCGGGACTGCCCCTTCGCCGGGACCCGTCCGCCTCCGGACCCGCTGGTGCCGGGCCGTGCTGCCCGCAGGCAGCCGCCGTTCTGGTCCGCCTGGGGGCAGCGGCACCGGGGGATACCGGGTGCACCGGGGCCTGGGGGGCCGGGACCGGACGGGACGGGACGTACCGGGAGCGGGCTGTGCCCCGCGTTGGGACTTGTGTGTCTCCGGTGCTGCCGGTGCCAGGTCCGGGAGTCGCCTGTCCCGGTCCCGGTGAGCGCACCGGGGATTCCCCGGTCGGGGGTTCCCGGTTGCCTCCACCGAGGCAGGGTCCGGGCGGTGCTCGCGGGGCTTTGGGGACACCGGGGAAGCGGTGCCTCCCCCTCTCCGCCCGGTGGGTCCGGGGGCTGCCGGGGAACGGGAGCCAGGCGGGCCCGGTGGGGTCCGGGGGCTCTGGACGGACGGGACCGGCTCAGCTCCGGCGGACTCGCGTTAAACGGAGCTCAGGTCTCCGTTAAATGAGCCTGACTGTGCTACAAACCCAGTTAAAGTGCGGGGAGTTTGCCCTGGGAATTCCCAGCCCCGGGTGGCGCTGGTTGGGCTCTCCGTGCTTTGGGATTTCCCTCTCTGTGCCCTGCCAGGACTGGCTGGCACTGCCCTGGCTGCCAGGGGCTGCCAAACTCCTCTGAGGCTCTGCTTTGGGACCACCAAAATCCTCCTCTTGGCTCTGGTTTGGGGCCACCAGAATCCTCCTGAATTCCTCCTGCTCCTGGCTCTAGTTTGGGGCCACCAAATTCCTCCTTGACTCTGGTTTGGGGCCGCCAAATTCCTCCTAAATTCCTCCTGCTCCTGGCTCTGGTTTGGGGCCACCAAATTCATCCCAATTCCTCCTGCACTTGGCTCTTGTTTGGGGCCACCAAAATCCTCCTGGCTCTGGTTTCAGCAGCAAGCCGTGCTCAGGAGAAATTCCAAAAAAATTGGGAATTTTTCCTGGTGAGCTCCAGGGATTTCCCCCCCTGCAGCACCTCTGGGTGCTTCCCTTGGCGGGGTTGTGCCAAGCAGAGGGCGAATCCAAGCCTGGAGAATTCCTAAAGAAAACAAGGAATGTTCTGGAGTTCTTCCCCAGCCTTGCCCAACTCCAAATCCATCCTGACCTCCTCAACACCTCCCTGAGGGGCAGCAGCAGCAAAATCCTTTTCCCTTTTGTGTTTCAATGCCGAGTTTGTGTCTCTGCAGGATTTTTTGGGAAGCCAGGAGCGGTGGAGCCCGGCCCCTCCAGCCTCTCTCCCAGCATGGCAGACCAGAAGCGTCTGGCCTTCTCCATCATCCAGTTCCTGCACACCCAGCTCCAGAACGGGAGCATGTCTCCAGATGCTCAGGAGAGTTTGGAAGGTGGGTGGATCTGCCTCTGTCAGGCCAAAATTTGGGAGAATTTCACCGTTTTTTCCTTCTTTTCTTCCCCTGGCTTGGCTGGGCTGCTCCCGGTGCCGAACCTGGCTGGAATTTTGGAGTTGATTTTTCCTTTTGGGATTTATCCAGGGATGCTGGTGGCTTGTGTGGCTTCTGATCTCTGCCAAGAGCAGCTTAGCTGGAGGCAGGGATGTACCTGGGCTCAGAAATCTCCCTGATCCCTGCTTGGAGACTCAGAGGGTTCATCCAGGCCAAGCTGGGAGCGCTCTGTGGGGTGGGAGGTGGGAATTCCCTTTCTCCAGGGAAACTTTTTGTGCTCCTGGGGTTGTTTCTCCTCTTTTGCTCCCCAAAATATCATCCCTCAGGGTTTTTCCAGGCCCTTTCCAAAGGGCAGGGATCTTAAAACGTCTCCTTAAGGAGCTTAAGGTTTAGCCCTTGGTTTGTGGGTTTGTCGCGGTGAAAGGAGCGTGGCTGTGGGGTGGGGGGACATTGCTGGAGGATGGGACTGGCAATGGGATATTTTGGGATGTAAAATGTGGCAGGAAGGCTCTGGGAGGCTCTGCTTTTCCCTGGGAGCAGCTTCCCAAGCCTGAGGAGGGAGGAGGTGGCTCAGGGTTCCCAGAGCGAGGGGAATGTTTGGGTCTCTCCTTGGAATTCTGGGCCATTCCCACATTCCCAGCTGTGGGAATGCTGCTGCAGCCCCAGCCTGAATCACTTCCAACCCCAGGAATCCCTCAGGGAGTGGGAATTGGGACTGGCTCCATCCAGGAGATCCAGAGGGAAGCTTTGTCCAGCTCTGAGTTTTGGCAAAATCTGAGGATACAGCTCAAAAATCCCATCTGGTGTGGGGGAAATATTGAGGTTTTTTTCTGTTTTTTTGAGAGATGAGGGAGAGGGATGAATTTTTATTAATTAATGACCTGACTCTCCTTATCCAGTGGCCATCCAGTGCCTGGAAACAGCGTTTGGGGTCTCCATGGAAGACCAAAGCCTGGCTGTGTCCCAGACCCTCCCTGAAATATTTGAAGCCGTGGCAGGGAAGGTGAGTGAGTGCCCTGGGATCTTCCCTTTTCCCTGAGTTCTGCTGGATTTTCCAGGAGGCTGCTGCTCCCCTCAGAGAGTGTGGGAGGGGAACGTTTTGGGCTGGAAAAAAAAATGGGAATTGTGGGAATGCTCAGCTCAGCTTCTGCTTCTCCTTGGAAGGAGCTGGAACACTCCAGAACGAACTCGGAGCCCGTCACCCCCTCAGAAGATGACGTGGCTGAAGCTGAAAGACTCAAGACTGAAGGTACCACCCCCTGGAGCTGCTGGATAATGAGGGTTTGGTGCTAATTGGGAGGGCATCTCATTTCTCTGGCACCTGGAATTGGAGGAAAAAAAGGGAATGTTTTCTATTTCTCCCTCTTGCTCTGTAGGAATGTGGGGAGGTTTTGCTTTCGGGAATGTTGGATCAGTGGGATTTTTATCCCAAAAATCCTGTGGGGTGTGGAGCAGAGCATCCATCCTTCCTGCTCTGTGCATGGCTTTTTCCTGGGAAAAGGTGGGATGGGTGTGGATGCAGCACTTCCCCCCTGAGCCAGCACCTGGGGTGGGTTTTGGGATCAGGAATGGGGGAATTTCCACCTCAGCCTTGCTGCTGGCCCTGCCCCACACTGACAAACCTCTCCCCTGTGCTATTTCCATGGATCCAAACCTTTGCTTTGGTTTATCCCAGTTTTTTTTCCCATCCTTTCCCACCCTCCTTTCAGGAAATGACCAAATGAAGGCAGAAAACTTCGAGGCTGCCGTGTCTTTTTATGGAAAAGCCATCGAGTTAAACCCAGCCAACGCCGTTTATTTCTGCAACAGGTACTGAGCAGCTCCCCCAGCTCCTCCCTGCTCCAGAATGCCCAAAAATCCCATTTTTCAAACGATCCTGTGGAGTTTTGGAGCAGTTCCTCACTTGTTGTGGGGTCATGCCGTGCTTTTGGTGCCTCCTGGGATCTCTGGGTGAGATGTGGGTGTGGAAATGATCTTTATCAGGCCCTGGAGGGATGAGGGATGCCAGGGAATGGGATCTGCTTCCATGCCCAGTGGGATGTGCTGGGAATTCAGGGTGGAATGAGGAGCTGGAGGCTCCTCCTGGAGAATTAAGGGAGCTGTGTGTGCAGAATCAGCCATGGAAGAGGGGAGGTTTTTGTGTTTCTCTGCAATTCTTGGGTAAAACAGATTTTGAACTTTAATTTGATTCTATCCAGGCAGGAATGTTTGAAATCTCAGATTCTATCCCGGTAGAAATGTTTGAAATCTCAGATTGTATCCAGGTAGGAATGTTTGAAATCTCAGATTCTGTTCAGGCAGGAATGTTTGAAATCTCAGATTGTATCCAGGCAGAAATGTTTGAAATCTCAGATTCTGTTCAGGCAGGAATGTTTGAAATCTCTAGATTGTGTCCAGGTAGGAATGTTTGAAGTCTCAGATTGTATCCAGGTAGGAATGTTTGAAATCTCAGATTGTATCCAGGTAGGAATATTTGAAATCTCAGATTATATTCAGGTAGGAATATTTGAAATCTCAGATTCTATCCAGGCAGGAATGTTTGAAATCTCTAGATTCTATCCAAGTAGGAATGTTTGAAATCTCAGATTCTATCTGGGTAGGAATGTTTGAAATCTCAGATTCTATCCAGGTGGGAATGTTTGAAATCTCTAGATTGTATCCAGGTAGGAATGTTTGAAATCTCAGATTATATCCAGGCAGGAATGCTTGGCTCCTCCCTCTGGGCTCACATCTCCCAGTGGGATGCTGTCGTTGTTATCAGCCATGCAGTGACATTCAATAGCTGTTATCAGCAGGTGTCTCCCCTGTTGTGGAAGAAATAAGGAAAACTGCCCACTGAACAGAAGCCAGCTGCCATCCAGATGGCAAATAGATTCCAATTTGCTTGGCAATGCAGGGCATTGTGTTTTTCCCATTTTTCCAGAGCTGCTGCCTACAGCAAACTGGGGAATTACGCGGGAGCCGTGCGGGACTGTGAGCGAGCCATCGGCATCGACCCCAGCTACAGCAAAGCCTACGGCAGGATGGGGTGAGCAGCATCCTCCTGGGCAAACTCCCACCTTTCCTTGGGAATTCTGCAGCCCTGAAAACCCCAGAACAGGGATTTTAATCAGTTTGTTCCACCATGAAAAAATTCCTGCTGTTTCGGGCTTTTTAGGGTGGAGAAAAAATTCACATTTTTAAATTTTAAGAAAGTTGATGGGACAACAGTTGGGTAAAACAAGTGCACAAAAAACCCCTCTTTGATTTTTATTTTCTTTCCACCTTTCCTTGGGAATTCTACAGCCCTGCACACCCCAGAACAGGGATTTTAATCAGTTTGTTCCACCATGAAAAAATTCCTGCTGTTTCGGCTTTATAGGGTGGAGAAAAAAATTCACATTTTTCTATTCTAAGAAAGTTGGTGGGGACAACTGGATTTAAAAAATGCCAAAAAAACCCCATCTGTGACTTTGATTTTTATTTTCTTTCCACCATTCCTGCTGGAATTTTCAATCCCTGCACACCCCAGAACAGAGATTTTATCAGTTTTTTTCACCATGAAAAAATTCCTGCTATTTCAGCTTTTTAAGGTGGAGAAAAAATTCATGTTTTTCATTTCTAAGAAAGTTGGTGGGGACAACAATTGGATTTAAAAAGGTGACAAAAAACCTCTCTGTGACTTTGAATTTTCTTTTCTTTCCCAGCTTGGCCCTGTCCAGCTTAAACAAACACACAGAAGCTGTTGTTTACTACAAAAAAGCTCTGGAGTTGGATCCGGACAATGAAACGTACAAATCCAACCTCAAAATAGCTGAACAGAAAATGAAGGAGACTCCCAGTCCAGTAAGTTGTGGAATTTGGGAATTTATTGAGGTTTTGCAACAAAAATTTCCACTTTTGTGATCAAATCTCTCCAAAATTCAGCTTTTTTGCTGTTTTTCCTGTAGCACCAAAGATGGTTTTAGGTGTTTTATTTTTTTTTTTACACAAAGAAAACTTTTCTTTTTTTCCAAAAGAAACTTGGAGGTTTGGCAGGAACGGGCTGGAATGTCCTTTATGGATCATTTTGAAGGAGATTTTAATTTTCCAAGGGTTTTTTCCAGGGCAGAGCTGAGGGAGGGAGGTCACAGAGGGGGTGAGCAGGAGTCTCTGGGGTTTTCCAGAGGGTTTGGACAGAGCCTCTTCCCCCTGTCAGGGTTTAAAGGTTGGATTTGGGAGCCTCCAAAAAAAATGGGGAAAGATTTTTCCAACAGCCTGGAGAGACAGGACAAGGGGAGTGTTGGGAAGGATGAGGTGGGAGAATGGGAAGGAATCTTTGGATGGGAGGGGCTGGGATGGAATTCCCAGAGAAGTTGGGAGTGTCCCAGGGAAAGGCTGGAGAAGCTCCAGGGAGTCACTTCCAGGGGTTCAAGGGGCTCCAGGAGAGCTGGAGAGGGATTTGGGACAAGGGATGGAGGGACAGGACACAGGGAATGGATTTAAACTGGGAAAAGGGAGATCTGGGTGGGATTTTGTGAAGGAATTCCTGGCTGGGAGGGTGGGGAGGGAATGGGATGGAATTCCCAGAGCAGCTGGAGCTGCTCCATCCTTGGGAGCGCCCAAGGCCAGGCTGGGACAGTGAGAGGGGCTGGGAATGGATCCCTTCATCCCAAGCCATTCTCCTGCTGGGATTCCCTGGCTCTGGCAGCTCTGGGAAGGAGGGATGGGAATGGGGATGGGGAATGAGAAATGAGGAATTGGGAGTGGGGAATGAGGGGTGGGAAATGGGGAATGGGGAATGAGGAATGGGATTTGGGAATGAGGAATGCGGAAAGGGGAGTGGGGAATGGGGAATGAGGGATGAGGAATTGGGAATGGAGAATGGGGATGAGGAATGGGGAATGGAGAATGGGGATGAGGAATGGTGAGTGGGGAATGGGGAATGTGGGGAATGGGGAATGAGGGATGGGAATGGAGAGAGAGGAATGGGGAATTGAGAGTGGGGAATGGGGAATGAGGGATGGGGAATGAATGAGGAGTGGGAATGGGGAATGAGGAATGGAGATTAGGGAATAGGAAATGAATAATGAGGGATGGGAATGAGGAATGGGGAGTGGGAGCGGGGAATGAGGGATGGGAATGGGGAATGAGGAATGGGATTTGGGAATGAGGAATGGGGAGAGGAGAGTGGGGAATGGGGAATGTGGGGAATGAGGGATGAGGAATGGAGATTAGGGAATGGGAAATGGAGAATGAGGGATGGGAATGAGGAATGGGGAGTGGGAATGGGGAATGAGGAGTGGGGAAGGAGGAATGGGAATGGGAATGGGGAATGATCAATGACAGCAGCTCTGGTTTCTCTCTTCCAGACCAGCGGCCCCGGAGGGTTCGACTTGGCCGGATTGCTGAACAACCCCGGCTTCATGAGCATGGTGATTGCAGATCCTGGGCTTCCCTGGGGTGGAGTCTCCCTGAGGGCTCCCCTGGGTGGGATTCCCTGGGGTGGAGCCTCCCTGGGATCTTCCCTGGATGGATTCCTCAGGCTGGAGCCTCTCTGGTGTCTCCTCACATGAGATTCCTTTGGGATGGAGCCCCTCTGGAAGCTTTCCCCACTCCCTGGAGCTGTTTGAAAGCTGCTGCTGCTCCCTTCAGCTCAGACAGAGCTGGGAATTCCTCCTCAGGCTTTTCCCAGGCTGTGGCAGGGCCTGCTCTGCTCTGGGCTTGGCCTTTGCTCTCCTTTTTGCCATTTTTACCATTTTCCCCCCTTTTCCTGGATTCCCGTGGATTCCCAAACATTCCCACCTTCCCTTTGGGGTTGATCCCACCCTGTCCCTGCTGCCTCACCTGTGTGCTGTTTTTATTCCCCACAGGCCTCAAACCTCATGAACAACCCCCAAGTACAACAGCTGTGAGTTGGATCCCACTTTTATTTATTCCCTCTTGGAATTCTGGGTTTGGCCTTTCCCACTGGGAGCAGGAGGGAATTTGGGCCAGGAATGTGGAGGGGGGCTCAGAACCAGCCCAGTTCCCTGAGCTGGGGGGGTTTGAGTGCTCTGGGAGGTGCTGGGAAAGGGATTGAAATAAAATTATTCCCAAGAGAGGTGGGATAGGATGGATCATGGCCCTGGAATTGGCTCTGCTGCAGTTTTATGGGATTTCAGGATTTCCCAGCTTGGTTGAAATGGGAATATTCCCATTCCTGGATGGCTGTGAGGAGCAGTTCCCAATATTTAAAGAAAATGGATAAATTCCTGAATCCCTTCCTGAGCATCCCTGTGGAGCATGGCAGGAGGGAGAGACCCTCTGGAGCCCCCAAATCCTTGGATTTTGGGATGAGACCACTCAGCTCCCTTTAGCTTCTCCCTATTCCTGGTGCCATTGGGAATTCCCACCTGGATGCAGCCCTGGAGGGAATCCAGGAAATCCTGTCCTGGATGCAGAGCAGGGCTGTAATTCCATAAATCTGGGAATATCAACATTATTATAATAATTTTATTTATTGTTCAGCTAAATTAGTTATTTCCAGCCGACCCAGGAAAAGCTGCTGCAGGGAATTCCGAGATCCCCAGGATGGGAAGTTGCTCCCACCCATCCCCAGATGATTTTTTGGGATCTTTTCCCAGTTTTGAGCCCTTTTTTCCCTTCCCAGAATGTCGGGGATGATCTCAGGAGGCCACAACGCCATGGGAGCGACCGGGAGCAGCCCCTCCACCAACGACCTGGCCAGCCTGATCCAGGCGTGAGTGGGGACACCTGGGGGTGGCCTGGGGACACCTGGGGACAGGGCTGGGCTGGGACTGGGGACAGGACTGGGGGACAGGATCAGGGACAGGCTGGGGACAGCTGGACGCAGGACTGGGGACACCTAAGGGACAGGATTGGGGGACAGGGCTGGGGACAGCTGGAGGAAAGGGCTGGGGACAGGGTTGGGAACAGATGAGGACAACTGGGGACAGGGCTGGGGGCCAGGATCAGGGACAGGCTGGGGATAGGGCTGGGGACAATCCAGAGGGACAATCCTGGATTCAGGGCTGGGAATGTCCCAGGATGTTGCCTGTGTCCAGGTGTCCCCAATGTCCCTGCTGTCCCCCGTGTGTCCCTGCTGTCGCCCGTGTGTCCCCGCTGTCCCTGATGTCCCCTGTGTGTGTCCCTGTCCCCAGGGGCCAGCAGTTTGCCCAGCAGATGCAGCAGCAGAACCCCGAGCTCATTGAGCAGCTGCGCAGCCAAATCCGCAGCCGGACCCCGAGCGCCAGCAACGAGGAGCAGCAGGAGTGAGGTGGGAATTGATTATTGATTGGTTATTGATTGGTTATTGATTGATTGAGGACAGGAATTGATAAATCCAGTTCTAATCAGTCAGCAGTGAGGTGGGGCAGGAGCAATCATTGATTATTGATTGATTGATTGATTCAGTACAGGAATCGATAACTCAGGAGTGATGTGGGGCATTGATTATTGATTGGTTATTGATTGATTGATTGATTGAGTACAGGAATTGATAACTCAGGAGTGAGGTGGGGCAGGATCAATGCCATTGATTATTGATTGATTGATTCAGTACAGGAATTGATAACATCAGTTTGATTCAGTCAGGAGTGAGGTGGGGCAAGATCAATGCCATTGATTATTGATTGATTGATTGATTCAATACAGGAATTGGTACCCCCAATTCTAATCAGTCAGCAGTGAGGTGAGGCAGGAGTAATCATTGATTATTGATTGATTGATTGATTCAGTACAGGAATCAATAACTCAGGAGTGATGTGGGGCATTGATTATTGATTGGTTATTGATTGTTTATTGATTGATTGAATACAGGAATTGATAACTCAGGAGAGAGGTGGGGCAGGAGCAGGGCCATTGGTTGTTGATTGGTTATTGATTTATTCAATACAGAAATTGATAATGTCAATTTGAATCAGTCAGGAGGGAGGTGGGGCATTGATTATTGATTGGTTATTGATTGATTGATTGATTGAGTACAGGAATTGATAACTCAGGAGTGAGGTG
>JAWMRF010000116.1:1611264-1636231 GCA_035221435.1 Sphenopsis melanotis | reverse complement strand
TGGGAGTGTGGGGGACCCTGGGGAGGTGGAGGGGCCCTGGGGATGGGGAGGGGTCTCCGGGTCCCCGGGGGCTCGGGGGGAGAGGGGTGGGACGGGAGAGCCCCCGGGCAGCTCCGGGGGGAGGCTGGGGGGGGGGTTTGGGGGTCCTGGGGGGGTTTGGGGGCGCTGGTGCCTGGCACAGGGCAGGGGAGGGTTGGCATCAGCGGCTCGGAGGGACGCCCAGAGGGTCCCCATGGGGGTCGCAGCACTGGGTGGGATTTTGGCACAAGGCTCAGGGCGAGGAGATGACGTGGGGGTGCTTGGGGGGCGCACAGAGGGGCCATGGTGGATTTTTGGGAGGTCTGCGGGGTTTTGGGTGAAGGAATTGTGGGGATGGCGAGGGGCATCTTGGGGTGGGTGAGGTGACAAGGGACAGCGGGAATCATGAGGGGCATGGCTCAGTGCCAGCTGCTTGGGAAGTTGGGTGACTTCACGGTGAACCAACCCGGGTTTTGGGGTGAAAAAGGAGATTGGGGAGCTCGGCAGAAACATCCAACATCGCATAATTTGCTTGTTTGTTTCCCGCCGGCGAGTTGAGGGTGGGTTGGAGTGGCGAGGAGCGCAGGACAGCGGTGGCATCCCGCCTGATCCGGGCAGGATTCGGGGAATTGTGTGGGTTACATAAAGGAGGGGTGGCTGCAGGATCTGGGTTTTGTGTTACTGAGGTGTAGAGGAGGTAAGTGGGTGCCGCAGACAAAGGAAGAGAGAGAGAGAGAGAGAGAGAAATCTGTCTCCTGCTCCTCACTTCCACTTGGAGGTGTGGAATGGGAAGCTGGGCGTCCTTTAGGAGTCGGGGAAGTGCAGGGAAGCAGGGATTGGAGCTGTGGGGACAAATCTGGGCTTTGCCTCCGTCCTGTGACCATCAGGTGTGGCCTTAAACCAAAGCCAAACGGGCTGGCCTGGGGCTGTGTCTGCTCTGAGACACCTCTGCTGCTGCTTGGGGGGAGTTCTTGTGACTAAACAGGTTTTTGTTTTTGGGAAAACTGGCACCCTCCAGCTCTGTGAGCTTCTTGTGGTGCTGCCATGGACGTGTCCAATGGGGGTGATTGCTACCAGGAGGAAATTTGGTGTGTGACACCACAGGAGTCAGCAGCTCAGTATTAATCCTGGCAAACTCGAGGCCTTTTATGTGATTGCTTGGTTTTCTTCAGCTTCTCAGGGCTGAGCTCAGGCCTCCATGCCCGGGAGGTTCCACAGGTCTTTGTCTCCCTGCCAGGTGGGATATCCACAGGCAGGTGAGCAGATCCTCGAGGCTTCAGCTCCCAGCTCAGCTCCATGACCATAAAACAAATTCATGGCAATTTGTGACTCTGTAGCCACCATTTATCCTGTTCTTTTGGGGGGAAAAACACCCCTAAAATCAAAAATACCCCATAAAACAAATTCATGGGAATTTGTCACTCGGTAGCCACCATTTATCCTGTTCTTTTTGGGGGAAAAACACCCCTAAAATCAAAAAGACCCCATAAAACAAATTCTTGGGAATTCGTGATTCTGTAGCCACCATTTATCCCCTTCTTTTGGGGGGAAAAATCCCTAAAAACCAAAAATACCCCATAAAACAAATTTATGCGAATTTGTGACTCGGTAGCCACCATTTATCTTGTTCTTTTTTGGGGAAAAACACCCCTAAAATCAAAAATACCCCATAAAACAAATTCTTGGGAATTCGTGATGCTGTAGCCACCACTTATCCTGTTCTTTTGCAGGGGAAAAATGGGAAAAAACACTCCCTAAAACACCCCATAAAACAAATTCATGGGAATTTGTGACTCTGTAGCCACCATTTATCCCGTTCTTTTGGGGGAAAAATTGAGAAAAACACCCCCAAAAAAAAGCTGGATCAATAGGGTTAAACGGAGCCGATTGTCCCCGAGGTTTTGTCCTGCCATCTGTGGCTGTGACACGAATGGAAATGGCTCTTTTGTGTGGCTGCTGGGGGCTCTGCCATGCTTGACACAGTTTTGGTGCCCATTCCCGTTTTCCTGCTGCTCCCATCTCATCCCTGGACGTGTTTTAAAAACCCCGGAGGGAATTGATGCACCCAGAGCTGGGGGTGGAGTGGCAGCACATCAGGGAACTGTGTGACAAGGGACACGGAGCTTTGGCCCTGCTCATCCCCCTGCCAGGGCTCTCATCGGTCCCTGGAGCTCGTTAGCCTAACGAGGAACCCCAATTCTCATCCCTGCCCTTGGCTCCACAGGAACTGGACGCTCTGCCCCTTGGAAAAAGCTGATTTTGGTGGCAGTTTCCTGATTTTTGTGGCAGTTTCCTGATTTTGGTGGCAGTTTCCTGATTTTTGTGGCACTTTCCTGATTTGATTTGGTGGCACTTTCCTGATTTGGTGGCAGTTTCCTCACTGGGAGGGAATCGTGGCTGTCCCTGCCCCATTAAAGCTGGACACTTTGTCCCTTGGAAAAAGCTGATTTTGGTGACACTTTCCTGATTTTTGTGGCAGTTTCCTGATTTGGTGGCAGTTTCCTGATTTGGTGGCACTTTCCTCACTGGGAGAGAATTGTGGCTGTCCCTGTCCCATTAGAACTGGACACTCTGTCCCTTGGAAAAAGCTGATTTTGGTGGCAGTTTCCTGGTTTTTGTGGCAGTTTTCTGATTTGATTTGGTGACACTTTCCTGATTTGGTGGCAGTTTCCTTGCTTGATGGATGGTAGGAGATCATGGCTGTCCCTGCCCCATTAGAACTGGACAGTCTGTCCCTTGGAAAAAGCTGACTTTGGTGGCAGTTTCCTGATTTTGGTGACGCTTTCCTGATTTTTGTGTCAGTTTCCTGATATGATTTGGTGGCACTTTCCTGATTTGGTGGCAGTTTCCTCACTGGTAGGGGATCGTGGCTGTCCCTGTCCCATTAGAACTGGACACTTTGTCCCTTGGAAAAAGCTGATTTTTGTGGTAGTTTCCTGATTTTTGTGGCACTTTCCTGATTTGATTTGGTGGCACTTTCCTGATTTGGTGGCAATTTCCTCACTGGGAGGGAATTGTGGCTGTCCCTGCCCCATTAAAGCTGGACACTTTACCTCTTGGAAAAAGCTGATTTTGGTGGCAGTTTCCTGGTTTTTGTGGCACTTTCCTGATTTGATGGCTCGTAGGGGATCGTGGCTGCCCCTGTCCCTTTAGAACTGGACACTTTACCTCTTGGAAAAAGCTGATTTTGGTGGCAGTTTCCTGGTTTTTGTGGCAGTTTCCTCCCTGGGAGGGGATGGTGGCTGTCCCTGCCCCGTTAAGAGCCAGGGCTGGACGAGCTCCAGCTCTGCAATGATCACCCTGGGAACTCTCTGCTCCCTGGAGGGCTCCAAGTGCTCGCTTGTCCAGTGCCCAGCAAGTGGGAGAAGCTGTTTGGGCACCCTGGGGAGGAGCTGCCACTTAAAAAAAAAATCATTTTTTTGTCTTTTCAGCCCTAAAAATGAGCTCAGGGTGGAAATACGGAGTGGTTTGGTTGGGTTTGTACCCCCAGTGCAGCTCTGGAAGAGTTTCCAGAGGTTCTGGGGAGCAGCAGAGGTGGCAGAGGGCTGGGAAAAAGGGGGTGGATGACCCAAAAACCTGGAAAAGCAGGAGGGAATTTTGTGCTTGTTTGGGGGTTTTTGTGCTTGGAAAAAGAGAGTGAGGGGAAAAAAAAGGGATTTCTAGAGTGTGGTATCTGTGCTGGTGTGAGATAAGTGAGAGACCTGCTTGAGGTTGTAGATCCAATGGTGCTTTCCTCATTTTTGTGAGAAATCAGAGGAATTGAGGTCACCAGAAATCCTGGAATGGTTTGGGTTGGAGGGACCTTGGCAGGGACATTTTCCACTGCCCCAGGTTGCTCCAAGCCCCAGAATTCCAACCTGGCCTCGGTGTAAAGATCTCGTGGTGGAGCTTTGAGGTGGAAAGCTCTGATTGCTCCAATATCCTGGAATTCCTGAAATGGTGAAAACCTCCAATTCCAATATCCTGGAATTCCTGAAGTGGTAAAAACCTCCAATTCCAATATCCTGGAATTCCTGAAGTGGTAGAAATCTCTAATTCCAATATCCTGGAATTCTTGAAGTGGTGAAAATCTCTAATTCCAATATCCTGGAATTCCTGAAATGGTGAAAACCTCTAATTCCAATATCCTGGAATTCCTGAAATGGTAGAAATCTCTAATTCCAGTATCCTGGAATTCCTGAAGTGGTTCAACCACAGAAATCTTGTGTGCAGAGCTGGATTTTGGATTTCCCAGCTGCAGCATCTCTGAGCTCTCTGCTCAGGGTGTTTCTGTCCTCCTCACCTGTTACCAGGTAATTTTTATTTTATTTTTTTTTTTGCTTTATCTTCCTCTCCTCTGATTTTTCAAACTGGGAAAGGAACAGAACTAAAAACATAAATCCAATTCCCTGCCTGCCCATTGTCACATTCAGACAAAAAAAAAAAATAATAAGGAAAGCAAAGCTGGGAGAGAGAGCTTTGTCTTAAATATTAATTAGTCTGAGATTTACCCACTTAATTTGTACTTGACAATAAATTGCTGGGATTCAGAGAACTGGCAGAGCCCAGGCCTTGCTTTTGGTCCCCCCTGTTATCATCTGCTGCTGCTTGCTTGTGCCAAAAAGGGCCTGGAGGAGAAGCCAGGGGACAGAAGAGCCATTGTGCCCCAAACCTCGGTGACATTTGGAGTTTCTGAAAGTGAAACTCGCTCGAGTTTCTGAAATCTTTCTGCAATGTTGTGTCTTGCACAATCCTGGTCCAAAAAATTTCTTTTCCCTCCTTCAAAATACCTGAGCAGCCCCTAATTAATTAAAAAAAAACCCAACCAAATGTGTTTAATTTGGTGAATTCTCGCTGCTGAGGGCTCTGAGGGAGGATTAATCTTTGTTTTAAGCTGGATTTTTCCTAGGAATGAGCTCTGGATTCAGCTGATGGTTCCCATTCCAGCAGGGTTGGAATCTCCAGCAGTTCAGGGTTAGGTTTTTGTGGAATGGGTGGGTTGGGATTGGCTGTGACGTTAAGGACAAAAAAAAAAAAAAAAAATTAAAAATAAAAGGAGGAAATTCGGGCACGCTGTTAACGCCGAGACACAAAACAGGAAATTTAGTTAAGGGTTGTGCTTTTTCATCATTTCTCCTGTGTTTTTTCCCCCTCCTGACAGACAAGAAGGAGTTTTAAAGTACTTCAGCCTAGGTTGGGTCTGTACAGCTGAAAACATTCCCCAATTTCCACTTAAAGATGGATTTTGGTGACTTTTCAGAAGCTGCAAAAGCCAAGAAACCTCAGCAGCTCCTGCTTTGTTTTCAAATTGGAGAAAACGGAGTTGTTTGAAAAATAATCTCGCTCCTAATGGGAATGGGGGAGCAGGAAAACAGGCCCTGATTCCAGAGGGAAGGAAATTCCCCCTCTTGGCACTTCCAGATCCCTCTCAGGTGACAGCAGGGAGGTGACAACCAGGGATGGACACTCTGCTAACACCCCCCCAAAAAGCTTCTTTGTTTTATTCCCAACTTATCCCCTCTGGAAATACAAAAGAAATCTATTTTTAAATCTATAGAATAGTTTGGAAAGGGGTTTTTTTTTTGGTTTTTTTTTCAGCCCCGGAGGCATTTTGTCCATTTCTGCCTCATCTGCTGGTAGAAAAATGCACAAGATTGAAACATTTCTGGTGTGGTTTAACCCCTCCAAAGCTCCTCCTGAGCTCGGGAACTGCAGGAGGATTTCTCTGGAGCTGCTTTTGGGAGGTTTTTTGTGGGTTTTTATTTTCATTTCCTCCACTCTGAGTTACTTCTCTTTTATTTTTTTTCCTTGCTGGCAAGGGCTCGGTGTTTTTGCTCCGTAAATCCTGACGTGGCCTGGCTGCTCCTCCGAGCACTTGTGGTGCAATTCCCAAACAAAGATTGGGAATCTCATCAAACTTTTCTATCAAGGAGAAGAGCAAGGCCTGAGGGGCTCTTTATTTTGTTGGTTTTTTTTTAATTAAAGCAAGACCTTTTGGGAAGGCTGAGAACTGCTGGTTGTGTTTCCATGCTGGGAATTCTGTCTCAGCACTTGTGGGTGGTTCAGGATGCAGGTGAGTGAGCAGGGAGCTCCAGGTGCTGCATTTCCAGCATTTCCAAGGAGTTCCTCACTCTTGGGTGAAGATTTGGAATCATTTTTTCCTGTAATCCATGAATTCTGTGGGAGAATCCACTGAATTCTGCAAGTGTCAGGCAGATTTAATTGCACTAATCCCAATTAAACCTTGACATTCCCATTGTTTGGGGGATGGAATCCTGATCCATTGGTTTCTTTCAGTGCTTTTCCTTCCAATTTAAATCCCATTGCTGCTTTCCCTACAAATGCCAGGTGTTCCCTGGAATTGTCCCAGGAGCAGGAGAAGCTGTCCCTGCCATGGCAGGGGGTGGCACTGGGATTTATTGGAATTTCCAACCCAAACCATTCCATGATTTTCCAGACCAGGCTGTGTGTGTGGAGCTGTGCAGCACGCTGGGGTTTTTTTTTTTTTTTGGGAAACAAATCCACGATCCAGACATTCCCAGCAGACATTCTGGCACAGGCAGCAGCGTGATCACAGATATGTCTTTATCTCTCCCAAGTTTATCCTGTTTCACTGAGCTGAGCTGGCTCCTGGTGCTCCAGCATCCCTCAGCTGAGCCTTCCCTGCTCCTCTGAGTGAATCCAACTTTCCTGGAAAAAAGGAGCTGGGAAGGGGCTGGAGAATTGCTGAGAAAGATGGGAAAGGGCTGGAGAATTCCTGAGAGAGATGAGAAGGGGCTGGAGAATTCCTGAAGGGGCTGGAGAATTCCTGAGGGAGCTGGGAAAGGGCTGGAGAATTCCTGAGGGAGATGGGAAGGAGCTGGAGAATTCCTGAGGGAAATGGGAAAGGGCTGGAGAATTCCTGAGGGAGATGGGAAGGAGCTGGAGAATTCCTGAGGGAAATGGGAAGGGAATGGAGAATTCCTGAGGGAAATGGGAAGGAGATGGAGAATTCCTGAGGGAGATGGGAAGGAGATGGAGAATTCCTGAGGGAAATGGGAAAGGGCTGGAGAATTCCTGAGGGAGATGGGAAAGGAATGGAGAATTCCTGAAGGGGCTGGAGAATTCCTGAGAAAGATGGGAAGGGGCTGGAGAATTTCTGAGAGATCTGGGAAGGGGCTGGAGAATTCCTGAGAGAGATGAGAAGGGAATGGAGAATTCCTGAGAAAGATGGGAAGGGAATGGAGAATTCCTGAGGGAAATGGGAAGGGGCTCAGCCTGTAGAAAAGCAGGATCAGGGGGACATTCCCAATGCCCACAAGTCCCCAAGAGGAGGGGACAGGCAGGAGGGTCCCAGGGGACACCAGGACAGGAGGGAGCAGCCCCAGGGTGCTCCAGGTGGGACCTCAGCAGGAATTTCCTCCTGGAAATGGTTTTTAAACCTTGGGAAGAGCTGCCCAAGGCGGTGGGGACAAGGTTGGGGTCAGGCACAGCCTGGGCTTGGTGACCCCAGAGCTCTTTTCCAGCCTCAAAGATCCCATGCTTCTGATTTTTCCCCCTTTTTTAATCAAGTTGTGGTGCTAATTAAGACTCACACACACCTTTCTGATTTTTAGGAGCAGCTTCTCATGCTCTCAGTTCTCCCCCCATTCCTGAAGTGACACAAATCCCCTTTTTTTGGGGGGGATTTATATCCTGCAGAAATGGAGCTGCCCTGGCTCAGGAATCACTGATGGATCCCATTTCCCAGGGGTCATTAAGACATTTAATTTTTTCACTAATTGCCTGTATAAAATTGCTGATCCTGGAAGATTGAGGCCGCTTGTGTAACACAAACCACATTGAAACAACCTCAGAAGTTGCTCTGAGCTGAAACAGCCACATTTAAACCCAAACCTTGCTTCCAAATCCTTCCTCTGGATATTTTCCTCCTTTCCCTGTTTTTCTGTGGTGAACTTTTCCCAGCTGGAAGGAAAAAGGGGAACATCCCCACCCTGGGGAGTGTTTGGTTTATCAGGATTCTTTTCTGGGGTGTTTTTTTAGGGATTTTAACCAACTTGATATTAATATTTCACTGGAGAAATCCCCAAATTGTTGGAGCAACCTATGGAATAACTCTGCAGCCTTCAGCTGCTCTGAGAACACTGCAAAGCAAAATTCCTGCTGGCTTTTCCAGCAGCACTCCAGGAATCCCAAACCTCAGCATCCCATCTGGTATTTACAGTGTCAGGAATTCCCCTCAGCTGGATCCTCTTTCCCCTCCTCTTCCCCTTCCATGCAATTCTTGGTGTGCATTTCAAAATTCCTCCCGTTTCTGAGATGTTCTTGGTGTGGATTTAAAAATTCCTCCCATTTTTGGAATGTTCTTGGTGTGGATTTTAAAATTCCTGCAGTTTTTGGGATGTTCTTGGTGTGGATTTTAAAATTCCTGCAGTTTTTGGGATGTTCTATGTGTGGATTTTAAAATTCCTGCTGTTTTTGGGATGTTGTTGGTGTGGATTTTAAAATTCCTGCTGTTTTTGGGATGTTCTTGGTGTGGATTTTAAAATTCCTGCTGGTTTTGGGATGTTCTTGGTGTGAATTTTAAAATTCCTCCTGTTTTTGAGATGTTTTATGTGTAGATGTTAAAATTCCTTCCATTTTTGGAATGTTCTTGGTGTGGATTTTAAAATTCCTCCCATTTTTGAGATGTTCTATGTGGGGATTTTAAAATTCCTGCCGTTTTTGAGATGTTCTTGGTGTGGATTTTAAAATTCCTGCAGTTTTGGGATGTTCTATGTGTGGATTTTAAAATTCCTCCCATTTTTGGGATGTTATCAGTGATAGAAGAGATCCCCTTTGGATCCTGGCAGAGGCTTTGGGCTGAAATAATTCAATAATTCCATTAAACCTCAGGAGCAGGGAAGGGGATTGTCCCTGGTTTGATCTGGTTGGAACAGCTGCAGGCATTTGCTAAAACTGTAGGATTTAAATACAAATTTCATTTTTTTGTTCCTGTTTTGCCCTCTAAAAGGAGGAAAAGGTGATTTTTATTTTATTTTTTGGATGAAAGGAAGCTGGAAAGTCAAAGCCATCCCTGGAGTACCCTGAGCAGGGGGAGCTGCTGCTCCAGCACAGTTTGTTCCGTTAGCATGGGGACATTTTAAAAATCTCATTTTCCAAACAGCTCCTGGAAATTGGCATCCCAGAAGCAAAAACTCTTTTAAAAATAGCTCTGAAATGAGCCCTGTTGTTTCCATGGCCCCTTGTCCTGAGGATGCCTGAAACTCTGGAGGGGTTTGAGGAGATTCTGCTGAGCACAATCCCCAAATATTTCCTGAGGAATGGGTTCCTGTGAGGAATGAGCTCCTGCTGCTGGAATGCTGCTGCCTGCAGGGTTTATTTTAAATTCTTTTTCCCATTTTTTGCTCAGAGGAAAAGCAATTCCTGGGCAGGAATGCCTGAGGGGGTTGGAAAAATCCCTTGGAATATCCCAGCTGGGGAAATGTGCAGCTCCTTTTCCTTGGATCCACATTTTAACTCCACTTCTGCATTAATCTGATTTATTTCTTCCCCTGGTCTGGAATTTCACCTTTTCCTCCCACGCAGGTGTATGAAATCCCAAAATTCCTGATCCTCCCAGGGGCAGGATTTGCTTTTAGGAAGATTTTTAAATGCCAAATGTGTTCACTCAGGTCCTGTGAGATCAGATCCCTGGGTTTGTAAATCCTGCAGCCCCTTTTTGCTTCCCTCTCCTCCCATTCTTCCCTTTTTTAGGACTTCAATAAATATTCCAGAGCCAGTTGCCAGCACAGACTTCCCAGTGAACTTCCAACAGCAAATGAGTGCTGGCTGCAGCAGCTGTTCCCAAAAAAAAAAACCCAAAAAACCCCAAAAAAACCCAGCTGGAAAAGGGCACAGGGAAAGAAGGATCTGCTCATCCCTTGGAGGAGCTCCCAGGGAAAAGTTCACGTTTGAAGCTCTGCCCTGGATGTTTTGGGGTGGTTGCCCTGGTGCCATTGTTGGATAATTTGCTATTTATAGGGGGATATTTTTAGGGATGTGACAAGTGTGGCTGTGGACTTGGATCTGGGGATATTTCTGGAGCACAAAAGGGGCAGAATTGAACCTGTGGTGCTGCTGCATGGAGGGGATTGAATGCTGGGGGTGAGCTGAGCATGCAGAGAGACACCCAGGGGTTGGAGCCAGGGCTGGGAAAGAGCTGGAGAATCCCTGAGGGGCACAGAACTCCTGCAACACAGAATTCCAGGGGCAGAGAATTCCAGGGGCAGAGAATTCCAGCAGTAGAGAATTCCAGCAGCACAGAGTTCCTGCAGAACAGAGTTCCAGGGACACAGAATTCCTGCAGCATGGAATTCCAGGGACACAGAATTCCAGAGGCACAGAATTCCAGGGGCATGGAAATCCAGGGGCACAGAATTCCTGCAGCACAGAATTCTGGGGACACAAAATTCCTGCAGCACAGAGTTCCAGGGGCACAGAATTCCAGCAGTAGAGAATTCCAGTGGCACAGAGTTCCTGGGGCTCAGAATTCCAGAGGCACAGAATTCCTGCAGCACAGAATTCTGGGGACACACAATTCCTGCAGCACAGAATTCCAGGGGCACAGAGTTCCAGCAGCACTGAATTTCAGGGGCACAGAATTCCTGCAACACAAAGTTCCAGGGGCACAGAATTCCAGAGGCACAGAGTTCCAGGGGCACAGAATTCCGGCAGTAGAGAATTCCAGCAGCACAGAATTCCTGCAGAACAGAGTTCCAGGGACACAGAATTCCAGAGGCACAGAATTCCTGCAGCATGGAATTCCAGGGGCACAGAGTTCCTGCAGCACAGAATTCTGGGGACACACAATTCCAGCAGCACAGAATTCTGGGGACACAAAATTCCTGCAGCACAGAGTTCCAGGGGCACAGAGTTCCAGCAGCACTGAATTTCAGGGTCACAGAATTCCTGCAATACAAAGTTCCAGGGGCACAGAATTCCTGCAGCACAGAGTTCCTGCAGCAGAGAATTCCAGGGGCAGAGAATTCCAGGGGCACAGCATTCCAGGAACACAGAATTTCAGGGACACAGAATCCCAGCAGCAAAGAATTCCTGCAGCACAGAATTCCAGCAGCAGAAAATTCCAGGGACACAAAATTCCTGCAGCACAGAATTCCTGCTGCTGCTGAGCTGGGAGCTCCTCCTGGGAAGGCTCCTGCTCCTTCCCTCGGCATTCCCGGCTCCAGGGGGGAATTCTGCTGGGCTGGGCTGCAGGATCCGGTTTCCTTCCTGGCTCTGGCCCTCCGGGATGCTTCACATTCCCAACTGTTGGTGCTTGCAGAGAATTGGGGAAGGAATTCCCCTTCCTGCTGCCCACACCTGCTCCGAGGCATCTCTGAAAGGGATGGGTCTGGCTTGGCAGGGTCAGGGGAGGAAGGAAGGCCAGGAAAACCTGGATGGAGGCAGGAAAATCTGGATACAGGAAGGGAAACCTGGATAGAGGCAGGAAAACCTGGATAGAGCCAGGAAAACCTGGATACAACCAGGGAAACCTGGATAGAGGCAGGAAAATCTGAGTAGAGGCAGGAAAACCTGGATGGAGGCAGGGAAACCTGGATGCAGCCAGGGAAACAGGCAGGAAAACCAGGATAGAGGCAAGAAAACTGGATAGAGCCAGGGAGACTTGGATACAATCAGGAAAACCTGGATAGAGGCAGGGAAATCTGGATGGAAGCAGGAAAACCTGGATACATTTAGAAAAACCTGGAGACAGGCAGGAAAACCTGGATAGAGGCAGGAAAACCTGGATACAGGAAGGGAAACCTGGATAGAGGCAGGGAAACCAGGATAGAGGCAAGAAAACTGGATAGAGCCAGGGAGACTTGGATACAATCAGGAAAACCTGGATACAGGCGGGGAAATCTGGATACAGGCAGGGAAATCTGGATACAGGCAGGAAAGTCTGGATGGAAGCAGGAAAACCTGGATACATTTAGGGAAACCTGGATAGAGGCAGGGAAACCTGGATGGAGCCCGGGAAACCTGGATAAAGGCAGGAGAACTTGGATACAACCAGGAAAACAGGCAGGAAAACCTGGATACAGGCAGGAAAGCCTGGATAGAGGCAAGAAAACCCAGATACAGCCAGAATTTTGCCCCAGGTGCCAGTGTGACATTCCCAGCAGGAATTGCTGTTTGTGGGGAGGGGGCAGAGCCTTTCCCAAACCCTCCAGGCCCAGAGCCAGGGGATGTTTCCAGGAGGGAATGGCAGAGTCTGGGGCACAGGGAAGCCTCAGTGTCCCTTGGGTGTCCCCAGAGTGTCCCCAGCTGGGCTGGCAGCAGAGCAGGGCTGCTGCAGTGCCTGTAAACAGGAGCCTGTGGAATATCAAGTTCCAAACCTTTGCACCAGGACAGGGCTGGGAGGAAGGAGGGGGCAGAGTTTATTCCAGCTGAGGTCAGCTTTGTTTTCCCTCGCAGAGCAGGGATCCTGCAGGGCTGTAAACAACAATCCAGAGATGGGATCCTGTCCCTCTGGAATGCTCCAGGGTTGTTTTTCCCTGTGGTTTGTGGTGTAGCTGCTGCCAGGTCCCCGTGGGGGTCTCTGAGAGCAGCTCTAAACCTGAAATTTAACCATTTTTAATGCAGGAGCCCCTGTGTTGCTTTGGAAAAAAAAGCACAAAAAGAGAAACCCAAAGCAGCTCAAAATTCCAGGGAAAACTGACAGAAATGAGGCACAGGTTGTGCTGTCACTGCAGGATTTCAGCTCAGCTCCAGCTGCCTTGGTCTGAAGGGAAGGGAATTCTCATTATTGATTAATCTGCCATTAATGGCTTCATTTTACCTGCCTGAGGGCTTTGGGGTGCTTTGTGTGGAGCTGATTCCAGCAGCAGCTTCACCTCCGTGGAATTGTTTGCCTTGGAAAATCCCTCTGAAGTCAGGATGGCAGCTGAAGGTTGGATCTTATCCCAAAATCCCTGGTGGCCTTCCCTGCCCGTGGAACCTCCCAGGTGCTGCTGCGTTTTGCACTCCTGCTCATGTTTGTTTATCAGCTGCGCTGTTTTGATGAATTCCCTGGAATTTCAGTCCTTTGGGGTCAATTGCAGGATTCTGGAGGGAATCAGCAGGAAGGAGGGCTGATCCTGATGATCCAGGTGCTTTTTTTGCATTCCCCCCATCCCAAATCCAGCTAAAACCTCCCCAGAATCCAGGGATTTGTGGATAGTGCTGTGAAAAACCTCCCTGGAGCAGTGGGAATGGCTGGGAATGCCCAATTCCAGAGGCTTGGAGCAACCTGGGGCAGTGGAACTGGGTGGGATTTGAGCTCTTTCCAGCCCAAACCATTCCAGGATTCTCCTGAGCCTCAGGGATTGCCCATTGCAAGGCCAATTCCAAACCTGGAGCTGTTGGAGGTGTTGTGCCTTTATCCCCAACTCCTTTTTGCTCTCAGCCTTTTCTTTTTTCCCTGCCCTCACCTTCCTATTTCCACATAGAGCTGGCCCTGGAATGTGAAATCTGTAAAAATCTTTGTTAAAAAAAACCAAAACAAGTTTAAACTGCTTTTTTTTTTGGCTGTTCCTCATCCCTGAACCCACTGCAATCTGCAGAGAAGGAGGAGGTGAAAGGAACCCTGGCCTGAACCCCAGCCCAGAATCACTGACGTGGGTTTGACTCCTTTAGAAAAACCAAATCAAAACAAAACAAAACAAAAACAAAAAAACCTGTTTGTGTTCAGCCAGTGAGCGAGGAAAACAAGCAGGGCTGGATTTCAGCTCTGATGGATTCTTGGAATTCATCCCTCCCTGGCTCCTGCTCTGACTTCAGCTGGGTTGAGCAATGTTTTACTGGGAAGGGGACGTGAGGCACGAGGGGTTCTCGGGGGGGTTTTGGGAGCTCTCCCAAGGGCAGCTCGTTCCTGCAACCTGGGACTGAGGTTTTCTTGGAAATTCAACCTTCCAGGATGTGCTCAACCAGGGCAGGAAACTTTTTTTTTTTTTTCTGTGCTGAAATATTCAGAAACTTTTTTCTGTGGTGAAACCTCTTTATTTTTCTGTGCTGAAATGCTCTGTAACCGTCCCTGGAATGATGTAAATGCTTCTTCTTTTTTCATATTCCCCCCCAAAAAATGATGCAAACTCTTCTTCCTCATCTTCTTCTCTGAAATGGAGCAAAAACTCCTCCTCTTCTTCATATTCCCCCCTAAAAATGGGGGAAACACTTCTCCCTCCCATCATTCCCTCTCAAAAATGGGGCAAACTCCTCTTCCCCTTCATATTCTCCTCTAAAATGGGGGAAATTCCTCCTCTTCTTCATATTCTCTTCTAAAATTGGGGAAATTCCTCCTCTTTTTCTTATTCCCCCCAAAAATGGTGCAAACACTTCTCCCTCCCCTCATTGCTCCCTAAAATGGGGAAACACTTTCTATTTTTAACATTCCCTCCAAAAAATGAGGCAAACAAACACTTTTCCAATTCCTCATTCCCCTCAAAAATGATGCAAATTTGTTTTCTTAATTTTCCTCCAAAAATGAAGCAAACACCTCTCCCTCTCCTCATTCCCCCAAAATGATCCAAACCCCTCTCCCTCTCTGCTTTCCCCCCCAAAAAATACAATTTAGACCCAAATATTTCCCTGAGCCCTCACCCAGGCTGTGATTTATAAAAACAAAGGAGAATTCCACAGCTTCCCTGTCATTATTCTGATTATTGATCAATGAATGCCAGCCCTGATTTTCCAGTGAATAATTGGATATTGATCAAACCAGGGATGTCCCTCACCAATGCTTAATTAATGCCATGATGGAGTAAATATCCCAAATTATAACTCCATTAATAAAACAGCTCCATCTGCTCAGGCTGATGGATCTGAATTCCCATTTTCCTTGGCAGGAGCAATCGAGGAATCCAGAAAAAAAAATCAAAGAATCCACACAGAGAACAAGGCTGCTCTGCAGTAGGAAGGTGAGCAGAGACCTCTTGATTTGTTTCATTATTGATTAATTTCCCCTTAATTGGTTCATTTTATCTGGAAAACTGTCTGGATGAGGGGTTTGGATGTGAATTTGGGTTCTGAAGTGCTGACTGTGGGTGCTGCTGGTTATGGGGCCTCGTTATGTGCTACAATTACCTCATTAATTAGGGAGGGAGATCTCTGCATTCCAGAGGGGACCTGGAGCTGTGTGGGAGCTGCTGTTCCATGGGAAGCTCCGTGAAGGGGCTGTTTGGGGTTATTTGGGGCTGTTTGGGGTTATTTGGGGGTTGTTTGGGGCTGTTTAGAGGTGACAAACCCAGAGCTGGGAATTGTGGCTGTGTTGTTCCAGGGCTGGATCATCCTCAGGGCTTTTGTTGGAATAACCTTGGGAATTCAATGGGCAGGAGGCTGAGCCTTCCCTGGATTTGGGAGGGGTTTGAGCTCTCCACAGAGGCTTTGGGACAGGAGGACATTGGGGTGATGGTGATGATGATGGTGATGATGATGAGTGGTTGCTGCTCCTGGCTCACCCAAACAGCTGAGATCCAGCTGGATCCAGAGCTCTGCGTTTCCCCGGCTTTGGGAGATGGAAATAGGCTGATTTTGTACATTTTGGGTGAAAAATCCCTTAAAATCCCATTTTTTAGGGGAAAAAATCTCCCAGGATTTCCTTGCCTGCAGTTCCCCGCTGCGGCCCGCAGAGGGCGCGCTTGGGCCGCGCTTGTGGCGCTTTGCTTTTATTGTTTATTAATTGGATTTAATCTCATTATTTATATGGAGATTCCTTCATCAAAACGCTCCCAGTGCTTTAATTAAAACTGGAGCCACCAGCAGAGCGGGGTGAGGCTCTGCAGGGCCACCAGGAGCACTGGGGTTTTCCCAGGATGATGAGGATGAGGATGAGAATGGATTTTCCCCCACTTTTCACCCCCAGCCGACCTCTACACCACAACCCCAACCCAAAAAATCACCCCAAAAATCAAAATTGCTGCCAAACCTCTGGGTGCCATCAGCAGGTGGCAGCACCCTGCCCTGCTGCCCGTGTTATTCCTGGCTGGGAGATTCCCTGGATCCAACCCCACAGTCTAGACTGACTGACAGACGGGATTCCTGTGCTCTTAGGTAAGCACGGACAGACACCCATTATGCAAATCCCCAGCCAGAGCAACCTCCCAAACATTCCTCAGATTGTCTAAATAAGGTGCTGTTTCAGACCCAAACTGCAGCCAGGCTTTTGGGTGCCTTCCAGCTAGAGGTGGGATTTTTTATTTATTTATTTTTTTAATTCTTTTCTTCTTCCCCTGATCAGCACAGCCTTTGGCCTCAACAGCTGCCCAGATGTGCAGGGAGGAGAGAAAATTGGGCAGATAAAAAACTTTCAGGCTCCTGTGCCTGTTGCTGCTGCTGCTGGGTGCTGTTAAATCTGTTTTATATTTATTTTCTATTCAGATTGCACAGAATTCATGGCGTTTTTTTTGCTCTCTGAGCTGCAGAAATCAGATGTGAGTGGGGAAGGTGCAGTGACCCAGCCTTGCACGGAGGTGTTGCCCTGCTCATGGCCTGCCTGACTCATTCCTGGGGCTGGAGGAGGTGGGGATGGATCATCAGGGATGATCCAGAGAGCCTTTGGAGCACTCTGTGGCATTTGCACTCTGTCCTTTTTGCACACAGAAATTCAAAGAGCCTTTCAAGCCCCGTGACTGCAGAGTTGTTGTTTGTGCTGCTCTGGCTCTTCCACCATCCTGAATTTCCCAGGAATTTTCATTCCATCCTGCTTCTGTCCCTAAAATCCATCCCTAAAATCCATCCCTAAAATCTCTCTGTAAAATCTGTCCCCCAAATCTCTCCTTGGAGCTGCTGCAGCCCCCTTGGAGCACACCCAGAGCTCAGGGCTGAGCTCCTGAGCTGCTCCAGGAGCTGGGAATTGGCCCTTAGCCCTGCCAGGAAAACATTGGAAAGGCTCCTGCTCCTAAATCCACGTGATTTTCTGGGAATTCACATGGAAGGGTGGTTCAGAAATCCCTGCATGGGGTGGTGCTGGCTCACGGTGAGGAGTTTGCTCTGGTTTCTTTGTGGTGGCCTCTCAGCCTGTCAGTACCAGCTCTGCTCTTCTATTCCTTGCCTAAAAAAAAGGAAAAAAAAATCTGTTGTGTTGTTTTTTTTCTTTTTTAAATTGCATCATCCCTCTTGTTTTCCTGAGTTTTGTTTATTTAGGGGCACAGTTAATCCTTTAAGGATTAAAGGGAAGAAAAGTTGGGATGTTCACGCTTGTTTTAGGGGGGAATGAGGAGAGGGAGAGGTGCTTGTCTCATTTTTGAGAGGGAATGAGGAGGAGGAGAAGTGTTTGCCCCATTTTTGGGAGAGAATGAGGAAAAGGAGAGGTGTTTGCCCCATTTTGGGAGGGAATGAGGAGAAGGAGAGGTTTGCCCCATTTTTGGGAGGGAATGAGAGGTGTTTGCCCCATTTTTAGGAGGGAATATGAAGAAGAGGAAGAAGTCCCTCAGGGAAAGCCAGGAGGGAGACTCTGAGCAGGGTGGGACCCTCATTTCCCACCATGGGAACTGTGATTCCATCTTTTCCTGGGTGGGACCCTCCTTCCCACCGTGGGAACTGTGATTCTGTGTTTCCCTGCTGGAAATTCTGTTTTTGGGGTGAGCTGCATCCCCCATTTCCATCCACGCTCACGGCACCGCCTTTGATTGCAGCTGCATCCCAATTTCTCCTCACCTGCTCTCTCTGGCAGCAGGAAAATCCCAAATCCAAGCCCTGCCTGCAGTTCCCAGCAGTTCTGGAGCCCTTTTCCAGCTCAGCTCAGCTCAGCTCAGCTGCTGCTTTGCCCTTTCTGCTCAGAGATGTGAGATAAGGAAGCAGCCAGAGCGCTGCTGACTCAGTCTGGGGTTTGTCCTTCCTGCCCTCCCACACTGCACCTGCACACCCAGAAACCTTCACCCCACAGCCCCCACACGGGTTTTCCAACCCAAAAAAATCCCTTTTCTACTGCTCCAGGAGCTGAGAAAAACCCTCTGGAGTTTGTAGGGAAGCGTTTTAGGGAGATGTGGGCAGGACAAAGGGATCGCCGGGGTTTGCTCGGTGCTGCCTTTCCCAGCCTGAGTCACCCAAGCTTTCCCTGGGAATGCTGAGAAACACCAGGATCATCCCAATAAACACCAGGATTTACCCCAGAGATCCCATTCCAGCTGCAAGGCTGAGCTTGGCAGGGTTTGCCTTGTCTGCACCCCAAACCGAGGAGCAAATCCTCATAAATCCACACAAAACATCCCCGTCCATAAAAACCTCCCCACAAAACATCCCCCATCCATAAAATCCCCAACCCCCTGGATTTGGGATTGCTTTGGGGATTGTTTCCCAGCAAGGCTCACGTGTTCTCTGAGCTCAGGGTTTGGGTGATTTGTCAGAATTCTGAGAAGTTCAGAGCTGTCAAAGCACAAAATGCTCATTTTGGGATGGCTCAGCTGAACCTTTTTGGGGGAAATAGGAAACGCTGCCTGGAAGAGGTGCTGAACCCACAGAAAAACTGGGAAAAGCTGAGGAAATTGCAGCTCTTGGAAGTGAAATCACTGATGAAGGATTTGGGTGAAAACCCCAAGTTTTCAGGGAAAACCCAACAAGCTGGGAAGGGTTTTTGGGCAGCAGTGAAACACCCGTGGTTTGTAAGAAACCTTTTCCTTCCTCCTGAGCTCCTTGCACTTGAGCTCACCAGCAGAAAACTGATTTTTAAACTGTTTTTTTTCAACTTAAAACTGAAACCTGAAACTTAAAAACTGATTTTTAATCGGTTGAAACTTTTTTGGAGACCCTCAGGCTTTATCCTCAGTCTGCAAACACAGGGAACAAGCTGGAATTCCTGATCCTTTGCTCCTTCTCTCCTGGATGTTGATTTTCTTCCCTCAGAGAGTTGACACCTCTTTGTTTTCCCAGGTTTTGGGGGAATTTGAGCTCAGTTTTCCCACAGAGGGGGATCCCAGCCCCTGGGAAAACTCAGTTTTTATCTGGGTGCACATGTGGGAAAGGCATCACAGGCTGGGAACGACTCCAGCCGCAGTTCCCAGCCCAAATTTCAGGATTTTTTGGAGATTCCCAGAGCAGCTGTGGCTGCCCCTGGATCCCTGGAAGTGTCCAAGGCCAGCTTGGAGCCACCTGGGGTTTGGGAATGTGGGGGAGCTTTGGGCTGGAGCTGCTGGAGGAGGTGACAGGGGAGTGACAGATGTGCAGGATGCCAGGCCAGGAACCTCCTGTCCTGTCCTGTCCTGTCCCAGGAGTCAGGACTGCTGGACAAATTATCAAATATCAGCATTGTCCAGTTATCAAACAGCAGCATTTTCCAATTATTAAATATCAGCATTATCCAGTTATCAAATAGCAGCATTATCCAATTATTAAATATCAGCATTATCCAGTTATCAAATATAGGATTATCCAATTATAAAATATAAACATATCCAATTATCAAATATCAATATTATACAGTTATCAAATATAAACATTGTCCAAATATCAATATTATCAAATTATCAAATATCAATATTACCCAGTTATCACATATCAGCATTTTCCAGTTATCAAATGTCAGCATTATCCAATTATCAAATATCAGGATTATCCAATTATCAAATGTAAACATTACCAATTATCCAATATCAATATTATCCAATTATCAAATAGAAACATTATCCAACTATCAAATATCAATATTGTCAAATTATAAAATATCAATACTATCTAATTATCGAATATCAGCATTATCCAGTTATCAAATATCAAATATCATTATCCAATTATCCAATATCAAACATCAGCATTATCCAATTCTCAAATAGAAACATTACCAATTATCCAATATCAGTATTATCCAATTATCAAATATCAGGATTATACAATTATCAAGCATCAGCATTACCCAATTATCAAACATAAACATTACCAATGATCCATTATCAATATTATCCGATATCAGCCATGAGGACTCTGCAGTTATCAAACATCAGCACTCCTGGAGCTCTGATTCCTCTGCCTCTCCCTCTCTCCTGTTTCTGGCAATCCCAACCAGCAGAGTTTCCTCACATGGCACCAGAGCTGTGCCACGTGCCTGCAGCCCCATCCAAAAATCCCCATTTTTAACCAAAATCTGCATTTAAGGCTCTTTCCGTGCCCAAATTTTGGCCTGTCCTTGTTTCATCCCTCGGCACACATTCCCTGCAGCCTCCCACGGTGACATTTGGGAATTTGGGAATTTGGGATTGTGTCCCAGCTGACTCAGCCCTGTTTGTCCCCAGCTTTGGGGCTGGAGGTGCTGTGGGATCCTCCAGCACCTGCCATGGGCTCAGCTCCACCTTGCTTGCAATTAAAGGATATTTTATTTTCCCTGCTCTTTTCACAGCCAGAGAGGAAAACTGGGCTGAGTGGGTTCCTCAGGGAACGTGACTCATGTGCCAGGGAAGGATTGGGAAGAGGAGGAGGAGGAGAAGGTGGAACAGGAGGAGGAGGAGGAGCCACTCGGTGCCAAGGACTTCACTCCTCCTGCTGCCTCCTTTTTATAGCCCTAGTAGCAGCTGAATTCCCAAACTGGAATTCCAAATTCCCATTTTTTTTCCACAGCATGCTAAATCCTGCCTCTCCTCCCTCTGTTTTTAGCCCTGGGAGACTCCAGGTAGGAGCAGCACAAATTAATCTCAACTGAGAGACTGGAGGCAAAGTTGAGCTCCTTGGATGCTGCAAAAAGCACTCCAAAGTGAATTTTGGGCAAATAAAACCTGAATTTCGGTGGTTGGGGGGTTGGATTTTTGACCTGGAGTTCTAAATTCAGCTCTTAAATGCAGATGGTTTTGCAGCACGTTGGGTGGGTGGGTGTTGACTTTAATATAGTGAAATTTGAGATAAAAATACATCAAAATTAACAGTTCACAAGCAAAAAAAAACTGGATTCAAAGTAGCTGGAATGGGTGAGGAGGAGGGGAACAGGATCAGCTGTGTCACCTCAGTGTCCTGGCACTGAGCTCCTCCTAATTTCACCTGCTAAATGAAGATGCTAATTAGGCAGGGATTGCACAGGACCAGGTCTGGCCAGCTCAGGTGAGCCTCTCCTTCATCCTTATCTCAGTTTATCCCAGTTTATCCCAGTTTATCCCAGTTTATCCCAGTTTATCCCAGTCTGGCCACTCCAAGATGGTGCCAAAGTGCCAGCACAGCTTTTCCCAGCAGCACAGAAACGTTGTTTATCCTTTTTTTTTTATCCAATTAGAGATGCAAATTGGGATTTGCAGCTGGGAATTCCAAGCCAACATCACTCTGCCACGAGCAGGGGACACTTTTCACCGTCCCAGGTTGCTCCATCCCTGGAATTTCCAGGGATCCAGGGCCAGCTGCAGCTTTTCCTCCTCCACCCATCCCCACAGTCCTGTGACTTTCCCTCCCCAGCTTTGTTTTTATTCCTGCTGGAGCTCCAGAGGGTGACAGGGTGACAAAGCCACCCTAAATCATCCCTAAACCCCACGAGGCCTCATCCAGAGCAGGATGAGCCCTTGGGTTCAGAGCCTCATGATTCCCCTGCACTTGTTTCACCATCAAACCCCAGCAAAGGCCACAGCTTCTCCAGGAATCCCATCCCAGCCCCTCACAGGCAGGAATCCCCTCCCAAATCCCGCCCAAATCTCCCTTTTTCCAGTTTGGAAACCATTCCCTCCTGATCATTTTCTTGGCTTGATCATTTCCTGATCACTCCTCTGCACTTGTTTCACCATCAAACCCCGGCAAAGGCTACAGCTTCTCCAGGAATCCCATCCCAGCCCCTCCTCATCCTCACAGGCAGGAATTCCCTCCCAAATCCCACCCAAATCTCCCCTTTTCCAGTCTGGAAGCCGTTTTCTATATCCTGGCACTCTGTAAATAATCCCTCCACCTCCCTGTCAGCTCCTGCAGGGCTGCAATCAGCTCTCTCCAAAGCTGGAGAATTTTTCCTCTTTCCCTATCCCTGTTTTTCCCCAATCTGCAGCAGATAATTTTCTAAATTTAAACCCCAGCCAGCCCAAAGCTGCCCGTGACCCCAAGGCAGCTCCCTCACGTGCCTCAGCCCTTTCACACAGTGGGGAAAATTCCCTTTTTTAGCCTGGGCCGGCCGCTGGCAGCAACCCCAGGCCTGAGCTCAGCCCTGGAGCTCTGCCAGCCCAGCGTGACCGAGAGAAAAGAACCTTCAGCTTCCTCCCGTGGCAGATCCAGCCCCAGCAGGGAGCTGCAGACCCTCACATGACGCTGCAGTCATCGGCCTTTCCCAAAAAGCCGCGGTTTTGCGGGAAAACGGCCGCGGTCACACGGCGCTGCTGGGCTCCTTGTGCTCAGACAAGTGCAGAGGAGTCATCAGGCTCTGAACCCATGGGATCATCCAGCTTTGGATGGGGTTTAGGGATGATTTAGGGTGGCTTTGTCATCGCTGTCACCCTCTGGAGCTCCGGCAGGAATAAATAAAAACAAAGCTGGGGAGGGAAAGTCACAGGACTGCGGGGATGGGTGGAGGAGGAAAGAGCAGGGGGTGTCACTCATGTGATGGCCGTGCCCCAAAGGTCACTCACGAGGCCAGGGAACGGGAAAGGGCTGGGAATGAGCTGGGCCTTGATGCCAACAGGGCCTGTTTGTAGGGAATGGGGATCCTGGAGCAGCTCTGTGTCCCTATTTGGGAACAGGAATGATCCCCAGTGCCAGCAGGGCCTCTTTGTAGGGAATGGAAATCCCAGAATGGCTCCATGTCCCCATTCCAGAATGGGAATGAGCCCAAATCCCCAGTGCCACCACTGTCCTTTTGTAGGGAATGGGAATCCCAGAGCAGCTCTCTCCCCCCCATTCTAGAACACGAATGAGCCCAAATCCCCAGTGCCAGCAGAGCCCTTTTTTAGGGAATGAGGATCCCAGAGTGGCTCCATGTCCCCATTCCAGCCCAGAGCTGGAGCTGGGTGTTCATCCCAAAGTTGTGGGGTTCAGGTTTTGGGGTTTTGCTTCCCAGCAGGGCTGAGTTCTCCTGCTCCAGGTGAATTCCTGCCTTAGGGAAAAGATTCTCCCTTGGGGTTCTGAGGCTGCATTAGCAAAGGGCTGTTAATTATGGGGCTGCTCCTGGGAAATTGGGGAGAAGGAGATTCCAGCCAGGCCTGAGCTCCATGGAATGGGAGGGAAGGAAAAAAGGGTGAATTCCTGGGAGCTTCAGGCTTCCCAGGAAAAAAGGGATTAATTCCTTGGGGATGCTTCAGGTTTCCCTGGATTTTAAGGTTTGAATGGATTGAAGTGGGATGGAGCAGCTCCAAAAACTCCATGCATGCTGTTGGTGGGACATGGAGTGGCTGAAAATCCATTCCTGAGCAGATCCCAGGAGTTTTTAAGGAATTTTTAGGAAGTTTTCAGGGAGTTTTCCCACCCTGCGATGGCTCCTGGTCCCACGCCACAGAAATCTTGAGGTCTGAAAGGAGGTGAAGGGAGGGGAAAAAAAGGGGGAAAAAAAAAAAAGGGAATAAAAACTTGCTGCAGTCAGGGAAAAATTCAATGGCTCATTGAGGCGCGGAGCTGCTGCTGCAGGAAGTGTGAAGGGAAAATGGAGCCGGCTTTGTTCTTGCCCAGACAAGGAGCGAGCGCCGCGGCCCCAACAGCCGCGCTCTGTTCCCAAAAACCATGAGGTCATCCCGAAAAGCAGGAACCGGCTCTGGGATCGCCATCCCGGCTCCCCCACCGGGCTCCCCCCGCTTTTCCTGGCTCCGGGCTCGCTCCAAGGAGGTGACGGCGGCTCCTGGCCCCGCTCCAGCCAGGGGGAGCTGCTGCATCCCTGAATCCCAAAACCCTCGGGCTTCTCCATGCCTAAATCCCAAAACACGGAGGGTTTGGAGACCCTGGGGCCGCTCCATCCCTGAATTCCCAATCCTGGTGGGTTTGGAGACCCTTGGGCTGTTCCATCCCTAAATTACAAAACATGGAGGGTTTGGAGACCTCCCTAAATCCCAAAACAAGGTGGGTTTGGAGACCCTAAGGCTGCTCCATGCCTAAATCCCAAAACAAGGTGGGTTTGGAGACCCTGGGTCTTCTTCATCTTGAAATCCCCAAACACGGAGCTGCTGCATCTCTGAATCCCAAAACATGGAGGGTTTGGAGACCCTTGGGCTGCTGCATCCCTAAATCCCAAAAAACGGAGGGTTTGGAGACCCTCGGACTTCTCCATCCCTAAATCCCAAAACAAGGTGGGTTTGGAGACCCTGGGGCCGCTCCATCCCTGAATTCCCAATCCTGGTGGGTTTGGAGACCCTTGGGCTGCTCCATCTCTAAATTACAAAACATGGAGGGTTTGGAGACCTCCCTAAATCCCCAAACAAGGTGGGTTTGGAGACCCTAAGGCTGCTCCATGCCTAAATCCCAAAACAAGGTGGGTTTGGAGACCCTGGGGCTTCTCCATCCCTAAATCCCAAAACAAGGTGGGTTTGGAGACCCTGGGGCTTCTCCATCCCTAAATCCCAATCCTGGTGGCTTTGGGGTTTTTTGCAGCTCCGTGTCATGGATGTGAGGCTGCTCTTTAATTAATTAAAAGCACGATTTGATTAAGGCTGAGTTCCAGGGGTGAGTCCTCCGTCCCCAAATCCCATCCCAAGCAGGGAGTTAATCCCAAATCCCACCAGGAAAAAGAGGCTGCACCAATCCCACATTTTTTGGGGCAGGGAGGGGGGAAGGAAGACAAAAGCAGCAAAACTTCGATCGTGGAAGGGTAAATGAGGCCTGAGGGGTTTATGGGGTCCTGGAAGGGTGAATGTGTCCTGGAGGAGTTTATGGGGTCCTGGAAGGGTAGAGAGGGTCCTGAGAGGTAAATGGGATCCTGGAAGGGTTATTATGGCCCTGAGGGGTTTATGGGGTCCTGGAAGAGTAAATGCGGTCCTGAGGGGTTTATGGGGTCCTGGAAGGGTGAATGCAACCCTGAGGAGTTTATGGGGTCCTGGAAAGGTAAATGCGACCCTGAGGAGTTTATGGGGACCTCGAAGACTAAAGGAGGACCTGATGAGTGTAA
>JAWMRF010000116.1:1545686-1588910 GCA_035221435.1 Sphenopsis melanotis | reverse complement strand
CCAAATTCCCCTTTTCCCCCCCAGAAGCTGCTGCAGTGCCCCTATTTCTTCTTCGACGTCGTTTACATCCACAACGGGGTGGATGAAAAGGAAGACGAGAGCAGCTGGAAGGTAAAAGGGGACAAATTTCCCCAAATTTCCCCCAATTCCTCTCTTTCCCCTCAAATCCTCCCTTTCCCTCCCCTTCAATTCCCCCATTTTTTCCCCTTATTTGTCCCCATTTTACCTTTTTTATTTTCTTTTTCCCCCAAATTTCCCCCCCCCAAATTTTGCCCCCCAAATTCCCCCATATTTTCGTGGGAATGGGGGGGTTTGGAGGGGATTTGAGAGGGATTTTGGGGGGGAAATGGGGGGAAATTGGGGAAAAAAGAGGGGAGTTGGGGGGATTTGGGTAAAAAAAGGGGGAAATGGGGTGGGAATGGGGGGATTTAGGGGACAATGGGACGATTAGGGGAAAATAGGGTGGGAATGGGGGGATTAAGGGAAAATGGGGTAGAAATGGGATGGATTTGTGGGGGATTTAGAAGGCCAAAGGACACTGGGGGGTCACCAACAATGGGGCGACAAAAGAACAGCATTTTGGGGGAGAATTTTTGGGCAAATCTAGAGGATAAAAAGAGGAAATTTCTCAGAATTTGAGGTCAGTACAAGCCAGCTTTGACCCCATTGTGTGCCCGTGTGTCCCCTCCCCAGGACATGTTCGGGTTTTTTGGCAGCCTGGACACCAAAGGCACCAACTACAAGTACGAGGTGGCCCTGGCGGGGCCGGCGCTGGAGCTGCACAACTGCATGGCCAAGCTGCTGGCGCATCCCCTGCAGCGGCCCTGCCAGAGCCACGCGCACTACGGGCTGCTGGACGGGGGGGACAGCCCCGAGGGCGAGGCCACCAACTGACACTGGGCACAGGCCACCCTCTGAGGGGACGGCCCGAGGGCAATGCCACCGCCTGAGGGCACAACCCTGTGAAAAACGCCAATCCCTTGTTTCTAAAATATTAAAAGTTGAATAGGAATGAAATGGTTCTAAAGCCAGCAATGTAATTAGAGGAATGCAGATTTGGACAACTGGGATTTAGGACAATAGGAGAAAATAAAAACAAAGGGTTACGGACGGTGTGGGTCTCTCTGTCCCAGCTCCATGGTGACATCCCAGAGTGACCATTCCCCTCTGGCCACCAGGGGTAGGGAGGGGACAGGGGATGGGGACAGGGACAGTGGACAGGGGACATGGATAGGGGACAGGAGACAGGGACAGGGGACAGGGACATGCCAACGCTGCCCTGAGCCACAGCCATTCCACAAATCCTCATTTTTTAACCAATTTCCGATAAATCCTGGCCAAACCTGCCTCGCTCTTGCTGCGGGGGACGCGGAGCTCCGTGCTGGGGACAGATGGGAACCTCAGCGTCCCAGCGGTCACCGAGGCCACCCCGGCTTGTCCCCGCGGCTGGGGCAGAGCCCTGTCCCCTGTCCAGCACAAACAAAAACCTATTCTGGGCCCTGACCTGCCACAAACCTCGGCCCACGCGCGACAATTATGGTGTCGCCAGCAGTGCCACCGCCACATCCCGACACAGCCCCCACCGGCGCGGGTCCTCCCGTCCCCGTCTGTTCCCTCCTGTCTCCTCTGTGCCTTCCTGTCCCCCTCTGGTCCCCGCCTGTCTCCTCTGTCCCCCCCGTCCCCTCTGTCCCCCTCCTGTCCCCGCCTGTCCCCGCTGTCCCCCCCACCATGGACCCCGCGGTGCCCCGGGCCACGCTGAAGGTGCTGGCGCTGTGCGCGGCGCTGCTGCTGCTGGTGGCGGCGGTGACAGTGGCGGTGGCGCTGCTGCTGTGGCGCTCCGAGGCGCTGGGGAAGCTGCGCGGCTGCCGGGAGCGGGCGGCGAACGAGAGCCGGGAGCTCGGGACGCGCCTGGCGGAGCTGGAGCGGCACCGGGAGCGGCTGCGGAGCGACGGGGACGCGCTGCGCCAGGAGCTGGCACGGGCACGGGGGGACAGCAGCAGGGACAATGCCAGCCTCGTGTCCTGCCGCCAGCGGGCGGTAGGTGGCCGGAGGGATGGGGACAAGGAGGGGTTCGGTCACTCTGGAGTGGCAAAGAGGATGGGGACTGCACCCCATGTCCCCTCAGCAGTGTCCCCTGTCCCCTTAGGTGGCAGGGAGATGGGGACAAGGAGGGGTTTGGTCACTTTAGGATGGAAAATGGGACGGGGACAACACTCCCTGTCCCCTCAGTAGCCCCTCACACCTGTCTCCAGTTCCAGTAGGTGGCCAGAGGGATGGGGACAAGGAGGAGTTTGGTCACTTTGGGATGGAAAGTGGGTTGGGGACAACATCCCCTGTCCCCTCATCTGTGTCCCCTGTCCCTCCCTCCCTGTCCAGCGGCCAAGCCCGGGGGCTGCTCCATCCCTGGGAGAATTCCCAGTTCCAGCCGGGAGGGTGAGCTGGGACACGGGCACAGCCACCTGGGGGGCACAGCCGCCACCTCCCTGCAGGGGACACCCCAAAAAGAGAGCACCCCAAAAAGATGCTCCCGACTCCATCCTGGGGGGGCACAGCCACCACCTCCCTGCAGGGATACCCCAAACCCGAGCCCTGGCGGCTCCCCGCCCGTCCCGCCTGTCCCGCTCCTGCCGGGGCCGCTGTTCCAGGCTCCATCCCGGTAATTACCGGGTCCCGAGGCAGCGGCGGGGCCGCAGCTCCCGGATTTGTCCTTCCCGGGTATTTTTAGCTGCGGTCGCAGCCGGGAAAGGGCCCGGAGGAAGAGCCGGGTCCCGCCGCCCCTCTCGGGCTCATCCGGCTGAACAATGGCCCAGAGAGGCTGGAAAATGTCCCCGTTTCCCGGGGCTGGCGCCGGGAGCCGGGCAGGGCTGGGCTGGGCAGCCTCTTGGAGAGCTCCTGTCCCCCTGTCCCCCTCCCTGGCACAAGCGGTGACCTCGGCCTGCTGGGACAGGTCACAGCTCCCCCAGGAGGAGTGTCACTTCAGGAAGGAGGGATTGTCCCCAAAGCCGCATCCCCAACGCTTTGAGGGACGTGATGGGAGGGGGGCAGGCATCCAAGGCCACCAGGAGCCGGGGGACACTTGGGGACGTGGGTGACCTGGGGCTCTCCTGTGCTCCCCACCGTCAGGATGAGCCATCCCTCTAGGGCAGAGGGATTGTCCCCAAATCCATATCCCCCGCCTTGGAGGAGGATGAGAGGAGGACCCAAGGCCACCAGGAGCATGGAGACAGTTTGGGGACATGGGATGACAGTGAGGCAGAGGAGCGGGAGGGCTCTGGCAGCAGATGAAGAGTCGGGGGTGGAGGGGGGGGGGGTGGACACTGCCCACCGCTGTCCCCACGTGTCCCCTGTCCCCAGGCCAGGCTGGAGGCCAATGTCACCGCGCTGGGGGACGAGCTGGTGGCGCTGCGGCGCGAGCGGGCCCAGCTGGCCGCTGACAAAGCGGCGCTGCAAGGTGAGCTCTGTCCCCCCGCGGGGAGCCCGGCCGGGGAGGGGGGGCTGCGCTCCGCCCTGGGGTGACACCGGTGTCGCCGCTGTCCCCAGAGGAGGTGGCGCGGGGCGCGGAGCAGGCGCGGGGGCTGCGGCGGCGGCTGCAGGAGGCGCTGGAGGAGCAGCGGGAGCTGCGGGAGCGCCGGGAGCGCTGCGAGGCGCGACAGAGGGAGCTGCAGGACAGCCTGTGAGGGCCCTGGTCCTTGGTGACCCCCCCGTCCCTCGGGGACATTCCCCTGTCCCTCGGGGACATCCCCCTCTAAGGTCCTTGTCACCCTCCTCAGGGTGGGCCACCGCCAGAGCAGCCACACCCCCGCCCTTGTGAGACCCTGTCCTGTCCCTCCCTCCTTGTGGGGACCCCTCATGTGTCCGCCCAGTCCCCTCCTCCCCTCCCCTTCCCTGTCCCCTTCTGGAGACGCCCTGTCCTGTCCCTCCTCCCCTTGGGGACCCCCGACGCCCCCAGCCCGGGTCAGGGCCACCCCCCAACGTGTCCCTGCTGTTCCCACAGCCGGGACTACGCGGCCGAGCTGGAGGCGCTGCGGCGGCGGGGCCGGGACAGAGGCAGCGGGCGCAGGTGTTCCCCGGGCCAGCGGTACTTGGGGGGACCCGGGGAGGGGGGACAGCCCGGGGAGGGGGGGACAGCCCGAGGGGACAACTCCGAGAGGGGGACAGACCGAGGGGGACAGCCCGGAGAGGGGGGACAGCTCGGGGAGCGGGACAATCCGGGAAAGGGACACCCCTGGAAGGTGTCACAACCCACGGACTGGGAAATCCCGCGCGGGGGGACATCCTGGGAAGAGGGGACACCCGGGAGGAGGGGACACCCCCCGGAGGAGGGGCAGCAAGGAGCGGCGGCTTCACCGCCCTTGTCGCCCTGTCCCCAGGGCAGCAGGACCCGTGCGGGACTCACTCCCCATCCCGCCCCTTGCAGGAAGGGCTGAGGCCCCGCAGCCCCCCGGCCCCGCAGCCCCCCCGGCCACATCCCCGGTGCCGCGGTGTCCCCAGCGCTGCCGCCTGCGGGGCTGGCTCGGCCCCGGAGCCGCCAGCGCGGCGTGGGAGCCCTGGAGGTGGGACACGGATCCTGATCCCATTGATCCCCTGATCCCACTGATCCCTGATCCCACCGTGATCCCTGATCCCATTGATCCCTGATCCCATTGGGTCCTGATCCTACTGATCCCTGATCCCGTCAATCCCTGATCGCATCCCATGTCCTGATCCCACTGATCCCTGATCGCACTGTGATTCCTGGCCCCATTGGGTCCTGATCTCATCCCATGTCCTGATCCCAATCCTGATCCTGGTCCCGACCCCGATCCCGATCCCGATCCCGATCCCGATCCCGCCATGTCCCAGTCCCAACCCCGACCTCTTTGTGCAGCCATCTCGTGTCCCACTCCTGCCATGCCCCCATCGCAGCCAGACAGGGGACAGGGGGGTCTCTTCTCAGCTTTTTGGGGCAGTTTTGGCTCATTCCGGGCACGGATCTCCCTGGAATCCCCTCCGGGAGCTCCGGTCACATCCATGGCGCTCCAGAACCCGGGAACAGCGCGAATCTGGGGAATTTGGGGAAGATTGGGCAATAAAAGCTGCGCTGCTCACCAGGACGTGTGCCTGTGCCACCAGCTCGCTGTCCCCTGCTCCTCTGACCCCAACTGTCCCCTCCCCAAACCCAAACGTCCCCCCAAACTCCAGGGATTTCCTCTATCCCGAACCCCAAAACACCCCGAGGGGGGACTGGGGGACTCAGAGCCACCCCCCTGTCGCGGGGCCATCCCCAGTGTCTGTCCCCTCACGGGGACATCGCCGCCACGGTGGCTCCGCCCAGCCGGGAGTGGCAGAGCCGGGGTTGTCACCGTGTGCCCAACCCGATCCCGGTCCCTGCGGGTCCCTGGGGGTCGGGGCGGCCTTGGGGACACCTTGGGGACACGGAGGGGACTCAGCGCAGGGAAAAGGGTGGAGTTTGGGGTGGCATGGCTGAAGCGGGGGACACTGCCCTTTGTCACTCAGTGCCACCTCAAACCGGCTGTCTGGGGATGTCGAGGTCCTGGCTACGGCCACTGTCCCCCTGTCCCCATCCCGTGGGGATGTCGCGATCCCCCAGCCCCGCAGGACGCCCGGGGGGTTCCGGGGGGTTCCGGGGGGTCCCGGGGTGTTCCGAGGAGTTCCGGGAGGTTCAGGGGGGCCGAACCGCGGGGCCCCCTGGGCACTGACCCCTGGCCGGTGGCTGTTTCCTGCCCTGGCTGCCCCGCGTCCCTCGGGGACCGGGAAGTGTCTGCGATGGCCCGGCCGGTGTCGCTGCCGGAGCCATTCTCAGCTACCGCCGCTTCCTTTTCCTGAGCTGCAAATAACAGTGAGTCACCCGCGGGGACAGTGCCACCCCCGAGGGGGACACCGCCATCCCTGACCTCACCCGAGGGGGCACTGCCATCCCTGAATCCTCCCGAGGGGACACTGCCACCCGCGCCCCCGCGCCGCCAGTGTCACCTTTGGGATGCCCCATCCCGGATCCCATCCCGAGGGCTCCTCGCAGTCTCCCGGGACCCCACAGATCCCCTCTCATTCCCAAATTAACCCCTCCAATTAACCCCCGCCCTAATTAACCCATCCCCACACCGTGAGAATGCTGTTCCCAGTTCGGGAACTTTGTTCCCAGTTCGGGAATGCCGTTCCCAGTTCAGGGATGCCGTTCCCAGTTCGGGAATGCCGTTCCCAGTTCAGGGATGCCGTTCCCAGTTCGGGGATGTTGTTCCCAGTTCGGGAGCGCCGTTCCCAGTTCCCCTCCCCATCCCGAACCCTCGCAGGGCGGGGGGGCCGCTCTGGCCCCACCCAAGTTTGGGATTTGGGATCCCACAGCTGGGAGTGGCTCACGGGGACACCGGGATGTCACCTCTGTCCCCTCTGTCCCCTCCTGGTAGTTCAGAGGGGGATCCCGTGAAGGAACGGGGGGCTCGGAGAGGGGGCGGGACACCGGGATGTCACCTCTGTCCCCTCCCGGCGGGTCGGGGGGCTCGGGGTGGGGGGGCCCGGATGCGTCGCTGCCCTTTGCACAGGATGCGGCCGCAGGAAAATCCAACTTTCCTGGAAATCCTCTTCAAAGTGCACCCAAGGATGCTGGGAAGCCACGGCAGAGCTGCTCCCGGTCCCTGTCCCCGTCCCTCCCCTGCCTTCCCACGGGGGCTTCGTCCCCGCCTCACTCGGTGCCACCCGAGCTGTCCCCGTCCCCGTGTGCCACCCCCGTGCCACCCTCGGGGTTCCCCCCGGCACTCCCGGCGGGATCAGTGCTGCAATTCCCGTGCCAGGGGTGGGAATTTTGGGGCGGGAGGCAATTCTCGACAATTCCAAACAATTCCAGGCAATTCCAAACAATCCCAGGCAAAATCCAGGCAATTCCAGGAGCGCAGGACACCGAAATGGGATGGGGGGAATCGAATCCCATGATTTTGGGGCGGGAGGCAATTCCAGGGACGCTCTGGGCACTGAAATGGGTTGCAAGGAATGGAATCGCACTTTTTCCCCCCTCTCCACTCCAGGAGCAACAGTCCCAGCAGAAGCTGCGCCCTGATCGCCCGGCGGGATCAAATTCCCTGGGATTCCCGTGCCGAGAGTGGGAATTCTAGGGCAGGTGACAATTCCAGACAATCCCAGGGGAGTGGGATCGAATTCCCTGCAATTCCCACGCCGGCAGTGGGAATTTGGGGACAGGAGACAATTCCAGACAATTCCAGGGCACGCCGGGCACTGAAATGGGATGGAGGGAATGAAATCCCCTTTTTTTCCCCCTCCACTCCAGGAACAACAATCCCAGCGCCCTGATCACCCAGCGGGATTGAATTGCTTGGAATTCTCACGCCAGGAGTGGCAATTTTGGGGCAGACAATTCCAGGGGCGCTCCAGACACCGAAATGGGATGGAGGGAACGAAATCCCTTTTTTTTTCCCTTTCCACACTCCAGGAACAACAGCCCCAGCAGAAGCTGTGCCCTGATAACCCGGCGGGTCCCCGGGAGCATCCGGCACGGCAGGAAGGAGCCCGGCAGGAGGAAATATTAAATCCTGGGATATAAACACGGCGGCGGGAGCAGCCCCGCCCCGGCGCGGCCCCCCTGAAAAGCGCGGTCCCCGCGGGGTGGGGCGGCCAGAGCGGCGGCGAGGATGGAGAAGAGCAGCTTCGCCATGGCCAAGTTTGGGCTGGAGCACAAGGAGGCGATGCCGAAGCGCGACTGCGGTTTTTACCTCAAATACATTTTCCTTTTCACCTCGCTGATCCAATTCCTGATCATCCTGGGGCTCGTGCTCTTCATGGTGTACGGGAACGCCCAGGCGGGCACCGACACCCACCTGAGGCTGCTGGAGGAGCAGGTGCAGAGCCACTACCGCAGGATTGTCGCCCTGGGTGCCACCAATGCCAACCTGAGCCGCACGCTGAACGCCACCCTGAAGGACAGGGACAAGGTGCAGGGGATGGCGCTGAAGGTGCAGAGGGAGCTGGAGAAGTGTAACAGCAGCCAGGCCTCCAGCAGCATCCCGCAGGTGAGCCCGGGCTCCGGGCAGCGCTGGGAATCCCGCGGGAGGGTGGCACCGCCTGCGGGTGACGCTGCTGTCGCCTCCTCGTCCCTGCGTGCGGTGATGGCGAGGGGACCCCAGAAAGTGCCAGGGGGTTTTGGTCAAGGGCGTTCCAATCTTGGAGTTCGCTTCCTTCTCCTCCTCTTCCTCCCCAGAGCTCTCCCAGAGCCCCTGAAGTGGTGCCAGGGGATCCTTTTGGGATGTTCTCATCCCCTTCCTCCTCCTCTCCTCCTCCTCCTCCTCTTCCTCCCGTTGCCCTGGAGCTCTTCCAGAGCCCATGAGGAGATGCCGGGGGGTCCTTTTGGGATTCTCTGACCCCTCTCCTCCCCCTCCTCTTCCTCCTGCGCAGTTGCGGGAGCTCCTGCTCCGGCAGGTGAGGCTGACCGAGTGCCAGGTGATCACCACCCTCATCAACAGCACCTGCACCGGTAAGTGGCACCCCCTTCCCACCCCTTGGGGACCCCCAACTCTCCCTCCCCACCCTCCTGGGCACCCCCAGCACCCCCACATGACCAGCCCCAGGCAGAGGCGTCACCCCAAGCCATGGGTTGGCACCTGGGGGGACCCAAACCCCCGGATCCCAAATCCCCCAGAGCCAAACCCTGTCCCCCAACTCCACCCAAGCCGAGAAGCTGCAGCTGCAGCGGCAGCTGGACCAGGCCAGCTCGTCCAAGAGAACCCTGGAGGACAGCAGGCAGCAGAGCCAGGCCGAGCTGACCAAAGCCACCCAGGAGAGGGACAAGTGCCAGCAGGACCTGCAGAGCGCCAGGACCGAGGGCCACCTGAGCAGGATGGAGCTGGAAGTGCACAAACAGCGCTGCAGCTCCCTGCAGAGCGACGTGAGCGAGAAAATCCTGAGGGTTTTGGATCTGGCCAAGCAATACCAGTGCAAAGAGGCCGAGAAGGAGCTGGGGCAGATCCGGGAGCGCGTGGAGGAGCTGCTGCGGCGCCAGAAGGAGCGCGACTCGCTCTTCGTGTGGAGGAGCAGCTGCGAGCTGAGCGTGCAGCAGTGCCGCCACAACTGCTCCCGGGACACGCAGGAGCTGCAGCAGAGGATCCAGGGGCTGGAGAAGCGCCAGAAGGATGGCGAGGAGGAGAGGAAGAGGCTGCAGGCGGACAAGGAGAAGGTGGGGAAGGAGCTGGAAGAGAAGAGGAAGGCGGCGGCGGCGATGGAGGAGTCGCTGAGGCAGCAGCTCGGGGTCTGCATGGGGACCAAGGTGGGGACATGGGGCACTGGGGACATGGGGACATGGGAACACGGGGGCATGGGACATTTGGGCACTGGGGACATGGGGACTCCCATGGGGACATGGGCACAGGCACCTCTGCACTGGGATTTTCCTTCCTGACACCAAGATTTTGTTTGTGTGGGAATTTCCTGCTGGGGGTGGTGCCACCCCTGAGCAGTGCCTGCTGTCCCCCCAGATGTCCCACCTGGACCTGCCAGGCTCGCGGGGGCCGGGCAGCGCCGCCCGCTTGGGCTCCTTCCCTGGCACGGGCGCCTACATGGAGCTCCTGAAGAACCCGGCCACCCTGGGCACCATGGGTGAGTCCCAGGGGGACTGGCGACAGGCTGGGGGGTCACCGTGTCCTCTGGGTGCCCACCCCATCCCATGGATCCCATCCCAATCCCATGGATCCCATCCCATGGATCCCATCCCATGGATCCCAATCCCATGGATCCCATTCCATGGATCCCATTCCATGGATCCCATCCCGATCCCAGCAGGAATGCAGAACCCGGGGGAGCTCCAGCAGATGCTGCAGCTGATGGAGCAGTACACGGCCACCCTGAAGAACGCCAGGTGAGGGGACAGAGGTGACACCGGGCCACCCTCCCTGGGGCACCCAGGGCTCCTGGAGCTGCCCCCAACCTGATCCCACTTTTCCCACAGCGGATAACGCTGGAAAATCCCACGGAAAACCAGAAGAGCCGCCCAGGAGGTGCTTCCCGCAGCACGGATGGCAACTCCCAACCCAGAGCCACCCTCCCTTTGTCCCTTTGTCCCCATGTCCTCAAGCCCACCCCGCGTGTCCCCTCAGATGTATCCCTGCCTTTCGGCTGGAGCGGGAAAACAGCCGGCCCCAAATCTGGGGACAACTCGCTGCTTTGTGTGGGTGGAAATCCATGGAAAAATTGGGAATTCTGGGAGCGGGAATTCCACACAGAGGGGTGGGAAATGCCTAAGGAGGAGGGACAGGGATGTCCTTGTCCCCAAAGGATGAAGGACAGCAGTGTCCTTGTCCCCCAGGCCCAAATTTGGAGATAACTCACCGCTTGTGTGGGTGGAAATGCATGGAAAAATCGGGAATTTTTGGAGCAGGAATTCCATCCCAGCTCTGCACAGAGGGGTGGGAAATACACAAGGACGAGGCACAGGGATGTCCTTGTCCCCAGAGGATGTGGCCCAGGAACGTCCTTGTCCCCAAAGGATGAGGGACTGTGCTGTCCTTGTCCCCCCGGCCCCCCTGGAGTGGGGCAGGGATTTATTCCCAGGATTTATTCCCGGGATTTATGGCTGCGTTTCCTGTGGAAAATCCTTTTCCTGCCCCGCCGCCCCTGCCCGCACGCCAGGCGCCACCGAGGCCTCCCGGAGTGTCCCTTGTCCCTTTCCCCACCCCAAGTGTCCCCCAAGCCGTGTCCGTGCCGGGAGAAGGGCACTGCCACCTCCTGCCACCCCTCCAAGGATGGCGATGCCACCTCCCCCCCCCACCTCCTGCCCAACCCCATGAGGTGGTGACAAAGGTGACAAAGGTGACAAAGTCTCACTGTCCCCGCAGGGCCGCGGGGGCCTCAGGCACTGCCAGAGGATTTCCTGGAATTCCTCCATGGATAATCTCGGAGCACCAGGTGCTTCCCGAGCTCCCGGCTGGGTGGTGGCACAGGGGGGTGGCACAGGGGTGTCCCCAGGGGATGCCACCGTTTTTGGGGTGGCAGAGCACCAGCAAGACTCCACATCTGCCACGGCTTGGGGGAATTCCATGGATTGGGAGGGATCCCGGGGGTCCCAAACCCCCTACGCTGAATCCTTGGGGTCGGGGGGCACAGGGTGTCCCCATGTCACACTGGGGATGGGGACACCCCAAACAGGGACACCGGGGGTGGCTTTTCCCCTCCAGCTCCTTGTTTGTCCCCCTGGCCAGGAACTGGGACTTTTTCTGGGGGGTTTTTCCCACATCTGAGGCTTGGGACACACTCCCAAACACGGTCACCAGCGAGGGGACAACAGCAAAGCCACCAAAGGCACCACGGTTTAATCCCGGTGACACCCCACCCCACGGAGTGCCACAGTCACTTCCCGACACAAAAATCCCTGAAAATGATATCCAGGACGTCCTCGGCACCCACGTGCCCGGTGATCCTGCCCAGCTCCCGCCGCGCCACCCGCAGCTGCTCGGCCGCCACCGCCAGGTCCCCGCTGTCCCCAAGGTCCCCAAAGCGCTCCAGGGCTGCCGCGCACGCCCCGAGGTGGCGGCTGTGCCTGCTCTGAGTCAGGCTGGGAGAGCCCAGGAGGGGATCCCCACACCTGGAAAAGGGATTGGGAATGGGAAAGGGATCGGGAATGGGGATTGGGAACGGGAAAGGGATCGAGAAAGGGATTGGCAATGGGATTGGGAATGGGAAAGGGATCGGAAATGGGAAAGGGATTGAGAAAGGGATTGGGAATGGGAACGGAAAGGGGGATTGGGAACAGGGAAGGGGATGGGAAACGGGGAAGGGATTGGGCATGGAAAGGGGATCAGGAATGTAAAAACAGATTGGGAATGGGAAAGGGGATTGGGCACGGAAATGGGATAAGGAATGGGAAAGGAATTGGGCATGGGAAAGGGATCAGGCATGGAAAGGGCATAGGGCATGGAAAAGGGGATTAGCCAGGGAAAGGGGGACCAGCCAGGGAAAGGAGGATCAGCCAGCCCCAAAAACCAGGATGAGGGTTTGGGATCCCCCCAGACTCACAGCTGTGCCAGCTGTTGTGTCAGCAGCTCCAGCAGCGCCTCCAGCCCCTCGCCCGTCTTGCAGGACAGCAGGGTGGCAGGAGGTCCCTGTCCCTGGGCACCGGCGGCACTCGGAGACCCCCCGTGCCCCCCCAGCAGGTCAGCCTTGTTGAGCACCAGCACGCAGGGGGTGTCCAGGGGCGGCTCCAGCGCCGCGAGCGCCGCCCCCAGAGCCACCGGCGTGGGTGACACCGAGGTGGCATCCAGCACTGCCAGCACCAGGTCAGCCTGGCACAACCTGGGGACACACATAGGGCGATGTCACCTTCTGGGCTGAGCTGTGGGGACCCCTCAAAATGCCCCAAACCCCCCAGAGCTCACCGGGCGCGTGCCCGCGCCACCCCCTCGCGCTCCACGGGGTCGGTGGCCTGGCGCAGCCCCGCAGTGTCACTGAGCACCAGCGGGTACCCCCCGATGTCCAGGGCCACCTCCAGCACGTCCCGCGTGGTGCCCGCCATCGGGGACACGATGGCGGCCGGGCGCCGACCTGGGGACAGCGGGAAAGGTCCTGGGGGATTTGGGGAATGATCCCAACCCCTCCATGCCCGTGGGTGACATGATGGCCTGGGGACAGCGGGAAAGGTCCTGGGGGATTTGGGAATTATCCCAACCCCTCCAAGCCTGTGGGTGACTTGGGGACATCAGAAATGGTCCCTGGGGAATTTTGGGAATTATCCCAGCCCCTCCACACCCAGTCCTCACCCCAGGTGACACAATGGCCTGGGGACATCAGGAATGGCTCCCTCTGGAATTTTGGGAATCATCCCAACCCCTCCACACCCAGTCCCCACCCCAGGTGACACGAGGCCTGGGACAGTGGGAATGGCTCCCTCTGGAGGCCCGGAACGCTCCCGTTTCCCCCGAGCCCCACTCACAGAGCAGGTTGAGCAGGCTGCTCTTGCCCACGTTGGGGGGACCGGCGATGACGGCCCGGACCCCCCCCCGCAGCAGCTCCCCCCGGCGCCCGTCCCGCAGGTGGCCCCGGAGCTCCTGCAGCAGCGCCCGCACGGTGACACGCACTGCGGGGACACGGCGGGGTCAGCCCGGCTGGGGACAGCGGGGCCCGAGCCCCAGACTGGGGAAAAACACCAGGAGAGACCCCAGGTCCTAAGCCCGAAATCTGGGATAAAACACTGGAACAGACCCCGAGTCCTGACCCCTAAATCTGGGATAAAAACACCGGACAGAAGACCCCATGTCCCAGTCATGGGGACAAACAAGGACCTGGAGTGGCTGGATGGGACAAGCCCCCTGGATGTCCCCATTTCCGGAGTGACACCGTGGGGACACAGCCATGACACAGCTGGGGACAGCAGGGGTGCACCTTGGTTCAGAACCTCTTCCTCCACGTTGTCATCCTCGCTGAAGTCGATGTAGGCCTCCAGGTGGGCGAGTGCCTGCCATTGGGGTGGGAGTCAGCCCCGAGCTGCTGGCCACCAGGTAGGGCTCGGTGGCCACCGGGGAGGGCTGGGCAGCCCCGCAGGTGAGCCCCACCTGGGTGAGGGCGTGGCTCCAGTGCTGGTAGAGCCGGCCCAGGTCGCCCTCCATCTGCCGGAGCGCCTGGCGCCGCTGCGCCTCCGTCTCGGCCCCGATGAGATCCCGCAGCCCCTCGGCCGCCGTCAGATCCAGCTTGCCGTGGGCAAACGCCCGGCGGGTGAACTCGCCCGGCTCGGCCGGACGCAGCCCCGGCAAACGGCCTGGGGGGGGCACCGGGCACGGCGGGGGGAGCGGCTTGGAGGGGGGGCCCGGGGAACTGGGGTGGGGGGAGCAGGAGGAACCCCCGGGATCCCAAAGGGAAGGGGGGAAAGTGACGGGGAGGATCACCTGGCATCCCAAGGGGAAGAGGGAAAGGATCAGGAGGGCTGGGAAAGGGGCAGGAGAGATGGAATAGGATTGGGAAGGGCTGGAATAGGGGCAGGATGGGGTGGGAATAGGGACAGGGTACAATGCAACAGGGTAAGGAGGGGGTCGGGGCTCACCCAGGGCTCGCAGCACCCCGAGGGGCTGGATGGGATGGAACAGGGTCGGGAGGGAATCGGGGCTCACCCAGGGCCCGCAGCACCCCGCTGACCACGGCGGGCCCCCCGTGCACGTGCAGCTCGGCGCAGTCCTCCCCGGTGAAGCTGTGGGGCCCTGCAGGCACACGGGGCTGGGTGGGCACCCCCGGCTGCCAACCCCCTGCCCCCAAAACCCAACCCCGTGCCCCCAAACCCCAGTTCATGCCCCCCGACCCCAACCCCGTGTCCCCAACCCAACATCTGTGTCCCCAAACCCCAATTCATGCTCCCCGACCCCCAGCCCCATGTCCCCAGCCCTATGTCCCCATCACCGTGTCCCTATCCCCATGTCCCCCCCCGTCGCCCCCCGTGTCCCACCTGCGAACCACACCACGAGCCCCCTGTCCAGGCTCTCGGCGGTCTGGGGGTCCCGGATGCGCCGCAGGGCCATGACCCGGGGGGGGGGCTCGGGGGTCCCGGTGAGGCTGCGTAGGGCGGCCCCGCTGCCCGGCCCGCTGGCCCGGATCACGGCCACGCCGCAGCGCCCCGGCGCCGAGGACAGCGCGAAGATGGTGTCACCTGTGCCCCTGGTGGCACCAGTGACCCTGGCGGCACCTGTGCCCGCCGCGGGTGGCACCGCCGAGCTCAGCGCCCGGGCACACCTGGGAAATGGGGGATGGGGGGCGTTATGGGCACCCCCGGTGGGCACGGAGGGGGCGCGAACCCCATGTCCCCAGCTCCGTGGGGGTGAGACCCCTCCCCAGGTGTGTGCTGACCTCAGGTGAGACCCCTCCCCAGGTGAGACCCCTCCCCAGGTGGGACCCTTCAGACGTGTGCCCACTCCCCAGGTACCCCCAAACCCCGGCTCACCCACTCCCGTACCCTCACATCCCACAGCCACCACCGGTCACCCCTCCGTCCCCGGGTCCCCTCTGTCCCGCCCCGTGTCCCCTCTGTTCCTCTATCCCCTCTGTCCTCCTTGTCCCCTCTGTCCGTCTGTCCCCCCCGTGTCCCTCTGCCCCCCCGTCCCCTCACCTGCCCCTCGCCGCCCTCACGGCCCCGCTCAGCGCCATCGCTGCCCTCCCAGCGCCCGCCTGGCCCCGCCCACCGCCGCACGCTATTGGTCAAACCTACCGAGGGGGAGTGATCATAACGGTAATTCTGCTTCTGATTGGTTAATAACCGGAGCAGCCGCCGCATTGGCCTCAGAGCCCCCGGCCATTAACGCACGCTATTGGTCAAGATACACTGAGGGGCGGGGCTAACGGTGAAACACGGATATTGATTGGTTAATGGGCAAAGATGGCGGCGTCCTGGTGAAGCCACGCGAACCCTGCAGTTCCGCCCGGTCCAAGTGAGAAACATTATTTAAATTCTTATAAGATTTAATATCTATTTATATTGAAATAAAATCTAAAAATTTATAAATTTTTTTAAGAAATAAAATCCGGCGCTGGGGTGCTTGGCTATTTGCTTGATATTTCTATTTTTATATTTTTAATTTATTTATTTTTATTTGTATTTATTGATATGAATATGCAGGTACCCCCTGTAAAGGAGCAGTCTGTAGAGAACATGTTTTAAGTTAAATAAATATAAATATATTAAATATATAGTTTTATGTATATAAATAATATATATTTAATATAGTATAGTAGTGGTTTTGTATTAAATATATATAATTTATATATAAATATAAAATATATAAAAAATATACGTATATTTATTTAACTTAAACCATATTTTCTATAGACTCCATTACAGAGGTTCATGAAGATTTATAAGAGTTTATCTTAAAATATTTCTTTGCATTTAGACATTTTTTTGCTTGGTTTTAACCTTTGACTTGTCTTCTCGCCATCTTGTAGATTAAACCAATATATTTTACTTCTTCTTGGGGTTTAATAATGATAACGATAATGATAATGATAATGATAATTATAATAATAATTTAGATAGTATATATTTTATTTTTTCTATTATTATTAATTAGATATTATTACTATCATTGTTGTTGTTGTTTTGTTGTTGTTGTTGTTGTTGTTATTGTTATTATTATTATTATTATTCCTCCTCCCGTCCCTATTCCAATTCCCAAAATCTGGGCTTGGCTCCCAGCGGGGATACAGGCACGGATGGACTGGGACGGACTGGGACAGACTGGGTTGGACTGGGACAGGCAGGGACAGCCCCGCACGGCCCCGGTGACCCCGTGCCCCCCCCGGGCCCTCCCCAGTCCCGGGCCTGGCAGCGGCTCCCGCCCGTCCCCCCCCGTGCCAGCCGAGGTGACAGCTCGGGGACAGCTCGGGGACATCTCCCGGTGGCACCGGGCAGCTGGGCTGGCACCGGGCCCAATTCCCGCATCCCGGGGGGCTCCGAGCGGCCCGGCCGGGCGGGACCCCCGGTTTTTGGGGGGCTTTGGGATGATTTTGGGGGGACTTTGGGGGGACACCCCCGTGCTGGGGCAGCCGCCCTGGGGGAGGGGGGGGTCACCCCAAATGTCACCGGGCAGCGCTCACCCCGCTCGGGTTACCGGGAGCAGCCTCACCGGGCGGGGGGGCACCGAGGGGGCACCGGGGGGCACGGGGGGCCACCGGGGGGGTGGCACTTGGGGACACCGCTGGGGACAGGCCGAGCACGGAGGGGGGGCGATGTGGGGAGCGGGGGGGACACATCTCGGGGCACACCGGGGACACCGCGGGGGCCCCACCGGTGCCACCCCCGTTCAGAGCCGCCCCCCGCGCTCCCCCCGGGACCCCCCCGCGGGGCGCGGCCGGACACGCGTGGCCGGGAGCCGCGGCCAACCGGAGCGTACCGGGAGCGGCGGCTCCGCGCTCCGCTCCGCCGCTGCCGCCTTTGTCCCTCCTCCCGGCCGCAGCGGCGGCGGCAGCGGCGGCCCCGGCGGCCCCGGCGGCCCCGGCGGCCCCATGCACCGGCCCCGCCGCCGCCGCCGAGCCCCGCACCATGCCCGAAGCGGCGGCGGCCGCGGCGCAGGACGGAGAGCGGCCCCGGCGGGGCCCGGCCGCGGAGGAGCGAGCGGAACCGGCGGCGCCCGCCGGAGTGCTGGGTACGGGGAACGGGGGGTGCGGGGGGGGCACGGGGAGGGCCAGGATGCGGCTCGCTGCGGATGCGGGCCGGGATGCGGGGGGGGGCTCGGGGCTGCCGGTACCGGAGCTCCGAGCATTCCCCCGGTACCGGCACGGCTCCGAGCCTCCGCGCCCGGGCGGGTCCCGCCTCATTGCGGGGGGGTGCTGTGGCTCTCGGGGGGTTTTGTGTCACCCCCCCGCATTCCGGACAACCCCGAGCCCCCCCGGGATGGCGCTGGCAGCCGGCTCCGTGTCCCCCCCCCCCGCCTTACCGGTGACACGCCCCGTGTCCCCCCCACCCCGGGGGGGCGTTTTGCCCCCTCAACCCCCCCCTTGGTCGGCCCGTGCCCCCCCCCAGCACGGCAGGGGGGCGGCGCAGCTCGCAGCCTTTGTGTCGCTGTCCCCACGCCGGCCTTGGGGTCCCCTCCCCCGCGTGGCGCGGGGCCAGGTGACATCCCCGGATCGGGGTGCCCGTGGCGCGGGGCGGGGTGCAGGGCCTGGTGGCAGCTGTGCCACCGAGCGGGGCTCCTGCCGGCGGGTGGGTGACCCACTTCGTGCCCCCCGGGACACCGCTCGGCGCCCGCCACGCCGCAGCTCCGGTGACCTTAGCCCGGGAGCCAAGGTGAGCGGCACGGCCGGCGACAAACGGGGACAAGCGGGGGAACCCGGGGGGTGGCACACGGCGCGCCGGCCCCGCCGAGCCCTCGGGGCCGCCTCGGTGGTGGCACCGCGTGTCAGGAGGGCCCGCAGGGACAGCGGGGTGAGGGTGGCGGTCACGCCCCAAGCCCAGCCAGCCTGGGGGTGCTGGGGACCCCCTTTTTCCATGAGCTTGGGCACGGAAAACCCCCCCGGCCCTGGGTCTGTGCCCCCGGGGTGGGCACTGCCCCACGCGGGTGGCAGCGGCCCCGCAGCTGCCGCCCGCGCTGGGTGGCACCGCTGCGGGCAGGACATAAATAATGCAGGGTGGGTGAGCTCAGCCCGCCGGCGTCACCCGGCTGCCCAGCCAGGGTGGCACGGCCACCTCCACCAGCGCCCCGTGCCCACCGGGCACCCTGGCAGCCCCGCAGCCTGATATCCCCATGGCCTGGCACCCTAAAACACAGGCACCCTAAAACACGGGCACCCTAAAACACGGGCACCCTGAGAGTCTGGCACCTCCATACCCCAACACCCGGCTACCCCGGCACCCCACCACCGTGGTACCCCTACACCCCAGTACCCCAAAACCCGGCTGCACCTGTGCCCCAACACCCTGGTACCCCAATACCTCAGCCCCCCAGCGCCCCTGCATCCTGATACCCCAACAGCCTGGCACCCCAACAGCCTGGCACCCCAACACCTCAGCACCCTGGCACCCAATACCTTGATACCCTGGCATCCCAACACCCCAACATCCCAGTACCCTGATACCCCAGGACCCCCATACCGCAGCATCCCCACACCCGGGCACCCCAGCCCCCCAACGCCCTGGCACCCCAATACCCGAGCACCCCTAAACCTCAATCCCCCAGCAGCCTGGAACCCGATTACCCCCAAACCTTGGCACCCCATTACCCCCAAACCCTGGCACCCCACTGCCCCGCACCCCAGGGCAGGGCACGGCCGTGCCCAGCCTGCCGGACCGGTGCCACAGCGGGGGTGGCAGCCTGGCGCTGTCCCCAAGTGCCACCCTCGGCTCGGGACAGCGCAGCCGTTCAGAGCCTGTCAGGGTGCGGGGTTTCGGGGGTTCCAACAGAGGCTCCCGGGTTTGGGGGGTCCCACAGAGGTGCCCGGGTTTCGGGGGTCCCACAGAGGTGCCCGGGTTTGGGGTGCCTTCCTGGCATCAGCAGCTCTGGCATTTCCTGTTTTCCCGGGCGGTTTCCGGCACCCCGAGCCCTTCCCAGCCCCGGGGCACCGCCACATCCCGGGCCGAGGAGCGGACACCGAGGCACGAGGGGACACTGAGGCAGGGAAGCGACAAGCGGGGTCCCCGCGCCACTGGAGACGCCCCTCCCTCCCTGCCAGCCCCGGGTGGATTTTTTGGGATCTTCCCCCGTCCCCACCCTTCCCGAGAGGCGCTTCGGGGACACCGGGCACGGGGACAGCGCGTCCCAGCGGCGCGGCCACCCCGGGTGGGGCAGCGGCCGTGTCCCCTGGGTGCCACCGCGCCCCGGGGGTGCTTTGGGGACTGTCCCCACGGCAGCCCGGCGCGGCGGCGCGGTTTCCATGGAGACCGGCTGCTTTTCCCGATCCCCGTTTTTCCTGCGCTTTTCCGTGCCCGGGCTCCGGGAGGAGGTGAGAGCCCTTGGGGACGCTCCGGGGGGACACCCCGCGACATTGGGCACCGCCGGGGGTGGCGGGACGCGCTGGCGGCTCCTCCCCGCAGCTGTCGGGGCCGATTTTGGGAGCTGCCGCAGGAGAAACCCGATGCCAGGGTGGTGGCACCGCCGTGCCCCGTGCCACGGCCGGGTTGGGGACAGGCGGGGACGCGTCCCGCTGCCAACCCGGGGCTCCGGGGCGCTCTGGGATCCGCTGCCCGCGGGGGCTGATCCCTGCCCGGCCTCCCCCCGCAGATAAACTCTTCGGGAAGCGGCTGCTCCAGGCCGGGCGCTACATCATGTCCCACAAGGCCTGGATGAAAACGGTGCCCACGGAGAACTGCGACGTGCTGATGACATTCCCGGGTAGGGACGGGCCGGGAAACCGGGAAAACCGGGATAGGGGCGGGGTGGGGCCGGGAAACCCGGATTGGGATGTGATCGGGAGAACCGGGATTGGGATGTGGCCAGGAAAACCGGGATTGGGGTGGGGCCGGGAAAACCGGGACTGGGATGTGATCGGGAGAACTGGGATCGGGATAGGGGTGGGACCGGGAAAATCCAGGATAGCCGGGGCAGGAGGGGGTGGGGATTGTGGGGAGAGCCCGGGAGGGGGCAGGGGGGGTGGAGGATGGGGGATTGGGGATGTGGGATTGGGATTGGGGTGGGGTGGGGGAGGGATTGGGGATGCAGGGAGGGGTGGGGACGTAGGAAGGGATAGGGCATGTGTGGATGGATGGGGACCGGGACGGGGCAGGATGGGGACAGGGATGAGGGACACCTGGAGGGATGAGAACTGGGATAGGGACACATGGCAGGATGAGGACTGGGATAGGGACATGTGGAGGGCTGGGAACTGAGATAGGAACACATGGAGGGCTGGGGACAGGGATGAGGGACGCGGGGATGGATGGGGACAGGGATAAGGGACACATGGAGGGCTGGGCCCCGGGCCCGTGACACAGGGCAGGATCAGGACTGGGATGAGGGACACAGGGATGGACGGGCACCGGAACAGGGATGAGGGACACGTGGAGGGCTGGGCCCCGGGCCCGTGACACGGGGAAGGACACGGCTCTGTCCCTGCAGACAGCACGGATGACCACACGCTGCTGTGGCTGCTGAACCACATCCGTCTGGGCATCCCCGAGCTGATCGTGCAGGTGCGGCACCACCGGCACACGCGCGTCTACGCCTTCTTCCTCACCGCCACCTACGAGAGGTGCGTGCCCGTCCCCGGAGTGTCCCCAGAGTGTCCCCAACACTGTCCCAACACTGTCCCCACGCTGTCCCCGCAGCCTGCTGCGCGGGGCGGACGAGCTGGGGCTGCGCAAGCCGGTGAAGGCGGAGTTCGGGGGCGGCACCCGCGGCTTCTCCTGCGAGGAGGATTTCATCTACGAGAACATCGACAACGAGCTCGGCTTCTTCAGCTCCCAGGTGGGCACGGGGTGCAGGATATAGGGTATGGGGTACGGGGCGTGGGATATGGGGATATGGGGTATGGGGTACAATGTGTGGGGTGTCGGTATGAGGTACAGGGTGTGGGGTGTGGGGTTCAAGGTGTGGGATATGGGCTGTGGGGCGTGCTGGATATGGGATACCCGGATGTGGGGTACAGGGATAGGGGGTACAGAACTTCAGGAATCCAGGGATACGGGCCTGTTGGGATATGGGGATACGGGATCTGGGGAGGCTGGGTGAGGATCCAGCCACCCCCTGTGCTGGGGATAGGGACAGGGACAGGGACAGGGACAGGGACAGGGAGGGGACAAACAAGGACAGGGAGGGAGGGGACAGGCCAGGGCCAATGGCGGCGTGTTCCCCGCAGGAGCGGCAGAGCATCATCCGCTACTGGCTGGAGAATCTGCGGGCCAAGCAGGGCGAGTCCCTGCACAACATCCACTTCCTGGAGGGCCAGCCCATCAGTGAGTGTGGCACCTGGTGACACTGCCACGGCACCCAGTGGCACTGCCACGGCACCCGGTGGCACTGCCCCTGTGGCACGGAGTTCCCACGTGCCACCGTCCCCATTGTCCCTGTACCAGTCCCTGTGCCACCCATGCGGGGTGGCAGTGGGGTCCGGGGGGGGGGGTTGGCCATGTCCCCTCTGTCCCTCACGCTGTGTCCCCACTGTCCCTGACCCCCTGTCCCCATTGTCCCCATCCCTGGGGCCATGTGCTGGGCAGGGTTTGTAGGATCCTGGTGGGCAGAGAGCTGTCCCCACTGTCCCCATTGTCCCCACTGTCCCCGCCCCTACTCCCGCTCCCCCAGGGCCGCGCGGGGTGGCAGCGGGGACCCCGGGCCGTGTCCCCGTGTCCCCGATGTCGCTGACCGCGTGTCCCCATGGCAGTCCCGGAGCTGGCGGCACGGGGGGTGATCCAGCAGCTGTTCCCGCTGCACGAGCAGAGGATCCTCAAGCGCCTGATGAAGTCCTGGGTGCAGGCGGTGTGCGAGGCGCAGCCCCTCGGTGAGACCGGGGGTGCTTTGGGGCTCCCAGAGGGGTTTGGGGTCATCCCAGGAAGGTTTGTGGGGTCCCAGCCCCTCGGTGAGCTTTGGGATGACCCCAGCGGGGTTTTGGGGTCCCGGCCCCGCTGATGTCCCCTGTGCCCCGCCCAGATGACATCTGTGACTATTTTGGGGTGAAGATTGCCATGTACTTCGCCTGGCTGGGCTTCTACACCTCGGCCATGGTGTACCCGGCCGTGTTCGGCTCCATCCTGTACACCTTCACCGACAGCAACCAGGTGGGGCCACTCTGGGACCATTCTGGGGTCACTCTGGGGGCTTCCCAACCTTCCTGGGGGGTTTCCATCCCTCCTTGGGGTTCCCATCCTTCTGTGAGGATTTCCACACTCCTTTAAGGATTTTCATCCCTCCTTGGGGTTTACCGGCTCTCCTTGAGGGTTTCCATCCTTCCTTGAGGTTTTCCCTCCCTCCTTGTGGGATTTTCCCTCCCTCCTTGTGGGGTTTTCCCCCTTCCCTGATGGATTCCCTCCTCTCCCTCCCCCTTTTCCCTCAATGCCCCTCCCCATCCATTCCCTCGGGGCTGGGGGAACTTCCAACCCCCCAGGGCTGCATTTGGGGGCTGTGGGGGCGGGGAGGGGGCCAACCCCGGTGCAGTTGGTGCCGTCTGTCCCCCAGACCAGCCAGGACATCTCCTGCGTGGTCTTTGCCATCTTCAACGTCATCTGGGCCACGCTGTTCCTGGAGGAGTGGAAGCGCCGCGGCGCCGAGTTCGCCTACAAGTGGGGGACCCTGGACACCCCCGCAGAGTCCCTGGAGGAGCCCCGGCCCCAGTTCCGGGTCAGACACCAGCACGGGGTCCCCTCCCTTCTGGGGTCCCATTCCTGGGGGTCCTGTCCCTTCTGGGGGTTCCATCCCGTGGGAAAGGTCCCATCCCTTTTGGGGGATCCCATTCCTCAGGAAGGCCCCCAGATTCCAACCTGAGGGGGGCTCAGCCACCAGCCCCGGGGTCCCAGGGTGGGGTCCCTGGAGCTGTGGGGTCGCTGTCCCTGTAGGTGCCCCGTGGCTCCCTGTCCCTCTCCCTGTTCCCATCCCTGTCCCTGTCCCCTGTGTGTGCCACGGGCTGTGCCTGCAGGGCACCAAGCGGATCAGCCCGGTGACCAGCGCTGAGGAGTTCTATTACCCGCCCTGGAAGCGCCTCCTGTTCCAGAGCCTCGTCAGCCTCCCCGTCTGCCTGGCCTGCCTCACCCTCGTCTTCCTCCTCATGCTCGGCTGCTTCCAGCTCCAGGTGTGGCACAGCCCTGGGGACAGTGACAGTGGCACCGCTCTGGGGACAGTGACAGTGGCACTGCTCCTCCTGCTGGTGCTGCTCCGGGTCCTGATCCTGATCTTGACCCAGATTGTCTCCCTGTCCCTGTCCCTGTCCCATCCCTGTCCCATCCCTGTCCCTGTCCCTGTCCCTGTCCCTGTCCCCACAGGAGTTGGTGCTCAGCATCCAGGAGCTGCCACGCGTCCTTCGCTTCCTGCCCAAAATCATCCTGGCCGTCATTGTCACCGCCTGTGACGAGCTCTACAAGAAAGTGGCCTTGTGGCTCAATGACATGGGTGCGCTGGGGACCCTGCGGTGGCCCTGGGGTGGCCCTGGGACCCCCGGGCCCTCCTGACTCACCCTGTGCCCTGCAGAGAATTATCGGCTTCAGAGCGCCTACGAGAAACACCTCATCATCAAAATGGTCCTGGTGAGGGGACGCGGGGACACTGGGGGACACTGGGGACACTGGGAGACATGGGGGGACACTAGGGGACATTGGGGACACTGGGAGACATGGGGGGACACTAGGGGACATGGGGGGACATGGGGGCATGGGGACATTGGAGACATTGGGGACACGGGGGCACACAGGAGCATGGGGACACGGGGGGGACACCGGGGGCTGGAGGGGGCCAGGATCAGGGACACCGGGGAGTGGGAGGGACTGGAGAGGTCCTGGCAGCTCTTGCTGAGGGGACAGAGGGGACTGGGGGGACTGGATGGGTCCCAGTGGCTCTTGGTGAGGGACAGAGGGGACCAGAGAGGTCCAGAAGGGACAGAGGGGACTGGAGGAGTCCCAGTGGCTCCTGGTGAGGGGTAGAGGGGACCAGGAGGGACAGAGGGGACTGGAGGGGTCCTGGCAGCTGCAGAGGTGACAGCTGGGGCTGGAGATGTCACAGAGGGGACACGGAGGGAAGCAGAAGGTCTCAGCCAGCGCTGAGGGGACACCGAGGTGACCGAGGTGCCACGCCCCTGTCACCGCCAGTTCCAGTTCGTCAATTCCTACCTGAGCCTTTTCTACATCGGATTCTACCTCAAGGACATGGAGCGCCTCAAGGAGGTGAGGAGACCCTGCCAGCGGGGCCGATGTCCCCACAGCGTCCCCAACACCCCTCCACCCCCCTCCACCACCACTGCATCCCTCCGGGTGTCCCCGCCTGTGTCCCTGCCCAGCGCGGCTCACGACAACGTGTCTCTGTCCCTGTGTGGTTGTGGTGTCGCCGTGTTGTCCCTTTGTGTCCCTTTTGTGTCCCTTCCGCAGCTCCTGCTCATCCTGTCCCTGTCGCAGAGCCTCGCGCGGCAGCTCCGGGAGGCTCTGCTCCCCTCCATCCTCCTCCACCTCCACCTGTCCCTCATCTTCCTCAGGCGCCTCCTGCGCTTTTGCTGGACCCTGGGAGTATCCAAAGTAGGAGCGTGGGGACACCCAGGGGACACCCAGGGGACATCCAGGGGGCACCCAGGGGACACCCAGGGGGCACCCAGGGGACATCCAGGGGACACCCAGGGGACACCCAGGGGACACCCAGGGGACACTCAGGGGACACTCAGGGGGCACCCAGGGGACATCCAGGGGACACCCAGGGGACACTCAGGGGACACTCAGGGGACACCCAGGGGACACTCAGGGGACACCCAGGGGACATCCAGGGGACATCCAGGGGACACCCAGGGGACACTCAGGGGACACTCAGGAGACACCCAGGGGACACTCAGGGGACACCCAGGGGACACCCAGGGGACATCCAGGGGACATCCAGGGGACACCCAGGGGACACTCAGGGGACACTCAGGGGACACCCAGGGGACACCCAGCCCTCCCAGGGTGGCGGTGGCGCTGCTGCGGCCCCGCCCCATGGGGGTGTCCGAGGTGGGCAGGGGTCACAGCAGAGGGGACACTGGGGGGGTGACACGGAGGTGTGGGGACACCACGGGGACAGCAGAGAGGAGCAGGGACAGCACGGGGACACCCAAGAAGAGCAGGGACACTATGGGGACATCAGGAGCAGGGACAGCACGAGAAGAGCAGGGACAATGTGGGGACAGCAGAGAGGAGCAGGGACAGCACGAGGACACCACAAGAGGGGCAGGGACACTGAGGGGACATTAGGGACACTGTGGGGACATCAGAGAGGAATAGGGACCCCACAGGAGAAGCAGGGACACCCCAGGAGCGCCAGGAACCGCGTGGGGCCAGGCCATGGGGCGATGGGGAGGGATAGGGAGGTGACACCGTGTCCCCCGTGTCCCCGCAGATGCTGGCCACGCTGCTGATCACGCGGCAGTTCCTGCAGAACGTGCGGGAGGTGTCGCAGCCGCACCTGTACCGGCGGCTCCGGCGCGGCGAGCTGAGCGTGCGGAGCCTGCAGGAGCTCGGGCGCGCCCTGCTCCGCCTGCTCGCCCCGCGGCCGGCCCCGCACGGCCCTGCGGAGGGGCAGCGCGGCGAGAAGAAATGCCTGAACGGGGGCTGCGGCGTGCCCGAGGAGGAGGAGGAGGAGGCGGGAGGGGAGGAAGAGCGGCGCGGCTCGGACTCGGAGGAGGAGAGCGCGCTGGACTGCGGGCTGAAGCTGAAGAAGGTGAGCTTCATCGAGCGCGCCGAGCGCCGCGCCGAGCCCGCCGGCACCGAGGACGAGCCCTTCCTGGAGGAGGGCAGCCCCACCATGGTGGAGAAGGGCATGGACCCCGCGGCCGTGTTCGAGCTCTGCGAGGAGGAGGAGGAGGCCGAAGCGCAGCCCGGCAGCCCCGGCAGGGCGGCGGAGCCGGCGGTGCTGGCGAGGAGGAGGAGGAGGGAGGAGGAGGAGGGCGAGGAGGAAGGGAGGAAGCGCAACCGTGCCTCGTGGATTGACCCCCCCGAGGAGGATTACTCCACGCAGCTGACCCAGGCTGAGGTGGAGAGCTGCATGAAGAAGTACGAGGTGCGTGGCTTCTGTCCCCATTGTCCCCTTGTCCCTGGACCTGCTGGGTTCCCCAAGGTGTTCTGGGGCTCTCTGAGGTGTCCCCGTGGCCATCAGGATCCCCAGGGTGTCCCATGGGTCCCCTGAGGTGTCCCCGTGGCCATCAGGATCCCCAGGGTGTCCCATGAGCTCCCTGAGGTGTCCCCATGGCTGTTGGCCTCCCAGAGCGTCCCCTCCCAAGCTGTCCCATCAGGAGCCACCCCGGAACCGCCAGTGATGTGGGCAGTGTCCCCGCTGTCCCCTCAGGACACCTTCCAGGACTACCAGGAGATGTTCATCCAGTTTGGCTACGTGGTGCTCTTCTCCTCGGCCTTCCCACTGGCGGCCGCCTGCGCGCTGCTCAACAACGTCCTGGAGATCCGCAGCGACGCCTTCAAGCTCTGCACGGGCCTGCAGAGACCCTTCGGGCAGCGCGTGGCCAGCATCGGCCACTGGCAGGTGGGACAGGGCACATGGGGACATTGGGGACAGCGGGGACAGCATCGGCCACTGGCAGGTGGGACAGGGCACATGGGGACATTGGGGACAGCGGGGACAGCATTGGCCACTGGCAGGTGGGACAGGGCACATGGGGACATTGGGGACAGAGGGAACACTGGGGACAGCAGGGACAGAGGGGACATCAGGAGATCAGGGCTCTTTGTCCCCGTTTGGTGGCACAGCAATGACGTTTTTAGGGAAGCTGCTCTCAGGTTCCTCGTGTCTGACCTGAAAAGCCAATCAGGAATTGAAGCTGTAAGAATTGACAATTGTTAAACCACTAAAAACGTTAACAAAAAAGGCATCTCTCCCTAAAGGAGCTAAAAAAAGTTTCTAGAAGTAATAAACAAGCCAACATTTTTAATATTATTTCTTTATCAATTAAAAAAATAAAAATATAATTATTAAATATAATTATTTAATATTATTAAATATACTTTATTATTGAATATATTATTAATTTTAGCTATTATTACATATTATTATTAACTACTAGTAACTATTATTAATAACTATTATTAAATAATTAATATTATTAATAACTAGTATTAAGCATTATTATTAACTATTATTATTAGATACCATTATTAACATTTTATTTTCATTCTTATCACTTTTAATTATCACTAAAACATTTTTCTTCACACCCTTTTAAAACTTTAAACCTCCTTCACCTTCCTCCCAACCCTGGCAAACAACCCAAAAATCAACCAGCACATCCCAATAACCACACTAACCATTAACCACCACACTAATTAACACATTAACTGAAAAACCCTTAAATTAATAAATTAATACCCCAACCGTGTCCTGCAGAAGGTGATGGAGGCGGTGGGCGTCCTGGCCATTGTGGTCAACTGCTACCTGATTGCTCAGTGCGATCCCCTTTAACCACCACACTAATTAACAAATTAACCAAAAAACCTTTAATTAATGCCCCAAATCTGTCCTGCAGAAGGTGATGGAGGCCATGGGCGTCCTGGCCATCGTGGTTAACTGCTACCTGATCGCTCAGTGCGGGCAGCTGCAGCGCCTCTTCCCGGGGCTCAGTCCCCAGGCCGCCATCGTCTGCGTCGTGGTGCTCGAGGTACCGGGGGCAGCGGGGCTGGGGTCACCCGGGGTCACCCCAATGGGGGTTGGGGTCACCCCAGGGTCACCCCAATGGGGGCTGGGGTCACCCCAGGGTCACCCCAATGGGGGCTGGGGTCACCCCAGGGTCACCCCAATGGGGTTTGGGGTGCCCAGGTTTGGTCACGGCTTGGGGAGGTGATGGCCGAGGGTGGGGATGGCTGGGGGAGTTCTGGGCTGGATGGGACAGAAATCCCTGGGTATTCAAATCCCTGGGCATTCAAATTCCTGGGTATTCAAATCCCTGAGTCCTGAAATCCCTGGGTGCTCAAACCCATGGGTACTCAAATCCCTGGGTACTCAAATCCCTGGGTACTCACAGCTCTGGGTACTGACAGCCTCGGGTATTCAGACCCCTGGACAATTAACTAATTAATTCCCTGGACACTGGGCCAGAATTTGGGGTGGAAATTCTGAATTTTGGGATGGAAGGGGCGGATTTTGGGATGGAAGGATGGGATTTCAGGAATGCCGCGAATGCTGAGGTGTGTCCCCGTGTCCCCCTGTCCCCGTGTCCCCAGCACTTCGCCCTGCTCCTCAAGTACGTGATCCAGGTGGCCATTCCCGACATTCCCGCCTGGGTGGCCGAGGAGATGGCCAAGCTGGAGTACCAGCGCCGCGAGGCCTTCAAGGTGGGTCGTGCCAGGGTGGCGTCCCCAAGGTGTCCCCAAGGTGTCCCCAAAGTGTCCCCAGCACCACTGGGCTCCCAGAGGTGTCCCCATGGCCGGTGGCCTCCCCAAAATGCCCCTGTGACCTCCCTGAGGTGTCCCCAAGCCCAGTGTCCCCTGAATGTGCCTCTCAATGTGTCCCTGATGTCCCCTAGATGTGCCCCCTGTTGTGTCCCCATGCCTGGTGTCCCCCTCGATGTCCCCATGCCCAGTGTCCCCTCTATGTCCCCCGGCTGCACCCCATGCCCGGTGTCCCCTCACTGTCCTTGGTGTCCCCTCCACATCCCCTGTTTCTGTTCCCTCAATGTCTCCTGGCTGTGTCCTCTTGATGTCCCCCGGCCATGCCCCATTCCCGGCGTCCCCTCGCTGTCCCGGTGTCCCCTCGATGTCCCCTGTCGCTGTCCCCAGAAGCACGAGCGGCAGGCCCAGCACCACTTCCAGCAGCAGCAGCGCCGCAAGCGCGAGGAGGAGGAGCGGCAGCGCCACGCCGAGCTCCAGGCGCGCCGCGACCGCGACCCCGCCCGCGACGAGGCCACCAAGGCCGAGGCCACCGGGCAGGACCCGGCGCACGACAAGGGCCAGGCCAAGGGGAAAAGCTCCGGCGGCTCCTCCGCGCACGGCCCCGACAAACCCAAGCGGCCCAGCTCGCTGCTGGCCACCAACAACGTGATGAAGCTGAAGCAGATCATCCCCCTGCAGGGCAAGTTCCTGTCCGGGGGCACCGGCGCGGCTGGCACCGCCACCGCCAGGTCGCCGCAGTCGCCCACGGGCAGCGAGAACAAACTGCCGGGGTTCCTGAGCTTCAAATTCCTCAAATCGCCCGAGACTAAGCGGGACGCGGGCACCGACAAGGTGCAGTCGCCCACCAAGCCCTTCAACCCCGGCAAGCTCTTTAATTTCGGCAAGTCCGAAGGGCTCGGTGCCAACGGGGGCGCGGCCGGAGCGTCCCCGCAGCCCCGCGCGGGGCCCTCGGCGGACGCGGGGCCCGGGAAGTCGCATCTCAACGAGGAAGGGGCGAGGGAGGAAGCGGAGAACCGGGCGGAGGAGGAGGGCGGCGGTGCCCGGCTCTGACCGGGGGCTCCGGGGGTTCCGGGGAGTCGGGAGGAGCCGGGCGGGGGAGGAGAGCGGCGCTGCCCGGCTCTGAGCGCGGCTCCGAGCGCACGGGGAACCGGAGAACCGGGCGGAGGAGGAGGAGGAGGGCGGCGGCGCCCGGTTCTGAGCGGGGCTCCGGCGGTTCCGGCGGTTCCGGGAGCCGCCCGGTCCCTGCTGCGGGCGGCCGTGGCCGTCGGGAGCCTCTCGCCGCCGCTCGCCCGCGGGGCCGGCCCGGGGGCCGCCAGTGCCGCGCTCCGCTCCGGTGCTCTGTGCTGTGTCCCCCCGCCGTGTCCCCCCGGTCCCCCGGGCTGTGTCCCCCCGTGTCCCCCCGGTCCCCCGGGCTGTGTCCCCCCGGGTACCCCCGGCCCCGCCGCGCGGAGCCGCCGCTACCGCCCCGGGAGCCGCGGGGGGACGGCGGGGGAGGCCTGAGAGCGGCGAGGCGGCGAAATCCCGGGACCGGGGGCGCGGCGCGAGTTATCCCGGTACGGCCGGAACATGCCGGTGCGGCTGGAGCATCCTGAAACTTCCCAGGCTCACCGGGGCCAGTTATCCCGGTTTCCATGGGCACCGGGGGCAGTGATCCCGGTTTTTGGAGCATCCCAAACTCTCCCACACTCCGTTTCCCCCAGAGACGCCGCGCTCCAGCCTTTGTATCCTCCTGGAGCCACATCCCGCTCCTGGAATTCCCGGGAACACCGGGACGAGCCCGATTCAGGCGTGCCTCAACCCTGCTCCGCCCGCTCCCCCCGCCTGGATCCCGGATCCCCATCCCAAATCCCGGATCCCAAATCCCGGAGATCCTTCCCGGGAGTTTTCCAGCCGGGAATGGGGCGCATTTCCCGGGAATGCCGTGCATGGGCAGCGTTTCTTGCACTAAATCCCAACCCCGATCCCGCCGCCGGTGCCGCTTCTCCCGAATCCCAAATCCCAGCGGGACATTCCCGGCTCCAGCTCCGAATTCCCTGGAATTCTGTCGCAATAAAGGGCGGGACAAGGAGGGGCCACGGGGAGGGACAATGCGGGAGGGGGTGGGAGCCGCTTCGCTGCTGCCGCGGGAAGGAATTCCTGGATTTCCCGGGATTCCCTGGATCCTGCGGGATCCATGCTGGGAATGCGCTCCCTCCTTTCCCTGCTTCGCTTCGCGGGGTTGGTGGCACTTGGGGACATCCATTCCCAAAGGGAAAAATCTGGAAAAAGAGGGAAAAGCTGGGAAAAGGGGGGGGGGGGGGATTGATCCCAAGTCCCCTCCTGTTCCCACTTCCCAAAAATCAGGTTAGAATTTTTTGGGGTTTCCCCCCCCCCCTCCTCTTTCGAAGAATCCATGGAATTTCGAAGAATCCATGGAATTTTGGGGTTTGGGGTTTTTTTTGGGATCCCAAATCGAAGCCATTTTCCAGAGCAATAAGGGCAGGAAAATCCGGGATTCCCAAAGGGAAAGGCTCCATGTTCCCGCTCCGGGGTGGGAAAAATCCCGGTGGGATCAGGGAGGTTAATTTGGGAATGTGGGAATTGGGGATGGAGATTGGGAAGGAAAATTTGGGAACTGGGGATGGAGACCAGGATTAGGGATGGAGTTTGGGAATGGGGGTGGAGATTTGGGAATTGGGGATGGAGATTTGGGGTTGGGGATGGGGATTTTGGAATTTGGGAAGAGGGAAGGAGATTTGGGAATTTGGGAAGGAGATTTGGGAACGTGGATGCAGGAGGATCCCAATCCCCCCCACCTGCCCTGGCCTGGAATATCCTGGGGCAAATCCTGGGAAAAGGGAGCCCTGGGAACGTTGGGAATTCCAGGAAAACAAGACCCCAGAATTCAGGAGGCTCCGGTTCCTCCTCCCTCCCTCATCCCATGGGATTTTCCCAAAAATCCCCAGGAATGGCTTTGATCCCATTTCCCTCTGGAGTGGAGAATTCCTAGAAGGAAAAGCCCCAAATCTGGGGAATTTTCATCCCTCTCCCCAAAGAAAACAACAAAAAAATCTCTGGAACTTCAGAGGAGGGAAATGTTCGGGAATGGTTTTTCCTTTGATTTTTTTCCTTGGAGTGTGAATTCCGTGGGAATTCCAGGAAAGGAAGGACAGGGGAGGGGGTTAATTTATTTATTTTTAATTTATTTTTGTAAAATCCGCAATAAAAAAGAAATTTATTTCGACAGCTCATTTGCATCTCATTTGCATTTTTGAATATTTGGATTAGACTCCAGGATCCAGAGCAGCATTCCCAACTTCCGGAAAAAAAGATCCAAATATTCCCAGGAGCCAGGAAAGGATGGAAAAATCCGATTAAATCCTTGAAATTCCATCACTTTCTTGTTGATAAAAATGTGGAATTGTTGGAAAAGAAATTCCTAGAAAAGAATTCTGGTGGATTTCTGGGATTTTAGCAGGAATTTTGGGAAAATCCAGGTTTTTCCAGCTCTGTGATCCCAGATTTTGGGTGGAACTGGAAGGATTTGAAGGGAAAATCCTGGAGCTGGGAATGACAGAGCTTCCTGGGGTTTGGGAATGGCCAAAATTGGGTGGAAAATTCCCAAAAAGTTCAGGATTGGGCTCTGGGAATTCCAGGAATTCCAAGAATTCCAAGCCCTGGGTGTGTCTGGGGAGGGAATCCTGGGATTTGGGAGCTGCAGGATACAGAAAATCCCAGGATGAGGAGGAAGAGGTGGGAACTGGGCAAAAAACGCCAGAAAAATGGTGGAGTTTGGTGGAGTTTGGAAATTTCGGGTGGGAAGGCACCAGGAAGTGGCAGGAGGGGATTTTTCCGGGAATTTTCCAGAAGATTTCCTGAATTGGATCAAGGGAAGGGGGGACAGAGCTGGAGGATGAGCTGGAGGAGAGGGGGAAGGAGGATCCCAAATCCAGGGATGGGACGAGAACCCCAAATCCAGGGATCCCAAATCCCGAACGGGACCCAGACCCTCCGGCGATCCCAAACCCGCCCAGCTCCGGCCAATCCCGACCTTTCCCCCCAGAATTCCCCAGCCCCGTTTTTCCCGGGATAAATCCCCATTCCCGAGGCTCCCATCCCCCTTTTCCAGGGGGAAGAAAAGCGGGAATTCCAGCAGGAAGTGCCAACTCTTTAATGGAACAACATTCCCGAGCCTCGGGAACCCCGGGATCCGCCCTCCTCTCCTGGAACCCCCGGAATTCCTCCCGGAGATCCCTCAAATCCGGCTCCTCCCAGAGTTCTCCAGCTGGAAATCACAAACCAAACCAAAATCCCGGGAATTCCGCTTGTCCTTCCCCTCCCCCCACCCCCCCAACAACACATTCCAGGAATTCCAAAGTCGCTTCCATAAAAAAACCAACCAAACAAAACAAACCAAACAAAAAAAAAATTGGGAAAAACGGAGGCAGAGCCAAAGTTCTGGATTGAATTCCAGTCCCAAATTCCGGGAATTCCGACCGGAGCCATGTCCTGCTCCTCCTGAACTTCTGGAGGAATTTTGGCCCTTCCCAGCCCAGAATTCCGAGGGCGGATCCGGGATTTTCCGGGAAAAGGGGCGGCAGGAACCCTCCCAGAGTCAGAGCTGGGAATTGATTCTGGGAATCTCCTGGAAAAATCCCTGAGGGATTCCCAGCAAGGGGAGGGAGAAGGGCCCCGAATTCCGGGATTCCTGTGGGAATCAGCTCCTCATGGAAAAGCAGCTGGAATTTCGGGATCATCTCGTTCTTTCCCAAGGTTCTCCGTGGATCCTGAGCCTCTGGATGGTCCCGGAAAGGCGGCTGGGAATTGTCTCAATCCCGAGGATTTGGGGAGCGCGGGATGGGCTCTGCACTCCTGGAATTCCAGCCTGGATTCTTCCATCCTGGATTCCTGAATTCCATCCTGGATTCTTCCAGCCCAGATCCTGAATTCCATCTAGGATTCCTGAATTCCAGCCCAGATCCCAAATTCCATCCTGGATTCCCAGATTTCCAGCCTGGATTCTGGAATTCCAGCCTGGATTCCCAGAATTCCAGCCCGGATTCTTCCAGCCCGGATTCTTCCAGCCCAGATCCCAAATTCCAGCCCAGATCCCAGATTCCATCCTGGATTCCTGGAATTCCAGCCAGGATTCTCCCAGATCCGGGGCCGCTCCCAGTCCTGGGAATTCCGAGTGATCCCTCGGAGAGGATCCGGCAATTCCCGGGAGAAAATCAGGATTTAAGGATCAACGCTCCCAGCTTTTCCAGAGGGTGGGGAAAAAAATTCCGTGGATCCAGCCCCAAAAAAATCCCAGGATCCAAATTCCCAGGGATCGGCTCCAGCCATGATCGGAGCCTGGGAAGGGGTCGGGAATTTTCTGGAAAAATGGGAAAGGCCTCACAGTTGTGGTTGGGTTGGGAATATCCAAAGGATTCCTGGGAACTTCTCCAGGGGGATGTGAAGGGAAAAAAAATCCTGGAATTTTACAGGGAGGGGATGTGGGGAATCCTGGGAAAAGGGGGTTTTTGGGAAGGGAGGAGATCCCAGAAAAAGTGGGTTTTTCGGAATGAGGAATTCTAGGGTATCACAGGGAGTAGATCCCAAGAATCCCAAAAAAAGTGGAATTTTTGGGAAAAAAAAAGGGGGGGAGCTGTCCTGGAATTTCACAAGGAGCAGATCCGAGGAATCCCAGGAAAAAGGGAATTTGGGGAAGGGAATAAATCCCAGGAAAAGTAGATTTTTGGAAATGAGCTCTCCTGGGAGACGTCAGCAAATCCCAGGAATCTCAGGAAAAGGGAGAATTTTGGGGAATTAGGAATTCTGGGATTTCCCAGGAAACAGCACCCAGGAATCCCAGGAAAAAGGGGAATTTTGGGAATTAAGAATTCTGGGATACCCCAGAAAAACCAGGAATTTTGGGAATTAGGGCCCCTAAGGACGAACAATTCTCCCTCTCCATAAAAACCCCATAAATACAAACCAAAAACCAGGCACGAGGCAAATCCCAAATAAATAGGGCGGATCCTGGGAATTCCCAGCGGGTCAGGGGAGGGCTGTGGGAGGTGAAAAAAAGCGGGAAGAGCCTTGGGAATTCCCAACTCCGGGGTTTTTTAAGTGTCCTCGGTCATGTCCTGGCTGCCGGTCCGGGCGATCTTGCGCGGCGGGGCCGAGTTCTCGCCCTCCAGCTCGCCCTGCTCCTGCTCCCGCTTCTTGGCCGCATTCTGCAACAGCGCCGGGGTCAGGGGTGCCGGGGGCTCCCGGGGCAATCCCGGGGGTTCAGGGAATTTCAGAGGATTCCAGGGGCAATCCCAGGGAATTTTAGGGGATTCCAGGGGGATTCTGGGGAATTTTAGGGCGTTCCAGGGAAATCCAAGGGCAATTCCAGGGCAGACTCCCAGCATGGGGATCCCCAGTGTTCCCACATGCTGGGATTCCTAAATCCCCAGATTCCCAAATTCAAGAATTCCCAAATCCCAACATTCCCACTCCCCAGTATTCCTATTCTCAACATTCCCACACCCCAACACTCCCACATCCCATAATTCCCAAACCCAAACATTCCCAATCCCAGAGTTCCCAAACCCAAACATACCCAAATTCCAACCACAACCTCCCTCAATCCCAATTTCCCCTCATTTCCAGGGCCAGAACCACCCCAGGATTTCCTGCCTGGAATTCCCACTTCCACCATTCCTACAGGAACGATTCCTGGAATGAATCCATCCCAAATTCCCAGAAAAATTGGGAAATTTGGATCCCAAATGTCACCTTTTTGTCCCACTGCTGATGGAGGTAGCGCAGGAGGATGTTTGTCTTCTCTGTCACGATAACTGGGAATAATTCCAAGGAAAAACAGGGAAAAAAAATTCAGGTTTTAGGAGGAATTCAATGGGTAAGGAGGAAGGAAAAATTGGGAATTGTTGGAGGGGAAATTTGGGATAAAGAAGGGGAAAAATGGGAATAAATAAAGGGAAAAACAGGAGTAATTAAAGGGAGAATTGGGAATTAAAAGGGGGAATATTGAGAATAAATAAAGGGAAAACTGGGAATTAAAAGGGGGGGAAATGGGAATTAAAAGAGGGAATACTGGGAATTTAAAGGGGGAATATTGGGAATTAAGAGGGGGAAGCTGGGAATAAATAGAGGGGAAGCTGGGAATAAAGAGAGGGAATATTGGGAATGAAGAGAGGGAATATTGGAAATAAAGAGGGGGAGCTGGGACTGTGGGATGTCCCTGGTGGAGCCGATAAAACCGTGATTTTCCCAGCAGGACTCACTCTGTTCCGAGGGGAATTCTCTGGTGGGCAAATACACCGAGGGCCGGCGGTTCTGGAACAGGAACGAGAGAGAGACTCAGGGACGGGATGGAAATGGGGAATGGGGGGATTTGGGAATTCCAGGATTGGGGAATGCTGGGATGGGGAAATTCCAGGATTTGGGAATTCCATGACTGGGGAATTCCGGGATTTGGGAATACTGGGATGGGGAACTCCAGGATTAGGGAATCCCAGGATTAAGGAATGGGGCCCTGGAGCACTCACGGAAGCCTTGCAGACGGAATCCGCATGGAACCTGCTGAAGTTGCTCTTGTTGTACACCGGGAGCCCCTTCAGGAAATCTGCCTGGGGAGCCACAATTCCCAAAAATCCCTCAGGGAATGGGCAAGGCCAGCCCAGGGAACCCCAGGGATTGGTGTCTGTCCAACTGACCCCAAACTCCAGGGGCTGAGGGGAAATTCCCAGGATTTGGGCAGCTCCAAGCTTTCCTTCCCCAGATAAAATTCCCAGGGTGATCCCAAGGCTATGACCCCTAAGCCCCCCCATAAAACAAATGGTTCAACCCAACTTTAGGGTGATCCCTAACCCCCCATCCAAAAAACAAATGGTTCAGCCCCATTTTAGGGTGATCCCTAACCCCCGCCCCGATAAAACAAATGGTTCTGCCCAACTTTAAATTACCCCTCACCCAAAAGAAATGGTTCGGCCCTCCCTTAGGGTGCCCCCCACCCATATTGGGGTACTCCAACCTCACCCCGAGCCCAAACCCCACCCTAGGAATCCCCAAATCCCCCAAACCCCACCCTGGGGTTCCCCTCACCCCAAATCCCGCCCTGGGGGTCCCCTCACCCTCCAAATCCCCCGCATCCCGCCTGGGGCTCCCCTCACCGCCACCCCTGAGGGCGGGAAACCCTCACACCCCCGCCACCCCCGCCCAGGCCGCGGCGGGCGCGGGCCCTACAGGCCGGAAGCGGCCGCGGTGCCGCCGCTGCGGTACCGGAAAGGCCGCGGGCGGCGCGGCGGGCCCCGGGAGCCGCGGCCGGGCCGCCGAGGCCGGCGCGGGGCCGCCATTGCGGCGGGGGGCTCACGTACCATCTTCGCCGCCACCAGCCGGGAGGAGCCGCCCCGACCCGCCCACTGTCATGGCCGCCCGTCTCGCGCACGCCGATTGGTCCGCGCCGCGGAACGCTGCGTTTCTATTGGGCGCCGCGTTTGTCAATCATCGACGGGAGGGTTGGGCTGAGGCAGGAAGTGCCGGCGCGGAAGGGCGGGGCGGGTGCAGTGCTGGAGGACCCGGATGGAGCGCGGCGCGGGGCATGCTGGGAACAGTAGTTTGGTCGGCGAGTCCTCTCTTTAATTAAGGGGCGGCTCATTAGCGCGCGGGAAAAAGAGGAGAATTCCTTCCCTATATCCCATCCCAGAAGTGATGCTAGAATCAGGAGCCCAGAGGATGGGGCAGAGGCGCTGCTGAGTGAAGAAAACCTGAATTCCAGCCGTAATTCCGCACCCCCAACTTTCCCAAATATCTGCCCTGGAGCGTGCCAGATTCCCCCTCCTCGTCAAATTCCCCACCCTAATTAACGCAGGAGACACGCTGGGATTTCAGCACACTCCGTATTCCCACGTATATAAACAAACAAAATTTTAAAAACTTGGAATAAACACACGGAAAACGCGAGGATAATTTAACAACCGAAGCAGCAGCCGCGCCCCAAACCCCTCAGAGGCACGGAGTGACAGGGCCAGCAGGGCTGGGCACCCCCTCTAGGGCCCGGCGGGCTCATCCCGAACTCCCGGAGAATTGCGGGGTTCCTTCAGTGGCTCAGGGATTTCCTGCCCTTCAGCATCCGCCGCAGGATCACGGCGACTCCGCCGGGAGTGCTGATCCGTTTGATCCAGCCGTGAGTCTTCTTCCGCTTCCAGTTGTTGGGCTGGTACTCGTTCCCCCGGGATTTTCCACGGATTTGTCGGAAATTCCACGCTGGGACCGGGACGCGGCAGAGAACGGCGGCGTTGGAAGTCCCGGCAAGAGGCTCCAGAGCGCTTGGGAGAAGCGGGAAGGGAAAACCTCGCAGCACGGAAAAGCTTGGAGGAAATTAAAGCAGGACAAGGAGTGAGGAGAGGGAAATAAAGGATAAATTTGGAATTTTAAAGTTGGGATTTCCCCTCCTGGTACCTGCGACCCCCGGCCCGCGCCCACACCGGGCCCAACGCCGCCATCTTGCTCCACCCGCCAACAACGCCGCTTCCCATTGGCTCCGTCCTCCCAACCAATCACAGCCGGCCCTGTGCCGCAAGGGCTGATGGGGGTTGTAGTCCTCTTCGGTGTCGTGGCGGAGTTACCATGGCAACGGCGCCACTGCGGCCTTTGCCTCGGGGGCTGTCGGTTGTCCCCCAGGATGTCGCGACAGGGCCACGAAGCCACTCCCAGTGCCTGAAAGGGCTCCAGGAGGGCTGGAGAGGGACCTGGGACAAGGGATGGAGGGACAGGAGCCAGGGAGTGGATTTGGGATGGGAAAAGGGAGATTCGGGGGGATTTTGGGAAGGAATTCCGAGAGCAGCTGTGGCTGCTCCAGCCCTGGAATGTCCAAGGAAAGGTGGGAGCAGCCTGGGATGGTCCAAGATGGGACTGGGTGAGATTTCAGGTCCTTCCAAGCCAGATAATTTCAGGATTTTCGTTTCTGGGATCAATCCCAGCCCAACAGCAGGAGAAGCTCCGGGGTTTTTCCCTCCTGGTTTTTGTGACCCGACAGGAATGAGGGGATGTGGCTCAACCCTCCCCAAGCCCAAAATCTGGGAAAATAAACTCAGATCTGGGAAAATAAACCCAAAACTCAGCCCCGGGAAAATAAACCCAAAACTCAGCCCCGGTTTGGTGTTTAGCCTCCTGGGAGTGGCACTGCCACATTCCTGGCACTGTCACACGTGTGACATGTTGGTGGCACTGAAGGGTTCGTGGCACTGCCACCCTCATGGCACTGCCCATGGCACTGCCACATGCACAGTGTCACCACCCCATCCCAAATGCCACCTCTGTCCCCATCCCCTCCTGTCCCTATTCCTGTCCTCATCCCTGTCCCCTCTGTCCCCATCCCTGTCCTTGTCCCATCCCTGTCCCCGCTGTCCCCTGTCCCTGCTGTCGCCTGTCCCTGTCCCCATCCCTGTCCCCGCTGTCCCCATCCCTGTCCCTGTCCCCATCCCTGTCCCCGCTGTCCCCTGTCCCCGCTGTCCCCTGTCCCTGCTGTCCCATGTCCCTGTCCCCATCCCTGTCCCCGCTGTCCCCTCTCCCCATCCCTGTCCCCTCTGTCCCTGTCCCCGTCCCTGTCCATCAGCCGCGGTCCCGCCCCTCCGGAGCTCTTCAGGCTTTGCCTTTTCCATGGCGACCGCTCCAAGGACGAGCCCGGAGCGCCCCCGGAGCGGGCACGGGCGGCAGTCGGGGGCATTTGGGCAGTTTGGGGCGTTTTGGGGAATTTTCGGGGAGGGTTGAAGGAATTCCCTCCCTCCCGCCCCCCCCCCCCCAAAAAACCTGGAAAAAAAAATCGGGATTTTCACCGCCCTGCTCCGCCTCTCCACTGGGAATTCTGCGGAATTCCAGGATTTGCACCGGGAACTCGGCGCAATTCCAGGATTTGCACCGGGAGTTCTGCGCAATTCCAGGATTTGCAGCGGGAATCCTGCGCAATTCCAGGATTTTTCCCTCCTCCCGCATCCCCGGAGCCCCTGGGCCATCGATGAGGTGAGCGGCGCTTTTTTCCCCCCGCGGGGCTGCGGGAATGTCCTGGCCCCCGAGGTGCTGCTGGGGGTGGGGATGACCCAAAAATGCGGGAATTTTTCCCGTCGGGAAAACAAAATCTGGGATGCGAGGGGGGTTGGGATGTTGTGGGGCAGAGAGGAGCCGGGAAAAACCCGGATTTGTGCAGGTGCGCCAGGGAGGGGGGAAGGAGGGGAATTATCCTGGAAAACCAGCTTCATTCCTTCATTCCTTCCTTCCTTCATTCATTCCTTCTTTCCTCCCCTCGTGATGCAACGGCGGGGAAGGATTGCTGGGGGGGAGGGGGGGTCCGATCCCGCTGGAATTTCGGCTGGAATTTTGGGAAAACCTGCCCAAGGTGGAGGGAGAGGCTGGGCTGGTTCCAGTGCTGGCTCCAGTGCCGGATCCCAACCCCAGATCCCAAACCCTGATCCCAAATCCTGATCCCAAAGGCTCCTGATTCCAAAACCTGATTCCAAATCCTGGTTCCTAATCCTGCTCCCGAGTCCCCCGTGCCATTCCCGGTGCCAGGATCCCAAGACCAGATCCCGAGGCAGGATCCCAAGGCTGGATCTCTCTGGCTCCAGGATCCCTCTGCCAGATCCTGCCATTCCCGCCTCGTTTCCATTCCCAGCCTTACATAAGAGGCATCGGATTCCCAAAATCCTGAATTCCTGAAATCCCAAATTCCCAGATTCTGAATTTCTCAAAATCCCGGATTCTCAAAATCCCGGATTCCCATAATCCCGAATTCCTGAATTCCCAGATTCCCAAATTCCCTGATTCCTGGATTCCCGAAATCTCAAATTCCCAGATTCCAGGATTCCCGAACTCCTGGATTCCCAGATTCCCAAATTCCCAGATTTCTGACTTCCCAGATTCCCAACTTCCCGGATTCCCGGGATCTCTCGGGCAGCCGGAGCGGGGCTGGGAAGGAGCTGGGTTAGGATAATCCCCCCCATCCCGTTTCCATGGCAACCGGCGCCATTCCCACCTTCCAGCATCCATCGGGATCCTGTTCCATCCTTTCCTCCCTGGATGCTCTGGGCACCGAGCGCGGGGGAGGTGGGAGACAGGAGACAGGGATCCGGGGATCTGGGATATGGGGATCCAGGAATTTGGGAACCTGGGAATCCGGGGATCTGGGAATCTGGGAATATGGAATCCAGGGATCTGGGATCTGGGTATTCAGGAATCCGGGAACCCAGGGAACTGGGATCTGAGATTCCACAGGAATGGGAACTGGGATCCTGATCCCGCAAGAATGGGAACTGGGATCCCGCAGGAATGGGATCTGGGATCAGGATCCCGCAGGATCAGCACTCGGATCCCGCTCTCTCCTCCCGCTGCCATCAATAATTCACCGTGTTTGTTTTCCCTCCGCCATAATTAACCCATTCCCAACCTCCATGCCCCCATTCCCACCAGCTTTTCCCTGAATATTCCCAAAATCCCAAGATTTCAACTCCAGCAGCGAGGTTCAGGAACAGCCTGGATAATCCCGCACCCCACATTCTTTAGTTTATTTTCTGGAGAGATTTTAATTAAATTTTAATTCCCACCTCGGATGCTGCTTCCGACCACAACCATGTTTATATTTAATGGGATAAATATTTCAATTTTATGGGATAAATATTTATCTTTATGGGATAAATAACGAATTCCCAGGGCTGGAGCTTCCCTGTGCTCTACATTTATTGGAAAAAGGGAATTTTCTCTTCCAAACAGATTTTTTTCCAGGTTTTTTCTTTCAGCCAGAATAAATCCCTTTTCCCAGGGCTGTGATGGGAACTTCAGGGCTTGGGGACAGGGATGTGACCCAGAAAAAAGCAGGATGGGGAATTGTCCATGCTTCCATGTTTTTCCCTGGTTTTCCACATTTTTCCATACTTTCCCATGGTCTTCCTTGTTCTCCCACATTTTCCCATGTTTTTCCATATTTTCCAGGGATCCTGATACTGACCAGCATCACTGACAGGTCCTCAGCTGCTGGAATCAGGGCTGAATCCCTATTTTCCACATTTTTCCAAGTTTTCCCCCATTTTTTCACTTTTTGCCCCCATTTTCCCCAATTTTCCCCCATTTCCCCCCAGTTTTCCCACATTTTCCCCATTTTCCCATGTTTTTTCCCACAATTTCCCCCATTTCCCAGGCATCACCATGCTGACCAGCATCACCAACAGGTTCTCCCTGCCACAACCCTTTGCTGGAACTGGGGCTGAATCCCTATTTTACACATTTTCCCCCAATTCCCCCAAAATTTCCCCCATTTTTCCAGGCGTCACCATGCTGACCAGCTTCACCAGCAGGTTCCCCCTGCCCCAACCCTTTGCTGGAATTGGGACTGAATCTCATTTTTCCCCAATTTCCCCACATTTCCCCAATTTTTCCCAGGCATCACCATGCTGACCAGCATCACCGACGGCTTCCTCTGCTGCCTGCTGGGCAAGACCCCCAACGCCGTGGGGCCCCTGGACAGCGTTGAGTCCAGCGACGGCTTCACCTTCCTGGAGGTGAAGCCGGGCCGGATCCTGCGCATCCACCACAGCGCTCCCGAGCGCCCGGGAGCCCCAGAATTGCCGGCATCGTCCCCCGAGCGCGGCGCCGTGCGCTGCCAGCGCCGCATCACGCTCTACCGCAACGGGCAGCTGCTGATCGAGAACCTGGGCGAGGCCTCGCGCCCTGAGAGCGCCCGGAGCCCGCAGCGGTGCCCGCCGTGCCCGGTGCCCGAGGCCAACGGCGAGCCGGGAGCGCCGGAGCCCGCCAGCGTCGCCGCCAAGCGCCGCAAGCGCAAGCCCAAGAGGGTGGTGACGGTGGACTGCAAGAAGCGCATCACCAGCTGCAAGGGCACGCACGGGGACGTGGTGCTGTTCTTCATCCACGGTGTTGGAGGCTCTTTGGACATCTGGAAGGAGCAACTGGAGTTCTTCTCCAAGCTGGGCTACGAGGTGGTGGCGCCGGACTTGGCGGGGCACGGCTGCAGCTCGGCGCCGCCCGTGGCCGCCGCCTACACCTTCTACGCGCTGGCCGAGGACATGAGGGCCGTGTTCAAGCGCTACGCCAAGAAAAGGAACATCCTCATCGGGCACTCCTACGGGTAAGGGGCTGGGATCATCCCAGAAAATGGGAATGGACACGAACCCCACGGTTTAGGGGTGTGAGGCTCCTGTTTTGGGGGATTGATCCCATTTATTCTGGGATTTGGAGCTCCAGAATCACTGGGGTGTGTTCAAGCGCTATGCCAAGAAAAGGAACATCCTCATTGGGCACTCCTCTGGGTAAGGGGCTGGGTGTGGGATGGGATCATCCCAGAAAATGGGAATGGTCGCAAACACGTTTTAGGAATTTGGGGTTCCCATTCTTTTTATCCCATTTTTATCCCATTCATCCTATTTTTATCCCATTTTAATCCCATTTATTCCATTTTTATCCCATTTTTATCCCGTTTCTCCGGGATTCAGAGCTCCTGAGTGCCCTTGGGGTGGGCACCATCTCGGTGTCCAGCTAATCTCGAGAGGGAAGTGCAAGGGCAGGGACTATAATTAGGATAAACCGGGATTAGGGCTCCTGATTAGGTGCAGACTAACGAAGGAGCTGGAGCCGGATCCAGCGGGGCTGGCTTGGGACAAGGCTGGGGCAGCCTGGAGGGCACCAGGGGGGCTGGGCTGGGCTGGGGGGCACCAAATCCAACCCCGAAAGGGCTTTGGGGACTCTGCCCCCCAAAATGTGGGGTGGCTGCTGGAGCCTGGAGCCTTGGGGTGGGGTGG
>JAWMRF010000116.1:1531901-1545676 GCA_035221435.1 Sphenopsis melanotis | reverse complement strand
CCCCCCCACGGCAGAGGAAAATCCCCTCGTGATCCGAGGGACGCTGCCAGGGTGGGACAGGGACACGGGACTCGGCCATGGGACACCAGGTCATGGGACAGGGTCACCTTCACCCACTGCCCCCAGCCCATCCCTGCCATGCTGGCACCGTGTCCCCATGTCCCCTCAGGGTGTCCTTCCTGGTGCACGAGTGCCTGGAGCTGGCACACAAAGTGATCACAATCAATATAATCAATATAATTAGTATAATTAACAATTAAAATAGGGAAAGCCAAGCACTCTGTGGTTATTTTTAACCCTTTCAGGGTGTCCTTCTGCACGTTCCTGGCTCACGAGTACCCCGAGCTGGTGCACAAGGTGATCATGATCAACGGGGGAGGCCCCACGGCGCTGGAGCCCAGCCTGTGCTCCATCTTCAACCTGCCCCCGTGTGTGCTGCACTGCCTGTCCCCCTGCCTGGCCTGGAGCTTCCTCAAGTGAGTGACAGCCCGGGGGGAGGGTCCTGTGCCACCCGGGGGGGTCCTGTGCCACCCATGGAGTCCTGTGCCACCCATGGGTCAGCCTGGCACTGCCGCTGCCGAGGGAGGGGACACAGTGTGACTTTTGGGGGTCTGGGGGCTTCCTGTGCCACTCAGGGGGCATCCTGGCACTGCCACTCTGAGGGAGGGGACAGGGGTGGCTTTTGGGGGGCTGGAATCTCCTGTCACCTCTCAGGGGACTCATGCCAGCAGTGCCACTCTGAGGGAGGGGACAGGGCGTGGCTTTTGCGGGGGCTGGAGGGCTGGGGCTCACCTTGGCGCTGCCACCCCAAGGGAGGGGACAGAGTGTGGAATTTGGGAACTGGGGTCTTGTGCCACCTCCCAGGGGGTTCATCCTAGCACTGCCACCCCAAGGGAGGTGACAGAGTGACTTTTGAGGGCTGGAATGTCCTGCCACCACCCAGGGGCTCACCCTGGCACTGCCACCCCGAGGGAGGTGACAAAGTGTGACTTTGGGGTGGCTGGGGCACTCACCCTTGCTGCCACCCCCCGAATTTCGGGCTGAGCCCCCTCCCCCCGTGCCAGGGCCGGCTTTGCCCGCCAAGGTGCCAAGGAGAAGCAGCTGCTGAAGGAGGGCAACGCCTTCAACGTCTCATCCTTCGTGCTGAGGGCCACCATGAGCGGGCAGTACTGGCCCGAGGGCGACGAGCTGTACCACGCCGAGCTGGCCGTGCCCGTGCTGCTGGTCCATGGCATGCACGACAAGTTCGTGCCCATCGAGGAGGACCAGAGGATGGCAGAGGTACGGGGGTGGCACCTCTGAGAGGGGTTTTGGGGACTCTGCCCCCCCAAAAATGTAGGGGGGCTGCTGGACCTTTGGGGTGGGGTGGAGAGGGAGGGGGAAATCCTCTTGTGACCCAAGGGACACTGCCAGGGTGGGACAGGGATGGGCAAGGACACCTTGGCATGGGCAGGGACATGGGTGGGACATGGGCAGGGACACCCTCCACTGTCCCAGGGTGCTCCAAGCCCTGCCAGGGACACTCGCCAGGGAGGGGACAGAGTGGCTTTTGGGGGCTCGTGCCACCTCTCTGGGGGGGTCTCACCGTGCCGCTGGTCACCCGCAGATCCTGCTGATCGCCTTCCTGAAGGTGATCGACGAGGGCAGCCACATGGTGATGCTGGAGTGCCCCGACACGGTGAACACGCTGCTGCACGAGTTCGTCCTCTGGGAGCCCGACACGCCCGCGGCCCGCGGCGACGGCGACGCCAAATGAGGGCCAGCGACACGCGGGGACAGCGGGCTGGCTGCTCCCGCGGCACAGGCGGAGCGCGGAGCGGGCTCGGCCCAGCCGCCAGCCCGGTTTGTGCCCGGGGCCGAGCGAGGAGGAGCCCCGGGCTGCCATGGCAGCGCCGGGAGAGGAGCGCGGCGAGTGCCCAGGGCCGGGGACAGCGGGGACGCAGCTCGGCCGGTCCCCAAGCCCGGACATGTCACACCGAATCCCCAGCCGCGAGGGGACAGCGGGGACACGGCACAGCTGGTCCCCAAACCCCGGGGACAAGTGGGAACATGGCACAGCTTGTCCCCAACTCCGGACACGCCACCCCCGGCGCTGGAGCTCCATCCCGGTATTTTTGTCGCCGTTGTTGTCATTCCCGCGCACGGCGACACCGGGAGGACACGGAGGGTCCCCGCAGGGATTTTCGGGGCGGTTTTCAGGAGAATCCGGAGGCTCCCCCGCGTCGGTATTTGCCCGGATTTTGGGGGCTCCTTGTGGGGTTCGGCAGCTCCTGCTGGAATGAGGAGGAGGATGATGAGGATGAGAATTTCCAGGATCACCGCGTGTCCCCAGTGCCACCACGGCCACGTCCCCGCTGCCAGCAGCGCTTTTAGGGCAGAGCCCCTCGGGGCCACCCCCGGCCTTTCCCGCCGCTCCGTCCCCGGGATCCACCCCTGGAGCAGCGGGGAACGGCGGGACCCCCATTCCCGGGGATTCCCTTTGATGATTCCCGGGATTCCTGGTGATGATTCCCGGTGATGATTCCCGGTGATTCCTGATAATTCCCGCCCGGATCCGCGGGATCCCGATCCCACCCGATCCCCGCCGATGCCGCCCCTCCTGTACAACCCCCCATTCCCGGGAGCCAGGCACGGCTGGAGGAGCCACCCGAGGATGTCCCCGGTGCCACCCGCAATGCCAGGAGGTGCCACCTGTCACCCCCCCTCCCCAAAATTCCCGACATTTAAACCAAAGAAGGAGCCGACTCCACGGACACCTCGCCCCTGTCCCTTGTCCCCACCGTGTCCCCTGCCCCACAGTGGGCTGGCACCGCACCGAGGGGCGCAGGGGACCCCGCGATGTCCCCACTGATGTCCCCAGGGTGTCCCCCCTGTGCCAGTCCCACCCGCTGCTGTCTCATAATGAGAATTTTACCCCAAAACCGCCACCAACGCCCCAAAAATGCCACGCCCCGGCTGTGGGGTCACAGCTCTGTCCCCTCCCTCCGGGAGCCACATTCCTGTCGCGCTGCCACTCCCGCTGCCACCGCCGTGTCCGTGCCAGGACCCAGTAAAGCCGTGCTAAATGCCAGCCCGTGCCAGTGAAGCCGTGCTAAATGCCAGCCCTGCCGGGTCTGTGCTGGGAGCGCCGGGGCAGGGACGGGATCCCAAAATTCCCGGGAAAACCAACCCGGTTAAGAATTTACTGGAAAATCAGAATAGTCCCAAAAAATGTCACACTTGGGGTGCTCGGTGTCACCTTGGGGTGCTCAGTGTCATCCCGGGGTGCTGAGGGTGGCCTGGGGACAGCCCCAGGCCGCTCATGGCGCGGTACAGGACGGGGACACCGAGGACACCCTGGTGCCACTCGGCCCCGGCCAGCGGCCACAGGCCTGGGGGTGGGCACGGGGACAAGGATGGCACCCACCGGGATTGGGGACAGCACCCACAGAGACTGGGGACAGCCCCGGGACCCCCTGGCTGTGCTGGGAGAGCTGGGGGCTGTGGGATTGGGAATGGGGAATTTGGGGTTGGGAATGGGGATGGGAATGGGGGGTTTGGGATTGGGGGTTTGGGGTTGGGGATTTGGGGTGACGCCCTTCGCGGTAGATGACGTCACACACAGGGGGCAGGGCCAAGACACTCAGCGCCCCCCAGTGGCCAAAACTGGCACTGCCCAGCGCCGCCGGTGCCACCCGGTGTCCCCAAACTGTGGACACTGCCCAGTGCCACCCAGTGCCATCAACGGGACCTCGATCCCCATGACCTGGAGGTGACACAGGCCCAGGAGAGAGGTCACAGGACCGGGAGAGGTGACACAAGAGGTGACACGGGGCCAGAAGTGGTGACACAAGAGGGGACACAGGCCCAGGACAGGTGACCCCAACCCCACAAAGCCACCACGACACCACAAATCCGGTCTGGGATCGAATCCTGGCTTTAATTCCGACCCCGATTTTCCACTTTTGTCCAAGGAAATATTTCCCCAACCGATTTGGAGAAATTCTCTCCCAAATTTGGCCTTCCAGGCCCAAAATTTTGAGATTTCCTCGAATTTCATATTCCAATCAATACGGAGCGAAGTGGGCGGGGCCACATAATGAATATGCATGCGCTTGTTGCGTGATCCTATGAATATGTAAATTTTTCGGGAACAAAATCCCCAAATTTGGGGAGAAGAGCTCTAAGAATTTCGCATATTTGGGAGGTTCAATAATCATTCCGCTTTCTTTAATTAGTTTAATTTTTCTTTACTTCTTTAAAGAAAAAAGTTTCCTAAAGTTTAGTTTTTCTTAAATTCTTCAATTTTTTTTCTTTCCTTGCCTCAGTTTCCCCCCCTCGGGTGTGACACCTCCAAACCCGGGGAGGACCCTCGGGCACCCCAAAGCAGGCACGGAGCCCTGGCACCTTCCTCAAAATATCCCAAACCTATCCCAAAAAAAGCTGCTCCACTTTTACGACTTCATGTGACAAAATTTAAAAAAAATTAAAAAAAAAAACAGAAAAAAGAAAAATAAAAAGAGAAAAACACCCAATATTTACCAAAACTTCCAGACCTTTTTTTTTTTTAAGGGCTTTTTTTCCCTTTTTTACTTTTTTTTTTATTATTATTTTGAGGCGGATTTTCACCATCTGGAGAATGAAAAGGCTCTGGCAGGGCTGGTGAAGTGTCAGCGAAAAGGCTTTAAAAATGTTGTTTTTATTATTATTTATGGGCTGGAACCCCAGAGAGGGAAAAGGAGCCAAAAAAAGGTTCAAAAATAGATGGAAAAAGCAAAAAAAAAAAAAAAACCGGGATGTTTTTTCCAGAGGTGGCTGAAAAATAAAATAAAATACCTTGGAAAAACACAAATATATTGGGGTTTTTTTGGGGTCGGGATTTTTGGGATCAGGAATTTTTAGGATCAGGGATTTTTGGGGATTGGGGATTTTGGGATCGGGGATTTTAGGGCCTGGGGATTTTGGGATTGGGGATTTTTGGGGTCTGGGATTTTTGGGATCAGGGATTTTTGAGGATTGGGGATTTTGGGACTGGGGTTTTCTGGGATTTTTGGGATTGGGGATTTTGGGGATCAGGGATTTTTGGGATCAGGGGATTTTTGGGATCAGGGATTTTCCTGGCTCCCGGCAGAGGGAACGGCGGGAGCGCAGCGGCGCCTCTTGGCCAGACGGGCTGGGATTCCACAGCTGGATCGGCTGGAATGTTCTGGTTTGGGATTCCCAGGGATTCTAATTTGGGGTCCCCAGGGATGCTCAGGTCCAGGATTCCCTGATTTGGGGTGCGCTGGAATGCTCCAATTGGGAATTCCCAGGGATTCCCTGACTGGGGTTCCCCAGGGATGATCCAGTTCGGGATTCCCAGGGATTTCTGGATTTGGGGTCCCCAGGGAGGCTCCGGTTCAGGATTTTTGATTTGGGGTCCCTGAAAATGCTCTGGATACCTCGGGATGAGCTGGTTTGGGGTGCCCAGGGATTCCCAGATTTGGAGTCCCCAGGGATGCTCTGATTTGGGGTCCCCAGAGATGCTCAGGTCCGGGATTCTCTGATTTGGGGTTTCTGGAATGTTCCAATTCAGGATTCCCAGGGATGCTCAGTTTTGGGATCCTCTGCTTTGGGGTCCCCGGGGATGCCCCATTTGCGGACAGGGCCTGGAAAGGGGATCCCAAATCCTTCCCTTCCCCTTTTCACCCCCTGCTCCCTCTCGTCCTGTTTTATTTTTGGGTAGATTTCTCTCTATTTAGGGCCTTTCCAGCTGCTTCCTTTTATCCTTTTCATTCAGAGCCTGTCATTACATTTTCCATTCTTTCAAAGAAAGAAAAAAAAACAAAACAAAAGCGGCTTCCCAGGGGCCTTTCCAGCTCCTTATTCCCTGAGGAAAGGGGTAGAATATCCCAAAATATCCCCCAAAATCCCAAAAAATAAAAAATAAAATGCCAAATCCTTCCACTCCCACTTCCCTGTGGGGTTTTAGGGGTTTTGGGATGCATAGGAGGGGGAATATCCCAAAAAAAAATCCTCTCCAAGATCCCGACGTGCTGGCACATCATTTTCCCGTCTTTTTTTGGGATCTGGCCATCCCAAATTGCTGGGGCGGGCCGGGAGCTGCCGGCTCTGGGCTCCCGTTCCCGCTTGGAATGGGGCCGGGAATGGGGAAAAGAAGTTTTTTCTGAGTTTTTCTCATCTCATTTTTCCAGCTCTCTCGGGACATTCCCAGCCCTGCTCCTGCCTCTCGGACCCTGCAGGGTTAAATCCACCTCTGGATCACCCCAAAATCCACGGCCGGGACCTTTCAGGGCATCCTCGCTCCATCCCCATCCCACGTTCCATGAAAAAAAGCAGAAAAATTGAGGGATTTCGACCCAAAACCTGCAAAAATCACCCCTGGATCCCCCATCCCACAGATTGCTGTCCCCGGGCTGTCCCTGGGATTGGGGTCACCCCTTCTGTCCCTCTTTTTATATTTTTGCCCTTCCCTTCCCCCTTTTTTCCCATTTTTTCTCTTTTCTCCCCATTTTTTCTTCCATTTTCCCCATTTCCCCCCCTTTTTTTGCCTTTTCCCCTCCTTTTTTTCCTTCCTGGCTCCAGGAATAGCAACGGGAGCCATTTCCATCTGCCCAGGCCCAAGTGGGAATTCCCACGTGGAGCTCCTGCATTCCCGCATTCCCACCGGATCCCGGCATTCCCACATGGAATTCCCGCATTCCCACATGGAATTTCTGCATTCCCGCATTCCCACATGGAATTCCCACATTCCCACATGGAATTCCTGCATTCCCACAGGATCCCGGATCCTGGCGTTCCCACATGGAATTTCTGCATTCCCGGATTCCCACATGGAATTCCCGCATTCCCACATGGAATTCCCGCATTCCCACCGGATCCCGGATCCCGGCCCTGTCCCGGCTGCTGCCACCGGGAGCCTCCCCCGCGGTGCCCCTGGGAGGGGTCCTGGAACCCGGTGGGGACAATTCCTGGAACCCAGGGAAAATCAGGATCCAGGACAAGGAAAATCCAGGATAAGGAGAACCCAGGATAAGGAAAGTCCAAGATAAGGAGAACCCAGGATAGGGAAAATCCAGGATGGGGGAAATCCAGGACAAGGAGAACCCAGGGAAAAACAACACCGAGGAGAGGGAGAACCCAGGAGAGGGAGCAGCCAGGTTTTGGGAAGGAGGGGTTGGAACGACACCTCGCCAAGGAATCTCGGCATTCCAGGTGCCTCCTCCCTCCGCCTCCCCCCCGCCGCGCCGGCATCCGCCCGCGCTGGGATCGCATCCCGGCGGGACCGGGCCGGGACCGCGGCGGGGCCGGGATTTGGCCGCTGCTCGGGCCAAGGAACCCCCGCGGGGGCCCCCGCGCCCCCCTTTGATGCCGCATCCAGCGAGAAGGGTGGAAAAAAGGGTGGAAAAATGCCGCGCCGGGGCCAGGGCGGCTTGGAGAAGGGAAATGTTGTCCCGGGTTTGGCCCCATAAACGCCGCCTGTTCCATTACAGCATCCGCGCCTGGGCCGGCGGGGAGCGGCGAGGGGGGGACACCCAAAAATAACCCCCCTGGGGACACCCAGGTGGCAGCAGGACGAAGCCACCCGCGCCCCGCCCTGCGGGGGTCACGGCGGGGGTGCCCGGCCGGTGCCTTGGCACGTCCCGGCGCCAGCGGGGGCTCCGGGCGGGTCCCCCCGCCCCGGCTGCCACGTCCCGCTGGCACCGAGCCCCCCCCGCCGCCGCCAGCCCGGCCGAGCCCGGCCCAAGGCAAACAGCAGCGGCCGGGACGGTGCTACCGAACGGGGGCAGGGGTTGGGGACACGCGGGGGACACGCGCGGCAGGGCCCCCCGTCCCGGAGAAGCCCAGCAGCCAGGCGGGTGTACAAGAATTGTGTATTTTGTAATAAATAATGTACAAATCCGCCCAAATCCGGGCCGGCGCGGTGGCCGAGGTGCCGCGGGGGTGGCACCGGCCCCCGGGTGGGGGTGGCACCGCAGGGAGGGAGTTTGATCCGCGTTGTCCTTGGGGTTTCCTCCCCAAAAAATCCCGGGTTTGTGGGATTCGGGGATGAAAGCAGCGCCCCCGGCTCCCGGTGCGGGCACACCGGGGCTGCGCCGGTGGCACCGGGCAAAGCACCGGGCGGGGACCCCCTTGCCACGCCCGCCCCTGCCCCGGTTTGCCCCCAGCCCCTCTTTTATTCCTTTTATTTCCATCCCGTCCGCGGGGCCGCCAGCGCGGGGCTGAGCACCAAGAGGAGGCAGCGACAGCACCGGGGGGTGGCGGGACCCCCTCCCCACGTTCCCGCCGTCCCCTGCCCCCCGTCCCCCGCTCCGCGGGTCCCCCCAATCCTCCGGGCGTTATAAATGAGCGCGGCCAAAAGCGACGGGGAAAGGGGGCGACAAAGCAGAGCCGGGGAGGGGACACGGAGGGGACTCAGGGCTGTCCCCGCGGCCGGCCCGGTCTCCGCTGGCTGCTGGGGGTCCGGCGGGCGGCCGCGGACCCGGAGGGGGCTCCGGAGGCGAAGTCCATCACCTCGGGGGGAGCGCGGCGCAGCTCGGAGCTCCCCATCTCCCTGCGGATCTCGGCCAGCGCCTCGGCCGGGGCGCTCAGCAGGCGCTGGAAGAGGCTCTCCCTGCCCGGCGGCCGCTCCTGGCACTCGAAGGTGACGGCCGTGCCCTCGCCCGCCCGCATCTCCCTCGAGAAGCCGTCCGAGGTGCCCGCGAAGCAGCGGCCGATGGCGATCTCCTTGGCCAGCCGCGGGTTCTGGTCCGTCACGGTGTAGATGCCGTAGTTGTGGCCCAGCGGGTCCAGCGGGGCCAGCATGGAGAAGGCCCCGGTGTGGTTGTTGTCGGCCAGCGGCGGGTGGCGGCTCAGGTAGTCCCGCAGGAGCCCGTTGATGGCCGTGCGGCGGCAGCTGCCCTGGGGCACGATGGACACCAGGGTCCTGTCGGCCAGGCTCTGGTCGAAGAGCATCCCGCCGCACTTGAACTCCACGCAGGCGCCCGAGGTGTTGTCCAGCAGCGGGTCCCGCACGCTCCGGCTGTCCCGCAGCCCGTAGAGCTGGCCCCGCGTGCGGGGGTGGCTGCCCCCGACGTTCCTGGACCTCACCATGTACTCCTGCGGCCCCTGCAGCTGCACCTTGATGTAGCACGCCCGGAACTCCTGCGGGTTGGGCCACCACGCCAGGTAGTCGCCGGTCCAGGAGGTGACGTCGCTCTCCTTGAAGGGCACCACGTTGTACTCGTACTTGTCCACCTCCACGCGGTAGAAGCGCAGGTGGTTGGCGCTGACCGGCGCCTCCTCGCACTCCCGCAGGCTCCGGTAGGAGTAGACGGGGCCGTTGCTCTCGTCCACGTTGTTGGGGTCGGGTTTGGCCACGTTGATCTGGAACGCCGTCTTCTTCAGCGCGGCGTCCTCGTGGTCCGAGCGCCGGTAGCCCAGCTTGCCCAGGTAGGGCTGCGCCACCCCCACGGCGTTGGGGTTCAGCTTGGGGCTGGAGGCCACGGCTTCCAGCTCCTCCCCGCCCAGCGTGGCCGTCACCAGGGCCGTGTAGGCGTCGGGGCGCCGGGCGTCGCAGAAGGCGGGCAGGCAGGCGCCGTTGGGGCCGGTGACGGCGCTGTCGAAGCGGCCCCAGGCCCGCGGGTTGCTGGGGAAGCCGGGCTGCGGCTCCAGGTTGATGAGGCTGACCACCACCCCTTCCAGCTGCTCGTAGGGGTTGAACTTCTCGTTGCTGTAGGCCCTGACCTTGACGAAGCAGCGGCGATCCTCGGGCACGTCCAGGTTGAAGAGGCGCCGCTCGCGGATCTCCAGGTTGCCCACCAGGAATGTTCTCTCCTCCCTCTTCCTCCGGCCACCGCCCCCGGCCGGCCGCAGCACCGCCTCCTCCTCCCACAGGCCGCTCTCGGGGTTCAAGGACCACAGCTTCATCTTCTGCAGGTGCTCGGCCATCCACACCTGCCCCGCGTCCATCCTCACCTGCACGGGCCCCGCCTGCAGCGCCGCGCCGCTCTCGCCCTCGCGGAAATCCACGGCGAACATGCCGTAGGTGCGCAGGGGCACGATCTCCCCCTCGGCGTTGGCGAAGCTCAGGTCGCTGGAGGCGGCGCTGGCCGTGCCCACGTCCCTGGGGTCCACGAAGGTGACGCTGGCCTTAACGGTGCCGTTGAAAACCTCCCCGGACGGCCGCAGGAAGGCTCCGGCCGGCAGCAGCAGCTCCCCGACGGGCTCCCGGCCGCCGGCCTCGCCCAGGGGGATGGCGTTGCTCCGCCCTCCGTCCAGCTCCACCGGCTCCTTCTTGCGCAGCATCTTCACCTCCTGGTACACGGCTCCGCCCCGCGGGTCGAAGGGCAGCACCTTGACGGCGTCCACAAAGCGCTGCTGGCCGTCCACGAAGCGAGTGACCAGGCGCTGCGTGTCGGGCGGCACCTCGATGGTGAAGGAGCCCTGGTAGCCGGTGAAGCCCACCTGCCTGCCCCCGAGGAAGATGTGGCCGAAGCGCAGCGGCTCCCCGGTGTCGGCCGCCGTCACCCGGCCCTGCACCAGCACCCGGGGCTGCGCGCAGGGCCCGCAGCCGCACTCGGCCACCACCTTGAGGGGCAGCACGGAGCCGGCGCACGGCACCTGCCGCAGCTCCATCCTCCGCACCCCGCAGCACAGCCCTGACTCCCCCCCGCAGCCCGAGGGCTCGGCGGGACCGCCCGGGCACGGCGAGGCCGGGCAGCGCCCCACGTTGTAGTAGCGGGAGCCGCTGGCGTCCTGCGGGCACTCGCTGGGCAGCTCCACCAGGCTGGGCTCCGGCTCCGCCCTGCAGCTCTGCTGGCCCGGGGCTGGGGGCACCGAGGGGAGGGGCGATTAGAGGGGTCAGCGGGGGTCTCGCCACCCCGGAGGGGCTCCCCGTGCTCGCTCACCCAGCACGGTGAGCTGCGCGGGCGCCGAGCGGATGGCGCCCGCCTCGGAGCTGGCTTTGCAGTGGTAGGTGCCAGCCTGCTCCGGTGCCAGCCCCCGCAGGGCCAGGCGGCCGCTGCTGCGCTCCGCTGTCCCCTCCAGCAGCGTCCCGTTGTGGTACCTGCGGGGACAGGCAACAGGCAACAGGCTCAGCGGGGACACTGCCACCCCCGCCGTGCCCACTGTGCCCGCCGTGCCAGCTCACCAGTAATATTTTTGGGGCGCGGGGGTGCCCGAGGCTTTGCAGCAGAAGGTCACGTCCTGCCCGGCCTCCCGCACCCTGGCCGCGGGCTGCAGCATCATGTAGGGCTTCTCTGCAAAGGGCGAGAGGGGCAGCGAGCCCATGGCACTTCCGGCTCGCCCTCAGGGGTGCCCCAAAATCCCCCCCCCGCATTCTCACCGAGCCGCCGCAGCCTCAGGTGCGCCTCGGCCAGGCCCGAGCCGTTGGTGACGATGGGTGCCAGCCCCGGGGCGAAGCCGTCGCGGTGGGCGCTGAGGTTGGCGGCGGGGCCCGGGCACAGCCCCGAGGCCGTGAAGTGCCCCCGGGCATCGCTGCGGGCCAGCAGCACCGGCGGGTGGCCCTCCAGGTACACGCGGGCACCCGGCAGTGCCACCCCGGCCGCTGTCACCACCGTGCCCCGCAGCGTGTGCCCGGGGCAGCCCGCGGGGGGCTCCGAGCCCGCGGGCAGCGGGGGCACCGCCGAGGGGGCACCGGTGGGGTTACCTGGGCACGGGGACGGGCGACATTTCTGCACCTCGGTGGCACGGCCGGGACACGGGGGGCTCTTGGCAGTGCGGCAGCTCCGGCGCCGGACGCGCGTCCCCGAGCGGCCGCAGCTGCGGGAGCAGGGACCCCAAGCGCCCCATTCCGTCCAGGTGGGCTCTGAGGGCACATTCCCGGTGGGAACGGTCACTGTGACCCGTGCGGTCACCCCCGGGTCACACCCGCGGCAGAGCAGCCAGAGGTGAGTGACACCGGGTGGCACCGGGGGGAATTTCACAGCTGCTCCTGCTGTGGGGGCTGAGAGGGGGATTCGGGTCCTTGGAGAGACCCCTGTCCTTGTTACACCCCACTGCCGCCCCATGGCCACCCCACGGCCACCTCCAGCGCTCTGTGGCCACCCCGTGTCCCCTCCCCAGCAGCACCGGCGACGGGCAGCGGCACCGCGGAGCTCAAGTGCCACCCCCGCCCCGTGTCCCCTCCCCACGGCCCCCAGGGACAGGCGGTGGCACCGCGGGCTCAGGTCCGTACCTGGGCAGGGCCCGGCGCTGCAGGGCCGCCGCTCGGTGGCTTTACCGCGGCACCGGAGCTCCCGGAGCGGGGCCGGGCTGCGGGCGCTGCCGCAGCGCCGGGAGCGGCTCTGCGTGCCCCGGGCGCCGCAGGCGCTGCGCGAGCAGGGGCTCCACGGGGACCAGTGCGACCAGTACACGTGATCTGCGGGATACTGGGGGTCACCGGGAGCGCGTGCGGCTGGAGGCGGCAGCCAAGGGGTTAAAGGGGGAAGAAATGCCCCCGTCCCGCAGCCCGGGTGGGATTTAGGTGGGACACAGGTAGGACACGGGTGTGACACAGGTGGGACACGGGTGAAACAGAGGCAGGATAGAGGTGGGGTGAAGGTGAGACACAGGCGGGATGCAGGTGAGATACAGGTGAGATACAGGTGAGATGAAGGTGGGACATGGATGTGACACAGGTGGGGTTCAGAGGAGATACAGGTGTGCCCCAGGTGTGCCCCAGGTGTGCCAGAGGTGAAATACAGGTCTGACAGGTGAGATAGAGGTGAGACACACGTGTGACAGCTGTGACAGAAGTTACACACAGCTGTGTCAGCTGCCCCCCAGCTGCCCCCACGTGTTCCAAGTACCCCCAGATGCCCTCCAGGTACCCCCCAGGTACCCCCAGGTGCCCCAGGTGTCCCGGCTCACCCAGCGGGCACAGGAAGCGCACGTGGTAGTTGGCACAGGCGGTGCCCGCCGGCTGCTCGCGGTGCAGGCAGCGGAAGCCGCGCTCGGGGCTGGCACGAACCACCTGTCCCAGGGCCTCGGGCAGGTGCCACTCGCTGCTGCGCGCCTGGATGGCCACGGGCCGGGCACACACGCGGTCCCCGTAGTAGAACCTGATGGCCGCCAGGCTCTCGTGGTCACCGTCACCGCCCGGGTGGTCGATGTTGAACCACGAGGTCCAGGCGGCGCCTTTGCCTGAGGGGGACGCGGGGATGGCTTGGGGACAGCCTGGGGACAGCTTGGGATGGTTTGGGACAGCTTGGGGATCATTGTGGATGGGTTGGGGACAGCTTGGGGATCATTGGGGACAGCTTGGGATGGTTGGGGACAGCTTGGGGATCACTGGGGACAGGTTGGGGGCAGCTTGGGGACCTGGAGGGCAGAGGGTGTGGGGATGGAGGTCACCACTGAGGGGCTGCTGGGGTGGGGATGGCCAATGGGGCAGTGAGAGGGACACAGGGTGGGGACATGGAGACCCCAGGGGTGACGGAGGTGACCCCAGGGGACACGGTAGGGTGGTCACCACCGAGGGTCACGTGCGGCATGAGGTCCCCAGATCCATGGGAATGTCAGGGGTGGGCAGGGCCCCTGGGGACGCTGAGGGGACACGGTGGCCCTTGGGGCGGCCTCACCTGCCGTGCCCAGGTCCAGCTCCTCCAGGTCAGGTGTGGCTTTCCAGGGCTTCCCGCCCGCGCCAGCCTTGCCCGGCTCCGACTCGTTCTCCAGCGGCTCTGGGGACACACGGGTGGCACTGCCACATTCCCAGGGTCCCAGACCCACCCTGTCCCCATCCCTGTCCCTGTCCCATCCCTGTCCCTGTCCCATCCCTGTCCCTGTCCCCATCCCCATCCCTGTCCCCGTCCCTG
>JAWMRF010000116.1:1495644-1528919 GCA_035221435.1 Sphenopsis melanotis | reverse complement strand
ATGGACTGGGGGGCACTGGGGGCACCGGGAGGGCACGGGGGGCACCAGGGGGTTCGGGATCAGCGGCCCCGGAGCGCGGAAATCCCGGTGCATTCCCGGCATTCCGGCGGCTCCGAGCCCCTGGTTTGGGGGCAGTGGGGGCACTGGGGGCAGAGGGATCAGAGGGGACAGAGGGGACAGCCGCCAGGGGTGGCTCGTCACCCTCAGGGACATCCCTGCACTCTGGGGGTGGTTCCCATGTCCTTTTCCTGGGTTTTTTATGGGGTTTTGGTGACATTCTGGTGGCATTTTGGCGCCATTTTGTGGGTTTTTGGTGACATTTTGGTGGCATTTCAGCCCCGCGGGACCCCGGCAGTGCCGCTGTCCCCGTGGGTGGGTGGCAGGGGAGGTGACAGCTCTGTCCCCAGCAGGGGGGTGGTGGCACTGCCAGGGGGTCAGGCCAGGTCCCCAGGCCTTGCCGTGAGTGCCAGGACAGGTCCCCAGCCCAGCCCAAGGCCACCAAGGTCCCCCTGTCCCCATGTCCAAACGGTCCCCGCTGAGGGGCACAGCGCTGCATTTCGGGGTCCCAGGGCCGCCAGGGGTTTCTTTGGGGTCCCAGGGCCACCAGCACTTTATTTTAGGAGCCACTACGACTTTATTTTTGAGATCACAGGGCCACCAGCAGAGCTTTATTTGGGGTCACAGGAGTTTATTTGGGGTCCCAGGACCCACCAGAGATTTATTTGGGATCCCAGGGGGTTTCTGGGGTCACAGGGGTTTTTGGGGTCACAGGGATTTTTGGGGGTCCCAGTGGATTTATTTGGGGTCCCAGGTGTTTTTGGAGTCCCAGGAGTTTATTTGGGGTCCCAGGGGGTTTTTGGGGTCCCAGGGCCACAACCAGGGATTTATTTGGGGTCCCAGGGGGTTTTGGGGTCACAGAGCCACCACGCAGTCGCTGCCCGGGTACTCGGTGGGGCTGAGCCCGAATTTCCTGCGCAGCTCCTCGGGCACGAAGCGCCCGGCCAGGAAATGTCGCCGTCCCCGGAAGCGCCGCGCCACCTCCTTGGGGGCCGCCAGCGACACCAGCACGTCCGGGCTGATGTCACCACTGCCACCCACCGGGCCGGCCGCCCAGCCTGCCCCGGGGAGGGGACAGCGGTCACGGGGACAGCGGGGACAGCGGGGACACCCAGGGAGACACCAGGGGGACACCAGGGGACAGCGGTCACGGGGACAGCGGGGACACTGGGGGACATGGAGAGGGGACAGGGGGCACCGGGGGACACAGCCCACCCTGCGGACAGGGGACACGAGTGACACCAAGGGACAAGGAACAGCCGGTGGGGTCACGGACAGAGGACAAGTGTGGCCCCAGGGGACACATGCCACCCTTGGAGACACACGGGGTGGCTCAGGGGTGGCCCGGGGGTCCCGCTGCTGCCGTGGAGGGTGACAGAGAGGGGACAGAGAGGGCGCGGGGGTGGCACGGGGAGGGCACGGGGGTGGCACGGGCGGGGTTTGTCCCCACGGGGATCCACCCCGGGGAGGGTGACACGGCCAGGCCGGGGGGCGACACACGGGTGGTGACAATGCCAGGCCTGGCCAGCAGGCACGGGGCAGTTCGGGGATGCCAGCTGGGAATGCCAGCTGGGAATGCCAGCTGCCAGTGACGTCATGTCTGGGCCGGGCGCTTTGTTATTTCCTGTGGATGTCCCCAACCCCGCCAGGGCCACCGCGGGGGGGTCCCGGGGATGTCCCCACCCTGCCAGGACCTCGGGGATGCCCCCAACCCCGCCAGGGCCACCGCGGGGGGGCCACGGGTGCGGTGACAGCAGCGTGGGAGGGACCGGAGGGGACACGAGGGGCACATGAGGGGACACGAGGGACACATGAGGGGACACGGGGGACACCCGAGGGGACACGGGCAGCACCTGAGGGGACATCCAGGCTGACGATGGGGATGCGGACGTGCCTGAGGGTGGCCAGGATGGCCGCGCACGGCTCTGTCCCCTCTGTCCCCGGTGTCCCCTCGGCTCCCAGCACCGCGTCCACCACGGCGTTGTAGGCGTCGTTGATGAGCTGCACCTGCAGGCGACAGCGACATCTGCGGTGTCCCCGTGTCACCTCTGACGGCGCAAACCCCCGGCCGTGCCAAAAAAATAAAAAATAAAAAATTCCCCCCCAAGTGGAGCAGCGAGGGAGGGGCCGCGCAGCCGAGACGGCGAATTTTGGGTCAAATTCCTCCGTTCCCAGCGCTGCGAGGTTCCAAAAATAACAGAGCCGGTGGCTGCGGGCAGCGGCTGCTGGATTTTCTGGATTTTCTGGATTTTCTGGCATTCCCGGGATCCCAGTAGCGCCGGGATGGGGAGGGGAGAGGGGGAAAGGGAGGGGAAAGAGGGAGAAAAGGAGAGCTGGGGGTTTCGGGGGGATTTGGGGTTCGGGGAGGGGAAAGAGAAGGAGAAGAGGGGGATAAGCAGGGGCATTTCAAGGGAAGGATAAAGGGAAGGAGAAGGGGGATTTGGGGGTTCACAGGGGGAAAAGGGGAAGGAGAAGGAGATAACCAGGGGGATTTGGGGGATTTGGGGGTTCATAGGAGGACCAAGGGAGGAGAAGGGGATAAGCAGGGGGATCTGGCGCTGGGGTCACCTCGGCGGGCAGGTAGGACAGGAAGGGGATGTCCATCTTCTCACACTGCGTGGTGAAGTCGCGGTGCAGCGGGTCCGGGGAGCGCTTGGGGTAGAAGATGGTGGGCTCGTAATCCTGCGGGAAAAACGGAGCCCTGGAGCCGGGGGGCTCGGGAGGAAGGCCGGGAGGAGGAGGAGGAGGGCGGGGGGCAGAGGTACCCACAAAGCAGCGCAGGTGACGGGCGCACACCAGCCCCACGGCCCCGTTCTGCGCCGGCCCGCACGCCACCAGCAGCGTGGGCTGCCTGCGCCGCAGAGAGCGCAGCGGGAACGCCTGCGGGGACAGCGGGGACAGCGTCGCACCGAGGGGACAGGGACAGGGACATGGACAGCGTCACACCGAGGGGACAGGGACAGCGGGGACAGCGTCACACCGAGGGGACAGGGACAGGGACAGCGGGGACAGCGTCACACCGAGGGGACAGGGACAGGGACAGCGGGGACAGCGTCACGCCGAGGGGTGGCACTGGCACATGGAGGGGTGGCACTGTCACAGGGCAGGGACAGGGACAGTGGGGTGGCACCGGCACGTGGCAGGGACAGGGGGACACAGCAGGGACAGGGGGACATGGTGTGGTGGCATTGTCACACAGCACCCAGCATGGGATGGAGGTGGCACAAGGAGCAGGATGGGGATGGGATCCATAACACGGGATGGTTTGGCATGGTTTGGCATGGCATGGCATGGCCAGGCATCCACAGCAGGCCTTGGGTAGCACTCGGAGTGGGATGGAACACGGACCGTACTGGGATGAGGATGATGCCCGTGGTGGGATGAGGACAGTGCCTGTGGTGGAATTCCAAGGTGGGCTCAGGGAGATGCCCAGGGTGGGATGGGGAAGGTGCCCCGGGTGGGGTCAAGGCAATGCCCCAGGTCAGGGTCATGCCCTGGGTGGGATCGGGGCGATGCCCGTGGTACCCTCGGGGCGATGCCCACAGCAGGACCAGGAGGATGGCCCGGCAGGGCCGAGGTGGGATGCCCCAGGTGGGATGAGGATGATGCCCCAGGTGGGATGGGGATGATGCCCCAGGTGGGATGAGGATGGTGCCCCAGGTGGGATGAGGATGATGCCCCAGGTGGGATGGGGATGATGCCCCAGGTGGGATGGGGATGATGCCCGGGCCGGGCCGTGCCCGCGGCCCCCCCGTCCCGCCCGCTGCACATTCCAGGATGGCTCGGGCAGGGAGGGAGGGACGCTGCCTCTGTTTATCCACTGACGGATTTTTTCCTGCTCACGGATCCTGGCTCCGGGAGCCGTCCCCAGTGCCCGGAGCGGGACACGGCCCCGGTAGCCCGGGCCTGGCCCCGGTCCAGCGTTGACCACGCCACCGGCACCTCCTGGCACCAGGGACACCGCGGGGACACCGCGGGGACAGCGCGGGGACGCCCTGGGGACACCCCGGCCGGCTGGGGGAGCCGGAGCTGGGGCGGCCCCGAGGAAGAGGAGGATGCCGAGCGCCAGGTGGGGTCAGGGATGCTGCAACAGCTCCGGCACCAAAACATTTCTGCTCCTCAGGCAGCGCTTGGAGCAGGGAAGGGCCGATGGAAAAGCTGAGGCGGGCGTGGAGCGCTCGGGCCCGAGGCACAAAGCTGCCCTTGATGGATCCCCGCTCCTCCTCCTCCTCCTCCTCCTCCTCCTCCTCCTCCTGCTCCTCACATCTCGCACAAGCCCCGGGCGATCCCCGCAGCAGCGACATCGCCAGGGCTCGGGGACACCCGGGCACCTCTGGGGACCCCCCACGGCCCCCGCCCCGACCCCCGGTGGGGACCCCAGCCCCTCTGAGGTGTCCCCAGCCCCTCTGGGTGTCCCCAGCCCCTCTGAGGTGTCCCCAGGCTCACCTTGGTGACAGCCACGGCACAGGCGTGTCCCCAGATCTCGATCAGCTGCTGCCGCCCGAAGCGATAATCCTCCAGCAGCTCCTTCTCCATGGCCTCCGCCTCCGCCTGGCTGCCTTGGGGACAGTCCCCGCTCAGGACAGGGGACAGAGCTGTCCCCACCCCCCCAGAGGATTCGGGACCCCGCTCCACCCCCGGGACGGGATTTTGGGACACGGGGCGAGCGGTGGGGACGGGCACGGAGGTCACACGGATGTCACACGGATGTCACACGGAGGGGACCGTGACCGCACGGGCCGCGGCGGGAGCGGCGCTCGGCCGAGCTGGCGGCGGCCCCGGTTCCCCGGTTACATAAAAGCGAACAAAGCCGCGGTTGTTCCGCCGCCGCCGAGCCCGGAGCTGGCAGCGCCCAGCGCGACAATAATTGCTCACATCTGTTGGCTTCACCTGCGCGGGCGGAGCGGCCTGGGCCGCCTCCAGCGCCCGCCGCGGCCGCCGCGAGGGAACGCGAGCCGCGGTACCGGGGGAACCGAGCGGAGCTGGGGGGATCCAGACCCCGCCGTACCCCGGGCTGGGGGGGAACCGCTCAGAGCCAGCCCCGGGAGGGAACCCAGCACTGCCAGGGAGCAGCTGAGGGGGCCCGGGTTGGGGTCCCGGGTTGGGGTCCCAGGCTCCAGGGTGCTCCCACCCCATCCAGGCTGTCCCCACGGACCAGCCGTGTCCTGGCAGAGCCCAAAAAATCCCTTTTCATTCCAGCAGGGCCCCCAGCAAGCTCCTGGCTCCCCCATTCCCGCATCCCAGTCCTTGGCTGTCCTGATAAACCTGCCAGGAAAACTTCATCCCGTCCCACATTCCCATCCCACATTCCCGTCCCATCCCTGTCCCCGATCCTTTGGTGCCCTCTAGTGAGTCCCAGCCCTGTCCCAGCCCTGTCCCAGCCCCACACGGGGGCTCTGGGGAGAAAACCGTGGGGGAAAAGGGGAGGGAAGGGACCGAGCGGCGCCCGGAGCCGCTCCCGTGCCGAGCGGGGGTGGCCGGGCCCAGCTGTGTTGTCCCTCAGGACACGTGTGCGCCGCAATTCCCGGGAACATTGTCCCTAATCGCTGCTGGCAGGGACACTCCGGGCTGGCACGGACACCCGCTGGCTCCGCGGGGCTGGCACCGGCCCCGGGCGGGGACACGGCCGGGGCTCCCCGGGAGCTGCGGCCCCACCCCCGGTCCCGCATCTCGGTCCCGCATCCCCGATCCGTATCCCAGCTGCGCATCCCGACACTTTATCCCGGCTGTGTCCCCTCTCTGCACCCCCGATCCACATCCCAGTTTCACACCCCAGTCCCACATCCCGGTCCCATTCCCCGTTCCCGTTCCGTTGCTCCCTCCCGGTACAGCCCGTCCCCGCCGCGGGTCCCGCTGTCCCCGCTGTCCCCATTCCCGCCCATCCCGGGTCCCGCGCTCCTCTCCCGCCGCTTCCCGGAGCATCCCCGCCGCAGCCATGGAGACCCGGGATGCTGCGGTTGCTCCGGCAACGGCGGCTCCGTGGGTACCGACCCCCCCTCCCGGCCCCAGGGGACACCCGTGGGGACCGGGACCCCGCCCGGTGGCGGCGCGGGCAGCGCGCGGGGCTGGCACCGAGCCGGGGCGGCTCCCGGGGCGGCGGGAGCTCCCGTTCCACCCCCGCGGGGTCCCGGCGCCGGGAGCGGGGCGGTCCCGGGGCAGCCGCGGCTGAGCGGCACCGCCCGGAGCTGCCGGGGGGCTCCTCGGGGGGACCCCCGGGCTCACCTGAGGTACCGGGGCGGCTCCCGGGACGGGCAGGGCGCGGAGCTCATGGCGGGGAGCGGAACCGGAGCGGCGGCGGAGCCGAACCCCCGGCAGGAGCGGACCCGGCGGGAGCGGCACGGAGCCTCCGTCCGCGGCTGGACCGGACCCGCCGGGATCTCCGCGGAGCCTCCGGTGGGAGCGGATCCCGTGGGAATGCCGAGGATGCTCCGGTCCCACCGGATCCGCTGGGAATGCCGAGGATGCTCCGGTCCCACCGGCTCCCCCGGGAATGCCGAGGATGCTCCGGTCGGAGCGGATCTCCCGGGAATGCCGAGGATGCTCCGGTCCCACCGGATCTCCCGGGAATGCCGAGGATGCTCCGGTCCCACCGGATCCCCCGGGAATGCCGAGGATGCTCCGGTCGGAGCGGGGCGCGCTCGGCGGTGCCGCCCGGGGGAGGCGGCTCCGGTGCCCCCGCCCCGCTCCCGCCCCGGCCCCGCTCCGGGAATGCCGCCCGTTGTTCCCACCCGGGAATTCCAACCGCGCCGAATTTTGGGGTTAAACCCCCCCAGATCGGGACTTTCCCAGCGGGATCCGCAGCCCCGGGAGCGGGGGACACGCGGGGAGGGGACGAGGACACGGCCCCTCCTTCCATCCCAAATTCCCAGCCCGAATTCCCGGGAAAATCCCCCGGGAGCTGCCGAACTCCCGGGAGAGAGAGAGATCGGAGCCCGGGAGCCACGGGGCTCCCAATCCCCGAGGGGGATCCCCAGTTTCACAGGAGGAGATCCCAATTCCAAAGGGGGATCCCCAATCCCAAAAGAAGATCCCCAATCCCAGAGGTAGATCTCAATTTCCAGGGGCGTTCCCAATTCCCAGGGGCAGTTCCAATCCCCAAAGGATTTATTTATTTATTTATTTATTCGTTATTTATTTATTAATTATTAATGAACAGGCGTCAGAAGAAGCTCGGGATGGGGGAATCAGCCTGGAGAGGGACAGGAGAAGGGGGGAAAGTTCCGGAATGGGCCGGGAGAGGCGGGTTGGGGGTGTCAGACGTAGTTCTGCAGCCCGAACTTCTCTCGCTCCAGCTCGGCCGGGGGCCGCAGGTAGTAGAGCTCCTCCAGCGTGGGGGGCACCCAGCGATCCGTGTGGAACCGGGACTCGCCCACCTGCAACAGCGGGAATCGCTGGGAATCACCGGGAATGGGCTGGGAACCACTGGGAATTGGGCTGGGAATTGTCGGGAATTGCTGGGAATTGTCGGGAATTGCTGGGAATTGTGACGGGAATCGCTGGGAATTGTGATGGGAATCGCTGGGAGCTGCCGGGATTCCCCGCCCGGTCAGGGCCGATGGGGGAGGGCGGCAGCGCCCCACAGCGCAGAGGGACAGACGGACACGGGGCGCCGGGAGTGAGCCCCAGCGCCAGGGGACCCCAAACCCTGGGAGGGGGCCAAATCCCATGGGATCCCAAACCCATGGAGTTAAATCCCATGGGATCCCACAGAGCCAAATCCACGGGGTGGCTGCATCCCACGGGATCCCAGAGGAGCCCCCCTGTCCCGCCCCCTTCCCCCCGGGAATCCCGAACCTTCCAGCCCGGCACGTCCCGCATGATCTTGGCCTCCTCCTCCAGGTTCTCCCGCAGCATCCGCAGAGTCCTTAGGGACACAGGGCACGGGAAGGGACCCCGATCCCATACAGGGGATCCCCAGCCCAAATTCCCAGTTCCCAAAGGGGATCCCGATCCCAAAGGGAAGTTCCCAATCCCAACGGGGGGATCCCAATCCCATAGAGGCGGACACCAGTCCCATAAAGGGGACCCCAATCCCATAAATGGAAGGTCCCAGTCCCATCAAGGGAAGTTCGCAGTGCCAAGAGAAGTTCCCAATCCCATAAAGGGGAATCCCAGTCCCAAAGGGAAGTTCCCAATCCCATAAAGGGAGTTCCCAGCCCCGTACCTGCGGTCGGACTCCGCCTGCAGCAGCGGCATCAGCGCGATCCGAGCCTCCAGCTCCTCGATCAGCAACCGCCTGCAGGGACAGCAACGGGAGAACGGGGGAACTGGGGAGACTGGGAATGGGGCACTGGGAATGGGCATGGGGGGACTGACAAATCCCGGGGGCACTGCGGAGTCCCGGGGGTCTCGGGTGCCGGGTGTGAAAAGCCCATCCCGGGGCCAGAAGCGCAGGGAGGAGCCCCGGGATCGGGCCGGGGGTGCCCGCGGGGGGCTCGCAGCGTCACCTGCGCTGGCGGTTCCACTTGACGACGGTGTAGTATCCGAGCAGGAGGCTCCCGATGCCGAGCGCGAACAGGCTGTACCCTGAGGGCCGGGAGGGGAGCGGGGCGCTCAGCGCGGAGAGGCCGTGCGGCTCCGCTCCTGCCCTCGCTGCCCCTCGGCGGCGCCTCCGCGGCTCCCCCCGGGCTCACCTGAGAGGCCGCGGCGCGGGAGGTGCCGCTTGTAGTCGATGGGGCCGTACCCGCCCGGCGGGGCCATGTCCTGCTTCACCTTCGGCGCCGCCATCGCGGCGCGGCTCGGTGACGTCACTGCCCCGCGCCGCCGGCCCGCCCAGCTCGCGCGCGCGGGAAACTCACGTGATCAGCCACGTGATCGTGGGGACCCCATTTAAAGGGGCAACGCGCGCTTTAAAAGGGCAACGCCACATCAATTCCTCGGGATCATCTCCCGCCCAACGGGACCCTCCGATTCCTTGGGATCATCTCCCGCCCACCGGGACCCTCCGATTCCTCGGGATCATCTCCCGCCCAACGGGACCCTCCGATTCCTCGGGATCATCTCCTGCCCAACGGGACCCTCCGATTCCTCGGGATTATCTCCTAGCTAACAGGACCCTCTGATTCCTCGGGACCATCCTCCCGCCCAGTAGGATCCATCAATTCCTTGGGATCATCTCCGCTCACGGAATCCATTCCCGACATTCCCCGGCAATCCCACAGGAGCCGCACATGGAAATCCGTCTGGAAAACCCAAAATATCCGGAATTTTCCTGTCCCTCCAAGCTGGGCTTCACCCACAGCGGGATCCATTCCCTGATCCCTTCCTTTCCCAATCCCAGAGTGTGACTGGCAACAATTTGGGACAATTCCACAGGAATTTGGGACAATCCCATGGGAATTCCCACGTGGCCGTGGCCCTTCCCAGGCTCAGAGAATTTGGATTTTATCCAGAATCGGGGGAAAAATCCATCTGGGAATGTCCTTGGCCCATTCTCTTTCCAGAGGGAAACGATCCAATGACTCCGTGAGTTTTCCTGGAATGTTCAGGTGAAATCCAAGGGTGCTGGAGCAGGAATTCCAGGTGGGAATGGAGAAGGCTCTGGATTTATGGATTTGCTCCGTCAGGATGCGCCTCTGAAGATGCTCTATCCATGAAATTCCACACGAAATCCACAAAAATCCTGGATTTTTGCCGCCTTCTTTTCCCCTTCTCCCGATTTTTTTTTTGGGAATAATCCTCGGGAGAGGAAGGAGCAGACCCGGCTCTGTCTGGGTGATCCACGAGATCCATCCTGACCCCCAAAATCCTGGGAATGTGAGGCAGATCCAGGAGTTCCTCTGTTTATTGTCATTCCAATTCCAACCCCCCCAATTAATTATTGATTAATTAACGATTCTGGATCCTTCCACTGGCGGGATTAGGGAGAATTATTAAATTTTGGGATTTATTCTGGAATATTTTGAGTCCCAACAAATCCAAGGGAAAAAAATCCCACCCTGTTCTCCTTCCTTCTCAAAGGAGAGGGAAAAATGAGCCAAATTTGGGATTTTCCCCAAAATCTCCCGGAATTTCCTCCATTTCACCCCTTCCTGCAGCTAGAATTCCCAGTTTTCCATCTGGGATTCAACTTTGGGAATTCAAATCCAATTCTTCCCCAAAAACAAAGGGATAACTGGCGGGGAGAACCCAGAGGTAAAGGAAGAATTCCCAAAATGAGGATAAAATAGACATGGAATAAAACCCAATCCTGAATCCGCTGGAATTTTGGATTTCCTTGTTTTCCTCAGGAATGGCAGGTGCAGGAATCCCTGGGATATAAAAAATTCAGGAATTCACCTTTTTTTCCAAGCTGGGAACGCTGAGGAAGAAGAGCCTTGGATAGAAAAAAAAAATTCCAACCCTTTTTTTTTTTCCCACGGCGAAATTCCAAATCCCTTCCCTTTGTCGGGAAGGAAATCCAAGGAAAAAACCACACGGCCGCCCCAGCTCCACCGCGGGAATCGTCCCATGAAAATCCGGGATCTTTTTATTTCACAAGTTGCTAAAATCTGAATTACAACGGCGCCTCCTCGTTCCCCGCGGTGTCCCAGAAAATCCCAAAATCCCGGCGGCTCCGAGCGGGAATTTTATGGCTTTAGGGACCCCCCGGACCCGGAGCCCCCCGGAGCAGCTCGTGCAGCGAAGCTCGGGAAGAGCGGGAAAAGGGATCCAGGATCCCGAGGGATCCGTGGGAATGGGAGGGTTGGGTGGTGCTCCCATGGATCCAGGAGATCTCTGGGATTTGGGAATCCCAAAGGGGATCAAAGAGATCTCAGGGATCGGGGAATCCTAAAAGGGATTCAAGGGCCTCAGGGAATCCAGAAATCCAAAAGCCCTCAGGAATTTGGGAATCCCAAAATGGGTCCAGCAGACCTCAGGGATTCCGGAATCCCAAAGGGGATCCAGCCAGAGACTCCCAAATCCCAAAGGGGATCCAGCAGCAGGAATAAAACCAGGATTTGTTCCCAAATTCCCCCCTCCTCCACCATTCCCAAACATTTCCCTTCCAGGGCAGAATTCCACAATGGGAATTTTCCATTTCATTGTGGTTTTTTTCCCCCCGTTTTTCCCATTTTTGTGGAGCTTTTTCCTGGAAAAAGGAGACTGGGAAGAGGTTTGGAAAATCTGTGTTGAAGAGTTGGAACAACTTTGAACCTGAACCATCCCAATCCCAAAAAACGCCCACCAGAACATGGAACTGGGACTGCGAAGGAAAAACCATCCCGGCATTCCAACACGGAATCTTTTCCCAGATTGATCCCAAATTTGGCAGAAATGTGGATGGAATCAAACAAATCCTCCAAATTCCCGGCAGCATTCCAAGAACATTCCGGAAAAAAACACATCAGAACCAGGCTGGATCCCAGGAGTCACATTCCAGGTGGGAATTTGGAGTTTCAGCCCCACCCCATAAAATATTTTGGTTTTCCAGCCCCAATCCGTGCTCGATTTTCCCTCCCCTTCCAAACAAATGTCTCCCCCATCCCCCAAATAATTTTTCTTTGGGATTTATCCTGAATTACCATCCAAAAAAAAAATCAGGATGGAATATTTGCAAGTCTGGACACAGAGACTTGTTTGGATTTTTGATTCCAAATCCGTCAATCCCAACATTCCTGATTATTTTAATGAACCAAAATTGGCTGAAATTCCAATTTCCAAGGGAATTCTGCTGGGATCCAGAAAGTTTTGACATCATTTTTATCCCATTGAATCCTTCTGTGACTCTTTCATTCCCTGTTTTTTTTTTCAGGAATCATCCAACATCTGGGAATAAATGAACCAGGTTTCCCCCACCCCCCAAAAAAAAACTGGATTTTAATTGGAGGAATTTTGTTATGATTTTTTTTTTTGGGACTAAATGAACTTTTTCCAAACATTGGCATCCATGAGGAAAAAAACCGGGAGAGGAAAATTCCGCCGAACCAACCCCAAAAAATTCCACGTGGGAAAGGAACGGCAATTTTTCCATAAAATCCAAGGGAATTGAAGGAATTCCACGTCATCCCTCTGGTGGCATCTCCCAATCCAAGCTTGGAATGAAAAGAAAACTCCAAATTCCAAAATTCCAACCCAATTCCCACATCTGAGCTCTTCACATCCCTATGGATAACACCCCAAAATCCGCATCCAGCTGGGAATTCCGGGGGTTTTATCCAACAAATCCCAGTTTGGAAAACAAGGTTGTTTTGGTTTTTTTTTCTAAACTAAATCCCTAAATATGGAAACACCAGGAAAAGTGGGAAAAGGGAGGGGTTTTGTCCCTCGGATCCGAGGGGGGTGATCCCGAAGGAATTCTTGGCTTCAGTGATTCCTAAGAAAATAAATCCGGATTTTCCTGAATTTCCCGCCCCCCCTCCTTTTTTTTTTAATATATATAGATCTCTAAATTATATATATTTATAATTTCCCCAAGAAAATTCCCCAAATTTCCCAAAGAATTCTCCTCACTGGAATAAGGCCTGGAATTCTGCCCCTTGGATTCGTCTGGAATTCGGGAAGAAGTCCAAGGAAAAAGAGGCTGAGAAACCAAAAATGAAACCAAACTGGCCCCTGGATGGATTTTGGGTTGAACCTCTGGAATTCCCAAAAAACTGATGGAAAACTCCATCCCAAATGGATACAGGAGCATGCTTGGGACGCCTGGAAGAACTCGAACCACGGAGGGAAGGATTGGGAACGGCCGGAATTCCCAGTGGGAATTGGGAACGGCTCCCAGCCCTCCCTGCCTGCATCAGCTTCTGGAATTCCTATAAATTTTGGAATAATATCCCTCAAAACAACAACAGAAAAGGAAGGAACAAAAACAACAAAAAAAAAAACCAACCCAACCAACCCTCCCAAAGGAAAAAAAATTCCCAAAAAGTTTCACTTTGGAGTCTCTGGGAACGTCGGGAAGGCCCAAAATTCACGGGATGAGAAAGAACCAAGGTGGATTTTGTCCCTCAGTAACTGCAAGGTTTGGAAACTACCAACAGTTCCAAAGTCTGATTCCAACCAGAATCCAAGGAAAAAAGTGGGAATTTCCCGCAGCAATTCCCACCTCCCAGCCAAGGTTTGGGCGGCAGCCGATCCCTAAGGGAGAAAACCAAACCAAACTCAACCGGAACCAGGGATTTGCACTTCTCCTTTTCTTCTCCTTCTTCTTCTTCTTCTTGGGATCGTCGGAATTTTGGGATCTCGGGATGTGCTGCCTGCTTTCCCGGCTGGAAGAGGAGCAGGGATAAGGAGCAGCCATGAACTCGGCTCACTAAACGCAGGATGGGGCTGGAAATCCTCTCTCCACGCTCCAAAATTCCGGAATTCCGGAGCGTTCCCGGCAAAAAGTTCACCGTCGGCAAAGGCAGAGAGGAGTCGCTGAGTCCTTTCACGGTTTGTTTTTTTTTTTTTTTGTGCTGGTGCCAAAAAAATTTCAAAACTAAATACGGAAAAAAAAGCCAAAAAAAAAAAAAATTAAGGAATTCTTCCCCCTTTCCCTGCCAGCTTCCATGAAAAATCTGGGAGCCAACGGAGCCGGGCTTCGGCCACCCCGACGCGGTCACTTCTCCCGGCAGGGACGGATGAGGAGTGGTGGTGCTGCATCCTAGAAAGCCTCGGGGCGTTATCCAGCTGGGATTAAAGCAGATTCCACGGAATTGTGGTAGAAAAGAAAGGATGGCAGAGCCTGGAAAAGTTCTCCCTCGGGAATTATTTCCACGTGGCCGACTGTGGGATGGAGCGGGGCGGGATCATGTCCAGGAGATACTCGCGCTGCCGCTCCACGGCCGAGGCCGACTTGTGCACGGCCAGCGCGGGGCTGACGAAGGGCAGGGCCCCACCTGCAGAAAAAGGGAATTTTGGGTCATGGAATAGCTTGGGAATGAGGGAAAAGAATTAAAAATAGCATAGAAAATGCAGTGCAACCATCCCAGTGCAATCCAGCGCCTTCAGGTTTATCCCAGTGCAATCCGGCGCCTTCAGGTTCCAAACTCATCCCAGAAAATGCAAAGGTTTTGGATCAAAAATCAGGATTTGAGCTCTCTGGAATTATGGAATGGCTTGGGAATGAGAGAAAATAGTGCTTAAAAAATGCCAAATCCATATGGAAAAGCAGGATTTAAACATGGATTATCCCACCAGAATCTGGCATCTTCAAGGTTCCAAACTCATCCCGGAAAACTCAAAGCTTTTGGACCAAAAATCAGGATTTGAGCCCTCTGGAACTATGGAATCATGGAATGGTTCAGGAATGAGGGAAAAACAATGAAAATCCACATGGAAAAGTAATTCCTACCCCAAAATTGGGAATTTTGGGCAGTGATGACGCCAACTTTCACTTTAAACCTTTGGCACTGCTCCACGAAAATTTCCACCCAAAGCTGGGAATTCCGGCTGGTGTTGACACCAACTTTCACCTCAAACCCTCAGCACCACCCCAGGAAAATTCCCACCCCAAATCTGGGAATTTTGGCGGCGATCCCAGGGCAATGTGGGATCCCCGGGGTGCCATACCTGTGCTGATGGGGTTTTTCTTCCAGGCGGCGCCGCCCTTGCTGCCGGCCCTGTCGGCGTGCTTGCCGGGCCGGCCGCCCAGCGCGGCGCTGCCCGAGGAGCTCTGCAGCTTGGGCGAGGAGCTGAAGGTGTGCAGCACCCCCCGGGAGGCGCCCCGGGACAGCTGGCTGGAGCTCTGCAGGGAGCAAAGATAAAATCACCTGGGATGCTGCTGAACTGCATGGTCTTGGGACTGGATGTTCTTTGGGACTGGATGATTTCTGGGATTGCAATTTTTGGGATTGGACAATCTTTGGGATTGGATGATTTTAGGGACTGGATGCTCTCTGGGTCTGTATGATCTTCAGAGCCTGGCACAACACCTACAACCCCCTGACCCTAAACCCAACCTGAGGCCCAAACCCCGCAGGCCACACCCCAGCCCCAGGACCCTTTTCCCTCAGGAAATGGCGGCTCTGGGGGTGCTCCCTCACCTGCTTGAGCGCGTGGTGCTGCCCCACGGGCTCGGCCTTGGGCTGCCCAGGCGGGGCCGTTTGCTGCAGGATCCTCTGCTCGATCTCCTGCTCCTGCTGCAGGGCCTTGACGAAGGCGGCCTTGAGCCGGTTCGTGTGCTCGGCCTTCAGGGCCTTCTTCTGGTTGGAGGCCATGCAGGTCTCGCACATGATGGTGCCGTTCTTCTCCTCCCGCCAGCGGCACGTGAAGTCCGTGTGGCACTGGGCACACAGGTAGGGCTCCCGGCAGGACACGGCCACCGCCACCTTCCCTGGGGGACAAACATGGCGAGTTAGCACTGCTGCCACAGTCCCTGAGGAACAAACACCTGGGATTGGCCACAGCCACTTTCCCTGAGGGACAAACACGGCCGGTCAGCCCCAGTGTGGCCCTTCATGAGGGACAAACATGGCGGGTCAGCCCCAGGGTCACCTTTCCTGAGGGACTAACATGGCGGGTCAGCCCCAGTGTGGTTTCAGTGAGGTTTAAATGATTTCTGGGAGGTTTAAATGATTCCTGCCACATTTTAACCCTGCATTTCTGGAGCTTTAACTGATCCCAGTCAGGTTTAACTGATCCCAGCCAGGTGTAAGTGATCCCCAGCCGGGTTTAACTGACCCCAGCCGGGTTTGAGCTGGGCTCTGCCCCTCCCGGGCTCACCTTGGCTCTCCAGCAGGTTCTGCACCACCTCCTCCAGCCCCACCAGGTAGATGAACTCGTTGTTGGCGGCGCTGGGCAGGAAGTTCATCTCGGGCGCGGGCGGTTTGGGCGGGGGGATCTCCAGCAGGGTCTTCTCCAGCTGCTTGCGCAGCGCCAGCTTGGCCGCGGCCTGGCGGCTGCCCGGGGCCTCGCCCGTGCCCCCCAGCGCCGTGCCACCCGCGGGGGCCGTGCCCGCCTGGCCCGAGGGCACCGCCGAGCCCTTCAGGGACGTGGGGGACGCCTGCGGAGAGACAGGAATGGGATCATTGGGAATCAGGAATGGGATCCATGGGATCACTGGGAATCAGGGGCCTCCCCGGTGCCACCCAGTGCCGTGCCACCCGCCAGGGCCGTGCCAGCCTGGCCCTTCAGGGACGTGCGGGACGCCTGCGGAGAGAATGGGACCCATGGGATCAATGGGAACCAGAGAATGGGATCATTGGGATCACTGGGAATCAGGGGAGTCCCCAGTGCCACCCACTGGGGCAGTGCCAGCCTGGGGGATGTTGACCAGCAGGCTGGTGTTGGTCATTACCACCCCACTCCCAGTGGGAATTCCCAGCAGGAATCCCAGTAAGGCTCACCTGGGGGATGTTGATATTGGCCATTCCCACCATTCCCAGGAATTCTCACCTGGGGGATGTTGACCAGCAGGCTGGCGTTGGGCACGTTGGCCACGCGGATCAGGCCCTGCTGGATGATCCTCTGGCCCTGGATCTGCACCGAGGGCACTGAGGCGCGCGGCGCCAGCAGCAGCGGCGGTGGGCCCGTGCTCGAGTGCTGCCGGATGGTGTGGATTTGCTGGGAAAACGTGGAAAAGGGGTTGGGAAAACACAGAAAAAGGGTTGGGAAAAAAGGAAAAGGGGTTGGGAAATCACAGAAAAGGGGTTGGGAAAAGGTGGAAAAGGGTTGGGAAATCACAGAAAAGGGGTTGGGAAAACAAGGAAAAGGGGTTGGGAAAACGTGGAAAAGTGGGAATAAGCAAGGCACGAAGAAAAAGAAACCACGGAATAACAGCCGGGATGTTTTTCCCTTTCCCTCCAGCCCCAAATTCCCAAATTTCTGAGTGGATTTGCCGGGAAAACAAGGAAAAGAGGGTTGGGAATCCATGGAAGAGGAGGCTGGGAATCCATGGAATTGGTGGGATAGGAAGGATAATTAGAAGGAAAACCATGGAAAAGCAGGAATTGCCTCCCACTCCCTCTCCCAAAAACCCCCCAGAAGCCAGAACAGCCTGAATTAACCCCAAAAATCCCGTTTTTATGGGAACACACCCCACGGGATGTTCAAAGCAACCAGAGGGGGGCAAGTCCCGAATTTTTCCATGGAATGGGAAGGGGAGGAGGGGGGAAGCTCACCTGGGCCCCTCGCACCAGGGGCGGCATCACGATCTGGGGGCTCTGCTTGGAGGCGGCCGCTTGGCCCCCCCGGAGCAGCGGGGGCGGCAGCCCGGAGCCCGGAACGCGGCTGGAGGAGGGCTGGGAAAACGGGAAAAACGGGAAAAACCGGTCAGAGCGGGGCTGGGAAATGGGGGGAATGGGGGAAATAATGGAGGAAATAATGGGGGAAATGGGGGGGAATGGGGGAAAAAGGATGGGAAAGACGGGAATGGGGGAAAATGGGTTGGGAAAACTGGAAATGGGATAAAAATTGGGGGGAAAGCGTTGGGAATTGTGGGAATGGGGAATGGAAATATTGGGATTTGTGGGAATGGAAGTGTTTGGATCTGTGGAGGGAAAGGAAAAGCAGGGGAAAAAAGGGAGGAGGGAAGAAAAACATTGGGAAAAATCCTGGGAGAGAAATCAGGAGAAAGGAAAAGCTCCAGAAGAAATCATGGAAGAGGAAAAGGAATCACAGAAAGGAAAATATCTGGGAAAAATCCTGGGAGAGGGAAAGGAAAAGCAGGAAAAGAAAAGGAGGAGGGAAGAAAAAATTCTGGAAAAATCATGGAGGAGGAAAAGGAATGAGGAGAGAGGAGTTTGGAAAAGCTGCTGCCCGAGGATTCCTGGGATTCCAATCCTCAAATTCCCTCCTGGTGCTGGGCTGGGATATTCCCAAAATTCCAAACTTTCCTCTGCATCCCAATCCTGGCATTTCCTCCTTCCCAGCCCCTGGGATAAGGGATCTCCCCCTTCCCCAGGATTTGGGATGTTGGGAATTCCATCCCATTCCCAGGGAATCTCTCAGCTCCTTCCTCTGGAATTCCTGGACACTCCAGCAAAACCCAACCCAGGTTAATTCACCCAAAATTCCAGAGGTATTGTTGGGATAAACTGGATTATTTGGATTAACTCCAAGATTCCCTGAAGGTTTTCCAGTTCCTCTGGAAGTGGTTCCAAGGTAAAGATTCCCACACCTCTGGATTTGGGAATGGCTCCTAAAGGAGCCTCCCTTTCCTGGAATTCTGGGCGTTTTCCAAACCCTTTTCCAAGGAAAATCCCTCGTGCTTGGAGCAGTTTGGGAATTTGAGTCCCATTATCCCAGGAAAAAAAAAAAAGCAGGAATGTTCTAATCCCAAAGGATTCCAGGGGTGATTGACAGCTGTGCCTGGATTCCTGGAATTTCCTTCCCTGAGGATTCCAAGGATTTAATTCAGTCTTGAATGGAATTTTTTCCAACCCTGAATCCTGGGATTCCCTCCCAGAAAATCCTGGGATTCCTTCCCAGAAAATCCCAGGATTCCCTTGGCAATTCCAGAGCGAATTCCCTGTTCCCCACAGGAATTCCCTGGCTCAGCAATCCCACTGCAGATCCCACCCCACCTTTCTCCCAGCCCGTTATCCCTAAAACCCGTGGGAGCTGGGCAATCCTGGCAGCATTTCCCGGCTCTTCCCGGGAATTCCCGGCTTTTCCCGGCTCCCACTGACCTGGAGGGAAGTTTTCCCAGCGGGAACAGCCTGAGGGCCCCGCACCAAGGGCGGGGGCGTGGCCGCAGCGCTTCCAGAGGGGCCCGAGGAAAGCTGGAAAAGGAAAAAGCGGAAAGAGAGCAGCGGGAAAAGGCAGGAAAGCGGGAATGCAGAGAGCAGGGAGCGCACGGCGAGAGCCCGGAGCATCCGAGGGGAAAATCCTTGGGATTGGCAGGAAAATTGGTGGGAATTAGTGGGAAAATCCTTGGGAATTGGCAGGAGAATCCTTGGGAGTTCACAGGAAAATCCTTGCAAATTGGTAGGAAAGTCCTTGGGGATTGGCGGGAAAAACCCAGGAAAGGGGAGACACCAGGGAGTTAAAAATCCCAGGAAAAGGCTAAAAAATGCCAGAAAAAGGTTTAAAAACATCCAGGAAAAGAGCTTCCAAAAATCCAGGAAAAAGGCCACAGCAGGGGCTGAAAAACCCCGGGAAAAGGGCTGGGAATTCCTGGAAAAGGGCTGGGAATTCCTGGAAAAGCAGGATTTTCCTACCTTGGGCGCCGGCGTCTCCTTCTGGCTCTGGCTCTGCCGGAGCTTCTTGAGCAGCACCAGCTTGGCCTCCTCCAGCCTCAGCTCCTCCTGCAGCTGTTTGATCAGGCGCTCCCGCTGCTCCGGGCTCCGCTGGAATGCCAGAAAATCCCAGGGAAATCCCAGGGAAATCCCAGGGAAACGGGGAGAACCCCGGGAGAAGGGCAGAGACACAGGCATGGTGATAATTCCCAACTGGGACTGGGGAGTGGGAGAAGTGAGGGGGGGCAGGGAGTTCCGAGGGGAAAATGTGGGATTTTTCCACGAAAAAATTCATGGCAAAGAGTAAATGAGGAGAATTCCCAGCTGGAATTGGCTCCTGGGTTTTGGGATCGTGAATTAATGGGAATGGATGGAGCTGGGAGGGGAAAATGTGGCTGATCCTGGGTTTTTCTGACCCTAGCCCGGTTAATCCTGACCCAATCCCAGCCCAATCCCAGTTAACCCAACCCAATCCCAGTTAATCCTGACTGAATCCCAGTTAACCCTGACCCAATCCCAGTTACTCCCAGTTAATCCTGACCCAATTCCAGTTACTCTCAGTTAACCCTGACCCAGTCCCAGTCAATCCTGACCCAATCCCAGTTACTCCCAGTTAACCCTGACCCAATCCCAGTTAATTCCAACCCAATCCCAGTTCCTCCCAGCAGCACTGACCAGCAGGGCCTCGGCGCCAAGCTTGGGCAGGGCCAGCCTGGGTTATTCCATCCCAATCCCAGCTCCCCCAGACCCAATCCCAGCTACCCCAGACCCAATGCCAGTTCCTCCCAGCTCCTCCCAGCAGCACTGACCAGCAGGGCCTCGGTGCCAGGCTCGGGCAGGGCCAGCCGGGCCAGCCCGTTGACGCGGGGGCTCGAGGGCTCGTTGTCCGACAGCACGATCACGTCCGGGGAGGGAACGCGCCGCTCCCGCCGGCACTCCCTGGAGCCACGGGAAACAAACCGGGAATGGGCCAGGATTCCCAGGGAAACGGGGACAAACCCCGGGAATGGGCCAGGATTCCAAAGGAAACGGGACAAACCCGGGAATGGGCCAGGATTGCCAGGGAAACGGGACAAACCCGGGAATGGGGTCAGCGCAGGGGGAGCAAATCCTGGGAACGGGGTCACTCCAGGAGCAGCCTTTCCAACACTCTTCCAGCCCTTCCCAACCCTTTTCCAGTGCTTTTCCAATCCTTTTCTAACCCATTTCCCATTCCTTTTCCAACTCTCTTCCAGCCCCTTTTCCATTCCTTCTCCAGGGTTTCTCCAGTCCTTTCCCAGTCCTCTTTCCAAGCCTTTTCCAGCCCCCCAGGGAATTCCAGGGCTGGGAAAAGGGCCCAGGGTAGGAATTTCAGGAATGGGAGAATTGCAAAGGGTCTGGAACGCCCTCTAGAGGGCACAGCGAGCCTAGGAAACCCCAAATCCAGGAAATTCCCAAATCCAGGTATTTCCCTCTGGGAGTGGCACAGGTGGAGCATTCCCAGCTTTGCCCTGGAGCTGGAAAACTGGGATTGACTGGGTTGGGATAAAGGCTGGGAATGAGAAATTCCCAACTCCCAAACTCCTTTTCCTGCTGGAATTCCAGGAATTCCACTGGCAGCTCCAAGGAAATGGGGCTGGGATGGGGTTTGGATCAGCAGGAATTGCCTCTGGAATGGGCTGGGATTCTCTTCCCAACTTTTCCACCATTCCAAAGGAAAAACCGGGAATGTGGCACCAGAACCTCCCAAAAACTCAACTCCAACTCCACTCCAGCCACATCCCAATAAAAACCAGGATGAAAAGGGATCCCAACCCTTCCCCAAGCCCAAGAATTCCCGGAATTCCATGGAATCCTCACCCTTTGGATGTGCTCATGTCCACGGGCTCATCCCCTGCTGCCGGCAGCTCCACTTTGACGGTGGCTTTGACTTCCCCACTTTTCAGCGTTCCCGGGATTTTCCCGGCTCCAGGATCCGCTTTGATCTTCATGTCCCCCTCGGAGCTGAGCTCGGATCCCAGAATTCCTTTGTCCATCCTGAGTTTTTTACTGTCGGGCTCCGAGTCCCGCTCCAGGGCGCGCTTCTGGCTCCGGGTGCGGCATGAGTCCTCACTCATGGTGAGGGCCTGCGGGGCGGCCAGGAAAGGGTTAAAAACGGCGGGAAAACAGCCCGGGAAAGGGTTAAAAACAGCGGGAATGGCGGGAAAAACCACGGGGAAAATACCCCGGGAAAGGGTTAACAACACCGGGGAAAAAATCCCAGGAAAGCATAAAAACACCAGGGAACAGCGGGAAAAATCATGGGGAAAATCCTCCAGGAAAGGGTTAAAAACAGCAGGGGGGGAAAAAATCCCGGGAAAGGGTTAAAAACACCGGGAATGGTGGGAAAAATCATGGGGAAAGTGGGGGGAAATCCCAGGACAAGAGAGACATCGAGGGGTTAAAAATCCCAGGACAAGGGGAAAAAAATGCCTGGAAAAGGGAGACATCAAAGGGTTAAAAAATCCTGGGAAAGGAGGGGGGGAAACCCCGGGAAAAGGGAGGAAAATATCCCGGGAAAAGGGGAGAGAATGGGGAGTTGAAAGTCCCGGGAAAAGTAAAAATTCCCGGGAAAAGATGCCGGGAGCTGGGAGACAACAGGGAGGGGAAAATCTGGGAAAGGGGCTGGAAAATCCCGGGAAAAGGGAGACACGAAGGGGTTAAAAATCCCGGGATTTTGGGATGGAATTCCTGCATTTCCAACCAGGTCAAAGTCTGGGAAGAGCAACCCAGGAAAGGCTGGGAAAGGGAGGGAAAAACCCTGGAAAAGGGGTTGGAAAATCCCAGGAAAAGGGAGGGGAAAAGCCTGGAAAAGGGAGGGGAAAATGATGGAAAAGGGGCTGGAAAATCCCTGGAAATAGGGCCAGGAAAGGGATGGGAAATCCCTGGAAAAGTGAAGGGACAGGGCTGGAAAAGCCCTGGAAAAGGGAATTCCCGGTGTTTTTCCTGCTGGAAATCTCTCCCAGGAGAATTCCCGCCCATCCCAGTGCTCAGGGCAGGAAACGGGAGAAATGAAGGAAAAAATTCCACCAAAATCCCAGGGAAACCTTGGAAAAGGAGGATTTGAAGGATTTTCTAGGAATGGGAGCGGGGTTGGATTTGGAGGGAAATTCCCAAATAAAATCCTGATGAAAATTCCAATAAAATTCCAAAAGAAAAGGAGAAATTTGGGCTGAAAATTCCGTCTTTTCCCACATCCTGGAATTCCTCTCCTGGAATTTTGGAAGCCAAAATTCCAACAACCAAAATTTCGGGAACAGAAAATTCCCAGAGGTGGAAAAGTGGGATTCCAACACTTCCAAATGTTTTCCATGGATTCGCTGCTCCCAAGGATTCCCAGGAGGAATTCCTGGATACCCCAGCCTTGGATCATCCCAAAATTCCTGAGAATTCCCTTTTCTGGGAATATTTTCCCGACATTTCCCAGGAAAATCCATGGGAATTCCGGGCTGAATGATGCCAATCCTTGCATGTGGCAATGCCAGGGGAAATTCCCAAACTTTCCTTTGGGAATTCAGCACCAATCCCACATTTTCCACCCCAAACTCTGGGATCCCAACAGGTGGAGAAGCGGGATCAGGGCCCTGGGAAAGCTCCCGCTTTTCCCGGGATTTTGGGATGGGGATTCCCGGGAAAGGAGCGGGGGAGGGGAATCCCCGGATCCCGCTGGAATTCCCGAGCCGGCATTCCAAGGGTTAAGCGCTGCCATTTCCGCGCCATTCCCGAGAAATCTCCGGGAACAAAATGGCAGCGCTTAACCCTTGGAATGCCGGCTGGGATCGGGAATTCCCGCCGGGAATCCCGGGCCGGCTCCGCTTCCCGCCATTCCCCGCGGGAATTCCCGCCCCTGATCCCGCCGGGATTTTCCCCGGTTTTCCCAAACTTCCCAGGAGTCATTCCCGAGCTGGGAATTCCCTGAAATTCCCGGGATTCCCTGCCCTGGGATCCCTTTGATTACCGGGATTCCCACCGGGATTTCTCCCGATTTTCCCAAATTTCCCAGGAGTCATTCCCAGGCTGGGAATTCCCTGAAATTCCCGGGATTCCCTTCATCCCTGCCAGGATTTCTCCTGATTTCCCCAAACTTCCCGAGAGTCATTCCCGGGCTGGGAATTCCCTGAAATTCCCGGGATTCCTTGCCCTGGGATCCCTTTGATTCCCAGGATTCCCACCGGGATTTATCCCGATTTTCCCACCCTCCCCCCCAGGTCATTCTCGGATTATCCAGGATTGGGAATTCCCGGAGTTTGTCCCAAATCCCTCAGGAATTATCCCAAGGTTCCTCCAGAGCTGGGAAAAATTTAGGAGCAAACCTCTGGAGCAGCTCCAGGAATTCCAGCCCGGGAATTCTGGAGCCTCCCAGATGGAATTTTTATCCAAGGGAAGGGAAATTTTTGGGGAAATTTGGGACATTTTGTGGAATTCCCACAGGAATTCGGGGAAAATCATCCTTCAAATTCCTGCTCCTGGAAGTTTGGAGCTCCAAAGGCTCAGGAAAAGCGGGAGAGGAAAATCCCAAAATTCCACTGGAGTTGGGAAAATGGGGAACAGAGGCTGCCTGGAAAAATCCAGAGGGAATTCCTGGAATTTTGGGGGAATACCTGGAATTTCTGAGGATTTCCTGGAATTTCTGTCAAATTCCAGGTGAATTTTCCCTGGGGGGAGCTGGAATTCCAGGAGCAACTTGCGGGATTTTATGGGAATTCTGGGAATTCTCTGGTTTCATTGGATCAAAGCCAGGAAAAATCCTGAAAAATTCCTCTTTTCCCACGGGAATTATTCCCAAATTGTTCCCAGCTGGAATATTCAGGACACAAGGGCTGAGATTCCTTGGCTGGGATTTTTTGGGAATGCAGAGAGGAAATCCAGGAGCAGAATTCCCAACTTCTTCTGGGATTTTCCAAGCGAATCCTCCTGTTATTAATTAATCACTAATTAATCATTCATTAATTATTTCTCCATTATTGATTTTCCATTCCAAACTCCTCCTTTAAGGGGAAAAATTCCAAGACTCATCTGTTGGGAAGTGACTGAAATATTCCTGAGTCAATTTAAATATTCATAAGGTTATTCATATATTCATGAGTTAATTTAAATATTCCCGAATATATTTGAATGTTAATGAGGAGTTGCAATCGGATCTTTCCCAATTAATTCCTCATTAAGGAGGGAATTTCCATCCTTAAATGTTCCCATTTTCCAGCCGGGAATGGGGAAATTCCAGGCTGGGAATTCCTCGGAATTGGGATCCCAGAGATTCCCGCCAGGAATTCCCTCCCCAGCGGGATCATCCCAGAGAAAAGCGGGAAAAGCAGCAGGAGAATTGGAATTCCCAAGGAATTTTCTTATTCATCCATCAAAATTCTCAAATTTTTCAAAAAAGAATTTCCCAGAAATGCTGGAGCCAGAGGATCCCAGGCCAATCCCAGCCCTTTCCTGGGACACTCCTGGCCTTTTCCAAGGACAGTCCCTTCCCTATCCTGGGAATTCCAGAGCCACAGGATCCAGGACAATCCCATTCCTATCCCAGGACAATCCTGGCCCCTTCCCTATCCCGGGAATTCTGGAGCCAAAGGATCCCAGATCCCAGGACAATCCCATTCCCATCCTGGGATCCCCTTTCCCGGGAATTCCAGGCCCGCAGGATCCCGGGGGGGATCGGGGCGGATCCACCCCAGGAGAAATCCCGGAATTCCTGCGGGGACAGGGAGAGGGAAACCTGAACAGGTGAGACTGGGACAGGACAGGGGACAGGTGAGGCCCTGCCCAGGTCAGCACCTACACACGGGAGCCCCCACAGGTGAGACCTGCCCAGGGCAGGTGGGACTTGCACAGGTGAGACCCACACGGGTGAGACCCACACGGGTGAGACCCACACGGGTGACATCTCCACAGGGCAGGTGAGACCCACACGGGTGAGACCCACACGGGTGAGACCCGAGCAGGTGAGACCCTGCCCAGGCAAACAGCTGTGGGGGTGGGGGGGAGAACCTGCACAGGTGAGAGCAGGACAGGTGAGAGCTGCACGGGACAGGTGAGCACTGACACAGGTGGGACCTACAGTGAGGAACAGCAGCTCAGGTGAGCCCAGCCCAGGTGAGAGCTCAGCCACGGCTCCTCCCTGAGCACTTCCGGCTCCAAACCCTTCCAAATCCCAAAATCCAAAACCCCAAAATCCCCAAATCCCCAAAATCCCCAATCCCAACCCCACTCCAGGCCTGCCCAGTCCCACAGGACAATCCCAGCAGGAATTCCAGGAGCTCTGGATCCTCTGAAATTCCCCAATCCCTTGGAAAATCCAGGAGATCTCCCCGGGAATTGGCTCAAATCCCTCAAATCCCTCCGGAATTCCTGGGGATTTTTGGGAAAGCTCCTCTTGGAGCTCCTCTCCGGCTCTTCCCGGAGAAAATTCCAGGCCTGTGGCACAGCAGAGATTCCCCATCCCAACAAATTCCCAGGAATCCTGGGAATTGCCAGGAATTCCCAGCTCCTACCTGTCAGGGAAGGTCATGGGGTCCCGCCGGGATGAGCCAGAGCCGAGGATCCTGCGGGAACAGAGAGGGGTGAGAATTCCGGGAATTCCCACATTCCCGAGGGAGGCAGCCGGGGTTTGGAATGCTGGGATTTGGGAATGCCAGAACAGAGCCAGGATTTGGGAATCCCAGAACAATGGCTCCATCTCAAAAATCGGGAATGTCAGCGTGGCAAAGCCCCGGGATTTGGGAATCCCAAAGTACAACACAGTCCTGGGAATCGAGATTTGGGAATTCTGATTCATCCCACAAATTTTCCAGGCACCGAAATCCATGCAATCCGCAGACTTCCCTTCATTCCCAGATCCATCCATGGAATTCCCAGATTTCCATCCATTCCCAGTTTTTCTGGGCCGGGAGCAGCTCCCAGAGCCTTCGGCCATTCCCGGGTTTTTCCGGCTGCTCCGGCCCCGTGATCCCAGGAATTCCAGGGGGAATTAGCAGAGCTCACCCGGAGCTGTTGGTGGTTAAGAGGATCTGGGAAAATCCCAGGAAATCCTTTGGAATTCAGAGCTGCCCTGGCCGCTTTTCCCGGAGCTTGGGAAGCTCCGAGGATCCAGGAGAGCTGGAATTCCTTGGATTTCACTGGGAATTCCTGGAATTCTGGAATTCCAGCTGTGTTAAGGCTCGGAATTCTCAGGAAGGAGCCCCCAGTTGGATCAGGAGTGGGAAAATCCTGGAAAAGTTTGGGATTTATGGGAAAAACTGGAGAGGGAGGGCAGCCTGGAAAAACCTGGGAATGTCCCTGCCTGATCCCTGAGCGCCTTCTCGCCCCAAAGCATCCCAGAATTCCACGAATCCATGGGAAAAGAGGGATTTATTCCCTTTCAGGATTCATCTCTAGCTTTGGAATTCCATCAGCGACATCCCTGGTTTGGATCCGGAATTTTGGGATTTGAACACCCCAACTTCCCACCAATCCTAAACTTCCCATCACTCCCAGCTTTCCACTATTCCCAACTTCCCAGCATTCCCAACTTCCAGCCTCTTTCCCACTGATCTAAGACCACTTCCAACATCATTCCCAAAATCCCAGGCAGATCCCAGCCCCTTTCCTGCCATGATCCCAGCCTTTTTCCCAAAATCCACAGCAGATCCTACTCCTTTTCCCGCTGATGCCAGGTTGATCCCAGCCCTCTCCCACTGATCCCAGCCCAATACCAGCCCTTTCCCGCTGATCCCAGGCTGATCCCAGCCCTGTCCCGCTGCTCCCAGGCCGATCCCGGCGCTGCCATCCCGGATTCCCAAAGGCCCCTCTCTCTCTCTCTCTCTCTCTCTCCCTCTCTCTCTCTCTCTCGCTGTCACTTCCTGTGCCTCTCCCAGCTCCGGTTCCCGGCAGGACCGAGCGGTCCCGGAGCCCAGAGCTGGGATTGGAGCATTCCCGGGATTTGGGACAGCTCGAGAATTCCAGCCCGAGCAAGGCAGCAAAATCCCGGACAAACCCAAGGAAAACCGAGCAGTAGGCTGGGAAAATCCTGGAAAACCAGCCAGGAAGCGCTCGGGAAAAGCCGGGATGTGAATCCCAGTTCTGATCCCGAGTGAGGCATTCCCGGCTGGAATTCTCGTGCGGGGCCACTCCCGGGAAAAGTGAGGAGATGCTCAGGAAAAGCCGGGGTGGGAATCCCGACCCCGCATCCCGGCAGGATCCAGCCCCAGCAGGATCCCATCGGGAGGGATCCCATCCCAGCCCGGGAGCCGTTCCCGGCTGCAATTCCCGGCTGGAATTCTGCAATTCCCTCTGCCCACCGTGCGCTGTGCGGGGCCGGGATCGTCCCGCATCCCCCCGGACCCCCGGGATTCCCGAGATCCCCCCGGGGCAGCGCATCCCGGTGTCGATCCCGGCGCGGATCCCGGTGCCGGTGCCGATCCCCATCCCGGTGCCCATCCCGGTGCCGGCGCTGATCCCCATCCCGGTGCCGATCCCCATCCCGGTGCCCATCCCGGTGCCGGCGCTGATCCCCATCCCGGTGCGGATGCCAGCGCCGATCCCGATCCCGGGCAGCGCATCCCGGTGCGGATGCCGCTCCCGGTGCCATTCCCGGTGCCCCGGGCGCAGGAAGGGCGGCCGGGGACTCTTATTGTGACACGGCCCCGGCCCGGCCCGGCCGCACGGCCCGGCCGCGGCCACCGCGGGACTCCGGCACCGGGGGGCACCGGGGGGCACCGGCCGCGGGGACAGCGGGGGGGGTCGCGGCTTCGGACAGCGGGGATTGACCCCCGGGGACACCGGGGAGGGTCGCGGTGACCGGGGGGTGAGCGGGGGGGTGAGCGGGGGGTGACTACGGAGTGACCGGGGGGGGTTTCGGGGGTCCCCGTGTCCCCCCGTGTCCCTCCGTGTCCCCCCCGTGTCCCCGGTGCGGAGCGCGGGGGCAGCGGGCACGGAGCGCTCGGGGCGGCGGCGGAGGAGGAAGAGGAGGAGGAGGAGGAGAAGGAGGAGGAAGAGGAGGAAGAGGAAGCAGCCCGGCGGAAAGCCCGCAGCAACTTTCCCAAACAAAAGCCGGCGGCGCCCCGGGGCGCTGGGCGGGCGGCGGAGTTGGGGTTCCCGGGGGAACGAGCCCCGGGACCCCGGAGCGGCCCCGGTGCCGCGGGCTCGGGGCTCACGGGCGGCCGGGGCCGGAGCCGCGGCCAGCGGGACTTTGCACTTTCCGGGCTGCCCGCACGGCCAGGAAATGCCGGAACTTCCCCGACAGCTCTCCCGCATCACGGCCTCCGTTCTCCCAAAACCCCGGCGGTGCCGTCGCTCCGGTACCGGAGCCAATAAACGCCGGCAGAACTTTTACCGGGAGAACTCGCAGGGCGCCGCTCCGGTCGCTCCGCGCCGCATCCGCAGCGAGCCCGCCCCGCGCTCCCAGCTCCGCTCCGCTCTCCCCGCGCCGGCCCCGCCGCTCTCCCGCGTGTTGCGGCGCTTTCCCGGTGGCTCCCGTGGCCGCCGCGGCTCCCGGTGCCGATAATGCGCTCCTCACACATGGAGTCGCGGCGGCACCGGCAGAGCATGCGCGGGGCGGGGCGGCCGAGCGGCGGGGCCGGCGGAGGGGACGGCGTGGGGCCAGCGGTGAGACAGCGCGGGGACAGCGGGGGATAGCGGAGGGGACGGCAGGGGACGACGAGGGGACAGCGAGGGGACAGCACCGGGAGCGCCCGGGGCCGCTCCGGGCCGGGCCCCTCACGGCGCTGCGGCCGCCGCCGCTTCCGGGCGCGGCGCGGGGGGAGCCGCGGTTGTGTCGCGGGCCGCCATTGGCCGCGGGGGTCGCGCGGATGATGAGAGGAGGGCCCTGATTGGCTGGAGCGGCGGGCGGGGGGCGCGCGGGCAGCGCCGCGCTGGGAGAGGCCACGTGGAGAGACTGGGGACAGAGAGAGGGGACAGAGCGAGGACAGCGGGGGACAGCAAGGACAGAGAGAGGGGACAGCGAGGGGACAGAGAGAGGGGACAGCGGAGACAGCGAGGGGACAGAGCGAGGGGACAGAGAGAGGGGACAGCGGAGACAGCGAGGGGACAGAGCGAGGGGACAGCGAGGGGACAGAGCGAGGACAGCGCGGGACAGCAAGGACAGAGAGAGGGGACAGAGCGAGGACAGCGAGGGGACAGCGAGGGGACAGCGGCGGTGGCCGATGGAGCAGCGGCTTTGGGGGGCACCGGGACGGGGTCAGGGCCCGGCTCTGATCCCAAAATTCCCCAATCCCACAAAAGCTCTGCAGCCCCGGGACTGCCCAAGGAGAACCCCCAAAACCCTCCCGGAGAATTCCCCAAATCCCAGGAAATTCCCTGAAAATCTCCGAGCTGCCCAAATCCCAGCAGATCCCCCCAAATCCCAGGAAATTCCCCCCAAATCAGCGCCTGGCATCCCCAGGATTTTGGGCAAAGACTTTTCCAGAGAAGTTTGGCTGGAGCCAAATCCAAAATCCCAAATTTCAATTATTTCCCACCAAATTAACAGCAGAAGGAATTGGGAGCTGTGGGATTATTGATTATTAATTATTAATTATTATTCCCAGATCCCTGTCGTGCTTTTCCAGCTCATTCCCATTTTTCCCTCACCCTCCTGTTGCCCCAATCCAAAAAGAAATCCCTAAAAGCCCCAAATTCCTGGAGTTTGGAAGGATTTGGGAAGGTGGAATCCCAAGTATTCCTGCAGGGGGGAACACGGGAATGATCCCGGAGAAAATCACTCCAAAAGCTGGAAAATCCTATGGATGCCACCCTAAAAGTGGGAAAATTCCATGGATATGACCCTAAAACCTGGAAAATTCCAATGGATGCCACCCCAAAGTGATGAAAATTCCGTGGATATCATCCCAAGGCTGGAAAAATCCCATGGATGCCATCCCAAAGCTGGAAAATCCAATGGATATCACCAAAAACTTGGACAAATCCAATGGACAATGTCCCAAACCTGGAAAGTTCCAGAGATATCACCCAAATTTTGGGAAAACTCCAATGGATGTCAACCAAAACTTGGAAAAATCCAATGGATATCACCCCAAACTGGGAAAATTCCATGGATGCCATCCCAAAACTGGGAAAATTCTATGGCTAACACCCCAAAGCTGGAAAATCCAGTGGATATCAACTGGGAAAATCCAATGGATACCACTCCAAACCGGACACATTCCATGGATATCAACCAAAACTTGGAAAATCCCATGGATGCCATCCCAAAATGGGAAAATCCAATGGACATCATCCCAAACTGGGAAAATTCCATTCCAAAGCTGGAAAAATCCCATGGATGTCACCCCAAACTTCCCTGGCTGAAACCCCATCCCCATTGGAAGCGGGAACGTCCCGGGATGGGAGAGATCCCAACGTTTTTCAGATTCCTTTGGGATTCCTTCTCCACTTTTCTGCCTCATTCCAGAGGCTCCCAGGGAAGACTTTGGGATTTCCTGGCTTTTCCCTCGGGGAGAGGTGGGATTGGGGAAGGAATTCCTGCCTGTGAGGGTGGGAGGGAATGGGATGGGATTCCCAGGGAAGCTGTGGCTGCCCCTGGACCCCTGGAATGTCCAAGCAGGGAAGGATCCAAGGAGAACCTGGAGCTGCTTCCAGAGGTGCAAGGAGTTCCAAAGGAGCCGGAGAGGATTTGGGATTTGGGATGGGAATTCCAGGACACAGGGAATTGATTTAAACTGAGAAAGGGGAATTTGGGTGGGATTTTGGGCAGGAATTCCTGGCTGGAATGGGCTGGAATTCCCAGAGAAGCTGTTGGGATCCACTGCAGAATCCTGGGATTTGGGATGGACCCTTGGGATTCACCAGAGAATCCCGGGATCTGGGATGGATCCCTGAGATTCACCACAAATCCCCAGAATTTGGGATGGACCCTTGGGATTCACCACAGAATCCTGGGATTTGGGACAGATCCCTGGATTTCACCCAGATCCCTGGGATCCACCACAGACCCCAGATCTCCCCAGGCTCTCCGCTCTTCCGGCAGGTTTTGGGGAAAAGCCCCGGATTTGGGCACTTTGGGACAATCCCTGCGGTTCTGCCCCAGCCCCTCGGGTTTTCCAGCGAATCCCAGAGTTTTCCAGGGGATCCCTGGCTTTTGGGGCAGACCCTTGGGGTTTTGAGGAACACACTCCCAATTTTTCCAGCAGATCCTTGGATTATCCCACAAATCCTCAGGATTCACTCAGAGCCTGGGGTTTTCCAGGAGATTACCAGGACTTGGGGCAAACCCTCAGGATTTCCTGCAGAGCCTCGAGTTTTGGCACAAATCCCTGGATTTTGGGACAGCCCCTCAGGTTTTGCCCTCGGGTTTTAAAGCAGAGCCCCAACTTTTCTGACAGACCCTCAAGTTTTGGGACAGATCCTCAGATTTTGGGACAAACCGTCAAATTTTGGGACAAAATCCCGGATTTTCCAGTAGAAAATCCCTCGAGTTTTCCAACAGACCCCAGGATTTTCCAGCAGAGCCCCAACTATTCCAGTGCATCCCCAGCTTTCCCTTCAGCCCCTCAGATTTTAGGACAAACCCTCCAATTTTAGGCCAAACCCTCAGATTTTGCCCCAGACCCTCGAGTTTTCCAGCAGCCCCTGGGATTTTCCAGCAGATCCTCAGCTTTTCCCCCAGCCCCTCAGTTCTCCCAAAACCCCTCAGCTTTTCCTGCATCCCAGCTTCCCTTCAACCCCTCAACTTTTCCTGCAACCCTCGGTTCTCCTCAAACCCCTCATCTTTCTCCAAACCCCTCAGCTTTTTCTGCACCACTCAGTTTCCCCCAAACCCCTCAGCTTTCCCCCAAGTCCCTCAGCTTTTCCTGCATCTGTTTTTCCCTTCAACCACTCAACTTTTCCCCCAAATTCCTCAGCTTTTCCTGCATCTCTGTTTTTCCCTTCGACTCTTACACTTTTCCCCAAACCCCTCAACTTTTCCTGTACCACTCAGTTCTCCCCAAACCCCTCATTTCTCCCCAAACCCCTCAGCATTTTCTCACCTCTGTTTTTCCCCCAAACCCCTCAGCATTTTCTGCACCCTTCAGTTTCCTCCAAACTCTTCAGTTTTCCCCAAACCCCTCAGCATTCCCTACACCCCTCACTTTTCCCCCAAACCCCTCAGTTCTCCCCAAACCCCTCAGCATTCCCTGCATCTCTGTTTTTTCCTTCAACCTTTCAACTTTTCCCCAGACCCCTCAACTTTTCCTGTACCACTCCGTTCTCCCCAAACCCCTCAGCATTCCCCGCACATCCCCACTCCTTTCCCCTTTCCTCTCCCCGCACATCCCCGCTCCTCTCCCCGCACATCCTCGTTCCTTTCCCCTTTCCTCTGCCCCGCACATCCCCGCTCCTCTGCCCGCGTTTCCCCGCCCCGTGCCCAAAACTTTCTCCGTGTTTCCGGAGTGCCGCTCCGGGCCCGTCGCGCACCGGGGGACACGGCGCCGTGCGCGGGCCCCGGGGGGGCTCCCTCAGGGCTGCCCGCGCTGCCCGCCCGGCCCGAGCCGTGGCCTGGTGGCCCCGGTGGCCCCGGTGGTGGCCCGTCCCCTCCCCCACTCCCCTCCCCCGCCTTCCCAAGGCTCTGGCACCAATAATCCGCCTTTGCTGACATGCTCTGGTGGCTGTGCCTATCGGGCAACTCCCAGGATGCACTCCCGCTCCTCCCTGGCACCCCCTCACCCGTGCCCACCCTCCCCTCGGACTTCCCAACCTTTTCTTTCTGCCTTTTTTTTTTTTAAGCTTTTTTTTTTTATTATCTCCACAACCCCCCCACGCCCCACACACACACCCGGCCGCACTTTCATCCCCCGTGAACCCCCCTGGCGCTTCGGCGCTCTCCCTCAGCCCGGCTCCCCGCGTCCCTCACGGGGTCCCCCCTCGCCATGGGCGCCTTTTGGCCGCTCCCTTCTCCTCTCACGGCCGTGCCCCTCAAAACCCGCCCCGGATCGCCGTCCCCGGCGCTCCCCCCGCGCTGCCCCGAGCCCCGAGCCGCCCTCAGGGGGAAGGGGGTGTGTGTGTGGGGGTGTCCCCTGGTCCCCGTCCCCCCCGGGGGGGCTGCTGAGGCGCGGGTGTCACTCACTGTCCGGAGCCCCCTCAGAGCCGCCTCCTCCTCCTCCTCAGCGGGGCCCGGCCCGGACTGGGGCCGTGGGGGGAGGGGAG
>JAWMRF010000116.1:1473520-1487238 GCA_035221435.1 Sphenopsis melanotis | reverse complement strand
TACCGGGGATTTTGGGGGGTGGGCGCACGGCAGGGGTGGTACCGGGGATTTTGGGGGGTGGGCGCACGGCGGGGGTGGTACCGGGGTTTTCGGGGTGGCACCGCCGGGTGGGTGCCCGGGCTGGGGCTGGGTGGGCACAGCCGCCCTTGCGGTGCCCGCGGCGGGGATTTACCGGATCCGGTTCCTCGTGCCCCGCGTGTTCCCCGCCCGCAGCCCGGCCCGGGGGTCCCGGCGGTGCCGGGGGCTCCGGGGCGCGCCGGGCGGGCCGGTGACCTTGGCGAGCAGCCGGTCCTGCGCAGCACCGGCACCGGGGCAGGGCCGGGCCGAGCTCCCGGTGTCGCCCCCTGCGCGGAGCCGCAGCGGCGGCACCGGCGGAGCTACCGGAGGAGGTACCGGGGGAGGCACCGGAGGAGGCACCGGAGGAAGCACCGGCAGCACCGGCGGGCGCCTCCCGCGGGCCGACACCGGGCACACGGTGAGTGCGGGGCTGCGGCCGCCGCTCCCTCGCTGCGGGGCGGGCGCGGGGCACCGGGACGGGACCCCCGGGACCGGGAGGGACGCGGCGGGCGGGGGTCGCTCTCTGCGGGGCGGCGGCGGCAGGAGCGGGGCTCCCCCCGCGCTGCGCTGTCCCCGCCCGGGCACCGGAGTCCCGCAGCCCCGGGGCTGCCGCCGCAGTGTCCCGCACTGCAACACCGCACCGGGCCCCGGAGCGCCGCCACCGCCGCAGCCGCTGCTCCGACCGGCGCCGGGACCCCGCGGGGCCGCCCCGCTCCTCCCGCCCCCGCAGCGGCCACCGGAGCGCCCGGGGGGGGGGGTTCCCGCTCCCCCTGCCCGCACCGGGCACCGGGACCCCCGGGGGGGCGGGGGGTGCCCCGCTCGCCCTGCCCGCGGACCGGCACCGGGGCTGCCCTGCCCGCCCGCAGCCCGGGCTTGGCCCGGGACCACCGCGAGGGGCTGCCCGCCTCCCCCTGCCCCGGATCGGGCACCGGCACCCCCGGGGGTCTGCCCCGCTTTTTGTGCCCCCCGAGCGGACCCCGAGCCCCGGCCGTGGCTGCCCCGCTCCCTTTGCCCCCGGACACGGCGCCGGGACCGCCGGGGGGGCTGTCCGTGCCCCTGCCCCCGATGGGGCACCGGCACCCCCGGGGGGGCGGACCCAGAGCCAGGCTGGCATTTGGGGCACCCCCAGAGCGCGGGGCTCCGCACCGCAGCCCCCCAGGAGGGGGAGGCTCCTCCCGCGCCCCCTCCGCGCTGTCCTTGGGGAGGGGGCGCTGCCGGGGGTCTCGGGGGGCGCCGCTGCCCGCTCCGTGCCCATCGGTTCCCTTGCCGGAGGTGCCATAAATAACTCGGGAGATCCGGCCCGCTGCGGCTGCCGTGGGATTTTCATCCCGCCTGGGAGCCCCGGGGCGCCCCGAGCTCAGAACCGGGACCGGGGGGTCCCTGCGGGGCTGGGGGGGCTCCGGGGGGGGCAGCGACCGCCCCAGCCCCGCCCGACCCCCGCTTGGGCACGGGGTGGGTGGCAGCGGGTGCGGGAGCCCCTCGGGCTGGGCACCCCTGGGGCAGAGCGGGGGATCCCCTCAGGCGCGGGGGGTTTGGGGGCGCTCAGGGCGCTGCTGTCCCCCCAGATGCGTCCCCAAAGCCCCTGGGCCGCTGGGCCCGCAGCGCTGCTGCTCCTCGCCGCCCTGGTGGCCTCCGAGGCGCTGCCCAACGCCCGCGGCAGGAAGAAGGTGGTTCATGTGATGGGTGAGTGGGGCCGGGGATGGGATTGGGGCAGGTTTGGGATCGGGGAAAGAGCCTGCGGCCTTTGGGGTGCTGGGTTTAATGCCATCAAAGCAGGGCCGGGGCTCTGATGTGTCCCCCGTGTCCCCTCAGTCCTGTGGGAGCCGTCCTGGGGTTATCCAGAGCTCTCCTTAGGGTTGGCAAAAAAGGGGAATTGCACCCAAATGTGTCCGCACAGCTGCATCCTACTTTGCCCCTAAAAGAGAGGAACTCCCTGCAAAGTGCGTCCCCACATCCCCATCCTTCCTTGCCCCTAAAAGCGGGAATTTCCCCCAAAGTTCATCCCCACATCCCCATCCTCCTTTACCCCATAAAAAGAGGAACTCAACCCAAAAGACGCTCCCACATCTCGATCCTACTTTGCCCCCAGAAGAGAGGAATTCCCCCTCAAGTGTGACCCCCGCATCCTCATCTTTCCTGCCCCTAAAAGAGGGAAACTCACCCAAAAGACGCTCCCATCCCTCTTCGCCATCCGGCGCCTCCGCTGTGCCAGCCCTGGGGCGGTGGCAGTCCCTCCCTGAGCCGCGTCCGTCCCGCAGAGGGTGACAGCGGCGCCGTGGTGGTGCAGACAGCCCCGGGCAAGGTGGTGACGCACCGCGGCGGCACCATCATCCTGCCCTGCCGCTACCACTACGACGTGTCCGCGCACGACCCGGCCGAGATCCGCCTCAAGTGGACCAAAGTGACCGAGCCCATGGCCTTCGTGGACGTGTTCGTGGCTCTGGGCAAGGCCCGCCGGGCGTTCGGGCCCTACCGGGGCCGCACAGCCCTGCAGGAGGACGGCGTGGGCGACGCGTCCCTCATCATCCGCAACGTCACCCTGCAGGACTACGGGCGCTACGAGTGCGAGGTGACCAACGAGCTCGAGGACGACACCGGCGTGGTCAAACTGGACCTGGAAGGTGGCTTGGGGTGTTCCCGAGGCGGCATTCCCGGGATTTTCAGGGGCTGTGGGGTTTTGTTGGTGGGGAGGGTTTGGGGTGGTGGCTCGAAGAGGTCGCGGGGTGAGGGCTCAGAGAGCACCGGGGGACAGGGGTGTGGCAGGGGGAAAATGCTGCTTTAGGGGTTCGGGAGGTGGCGGAGGGGGCGAGCGCTTTTTGGGGGGTTCCGAGGGCGCAGTTTGGGGGTGCCAGGGCTTGGCTGGACCCCGCGCAGGCACCACCGATGCTCCCAAACCCCAGAGCAGAATCTCCTGGAGTCTGGGGTTCCCAGAACTCCCAGAACTCCTTGCAGAAGGACAAGGAGAGAGATTTCCCAGGCGATTCTCCCAACCAGAATTCCCATCTTCCCAAACCTCAGAGCAGAATCTCCTGGAGTTTGGGGTTCCCAGAACTCCCAAAACCCAGAACTCTCAAAACTCCCTGCAGAGGGACGATGAGCGGGGTTTTCCAGGCCGTTCTCCCCCGCTCCAAAGCCTCACCCCGACCCAAACCCACGGAACCCCAACCCCTCCTCCGCAGGGGTGATTTTCCCGTACCACCCTCGCCTGGGGCGCTACACGCTGAATTTCCACGAGGCGCAGCAGGCGTGCCTGGAGCAGGACGGGATCCTGGCCTCGCACGACCAGCTGCACCAGGCCTGGCTGGAGGGCATGGACTGGTGCAACGCGGGCTGGCTGCAGGACGGCTCCGTGCAGTACCCGATCTCCCGGCCCCGCGAGCAGTGCGGCCGCAAGGACACCCCCGTGGGCGTCCGCAACTACGGCTACCGCCACAAGGAGAGCGAGCACTACGACGCCTTCTGCTTCACCTCCAACCTCAACGGTGAGGGAAACTGAGGCACGGAGGCTGCCCGTGGCGGGAGGGGGAGGATGGGGGTGGAACGCAACGCTGGTGCCGTTGGAGCACTGGGTTTGAGGAAAAAAAAATTTAAAGCCAAACTCTATTTTTATAGCCAAAATCTCCTCTTTCTTATCCAAAACCTCTCCTTTTGAAATCCAAACCCTCCTTTTCTTATCCAAAACCTCTTGTTTTAAATAGGTTTTATCCAAAACCTATTTATTTTTAATCCAAAACTTGTTTTTAATACAAAACCTTTCTTAGCCAAACCCTCTTTTTTTTTTTAACCCAAGACCTCTTGGTTTTAGCCAAAATCTCTTATTTTTCATCCAAACTTTTTTTTTTTTTGCAAAAACCATTTTTTTTTTAACTAAAACATCTTTTGTTAAAGGAAATGTTTTGGATGCTCCACAGAGCTTCCATCACCTCCAACCCCCAAAATCGTATTGGAGTCTCCACCGTGCTGGTGCCCCTCAACTTCCCCAACCTCCCCAAAACTTTCTGGGAGCTCCACAGGGCTTCCATCCATCACTTCCATCCCCAAAAAACGCCTCGGGGCGGCTCCAGAGCGGGGGGGCTCCACCCCGCAGGATCGAGGACGCTCCATCCCCTTTATCCCCCGTTTCCAGGCAAAGTTTATTTCCTGAAGACCTTCCGCAAGCTGAGCTACCCGGAGGCCGTGCAGGCGTGCAAGAACAACGGCGCGGCGGTGGCCAAGGTGGGCCAGCTGTACGCGGCCTGGAAGCTGCAGCTGCTGGACCGCTGCGAGGCGGGCTGGCTGGAGGACGGCAGCATCCGCTACCCCATCGTCAACCCCCGCGCCCGCTGCGGCGGCCGCGAGCCCGGCGTGCGCAACCTCGGCTTCCCCGACAAGAAGTACAAGCTCTTCGGCGTGTACTGCTTCAAAAAGGCCGGAGAAGCCCCGCCCGTGGTGGCCGCGGGGTTCCCCAAACGCGTGTGAGGCTTCGGGGCGGTCCGGCAGCACGCCCGGGTTTGGGGTTTGGGGTTTGGGGTTTGGGATGTGTCCCCCTCGCCGAGCCCCGCGCGGCGCGGGGAGCTGCGGGCAGCCCCCGCCCAGGGGCGGAGAGGCGGCGGCGGCGCGGGCTGGCGGCCCTCGGTGGCGCTCGGGGACACCGGGGCGGCGGGAGGGGACGGGTTTGGCGAGCCCGGCCAGGAGCCCGCGCCCCGGCCCGGGGCCGGCTCCCCGCTCCCCGCAGCTCTCGCTTCTCGACGCGCCTGTTGCATGCGCTAAAGCGCCGCAGAGCCCCCGCCCCCCTCATCCTCAGCCCGTCCCCGCGCTGACCGACCCCGGGAAGAGCCGCGGGCCCCCCCAGAATCCCCCCGTGGCTCTGGGCGAGGATTGGGGGCGCCGGGTTTGGCTCCGCGCCTCGGCAGCCGGGGGGTCCCGCAGCCCCCGGGGCAGCTCCCGCTTGGCTCGGCCGGGCCCGGGGCGCGGAGGGGTCGGGGGGCAGCGGCCGCTGCGCCCACCCGGCCGGGCACCGCCGCAGGCTTTGGCAGCCCTGGACGTAGATGAAATAAAAGCTTCGGCCGCTTTGGAGAGCTGAGCGCGGCTCCGCTGTGTCCTTGGGGCAGCCCGGGGGGCTCGGGGCCCGTTCCCGCTCGCCCGGGGCATCCTTGGATCGATCGGGCTGGATCCAAGGAGCAGCCGCAGCAGCGGAGCCGCCTCGCGGGGTCAGGGCTGGCAGGCGGTCACCGCGGGGGTGACACGGATGGGGACCCCCGATTCGGAGGGGCTCGGGACGTGCTCCAGCTGAGCACAACCCGTAAATCACCGTTAATGACTGGAAATAAATGTCTGTCACAGCCCTGGGAGGGGACAGCGGGGCTGTGGGGCCGAGAGAACCTCAGCGGCGGGTGGTGGAGGGTGTTTTAGGCAGGAATCACCCCAAAAAATCCATTGGCGTCTCCCCATCTCGAAGGCGACGCAGGTGACGGCCACCACGGCGAGCAGGTGGCGGATGTGACACGGGGGGCCCTGGGGGACAGCCTGGGGCTGCTCGGAATTGATGGGGGCGGCGAGAGGAGGCAGCTGGGGAGCGGCACCAGGCGGGGGACACGTCCCAGGGTCCCCAGGAAAGGGCGGGGGTCGCTCAACTGTTAAAAAAATTTATTAAAATGTCCAGCAGTACAGAAAGGCAGAGTCAGAAATGGGGAGGGGGCGTCAGGAGGGGGTCGGGGAGGGGGTGGGGACACGGCAGTCACGTCGCAAACAGCAGAGATCGGAAAGCGCCGTACACACACACACACGCCAACTCCAACGGGGACCCGAAACGAACGGAGAGGGGACAGAACCAACCCGGGCACCCCCAAAGCGGGCGCGGAGCGGGACAGGGACCCCGCAGCCACCGTGTCCCCCCCGCCCCACCCGTGCCGGCCGCGGGGACGCCCCGGGGAGCTGGGGCAGGGAAATGGGGAGGGGGGGGCTGCTAAAAAACCAGAGCCCCCCCAGGTGGGACGGGGGGGGGCTGCCTGATTCACCCCCGATTTGGGGACGGGGACAGAGCCCAGCTTGGGGGGTCCCCGTGCGGGGCTGGGGGCGCCAGCCCGGGCCGGGGGCTGAGCGTGGGACATGCAGGGAGGGCTGGGGACGCACACGCAGCCGCCCCCTCCGGATCCTATTCCCTACGGGGCCGGGCATCCTAAGGAGCTAAAGCCAAAAGGGGGCTAAAAAAGTGGGGCGGGAGGGGGTGGGACGGGGACGGGGGACGCCGCCACATCCCCCGGGGACCCCTTTGTGCTCGCCCGGCTCTAGAAGTAGTGGCCCTCCTGCATCCAGTCCAGCCGGAGGTGCTGGCGGCGTTTTCGCCGCTCCTTGCGGGGTTTGTGGTGGTGGTGCTGGTGGTGCGGGTGGCTGTGCCGGTGCCGCCGGTGCCGCCGCGCTCGGTGCGACCGCCTGGCTAACGGGGGCAAGGCAGGGCACGCGGGGGGGTCAGCCCGGGGTTCCGGACCCCCTCCCACGGGGATCAGCCCCTCCCCGAGTCCCCCACTAACGTTTTGTGCAGAGGATTTTGGGCCGGTCCCACTTGCCGCTGCTGTGGCACTTGATGGTGGGCACGTGGCGCTGCGTGAAGCCCTCGCGGCACTGGTAGCGCACGCTGGAGTGGATGTTGTACTTCTCCTTCCTCTTCCCCACCGGGAAAGCGTTCGGCACCTCCGGGGGGGGCCCGCACAGCACTGGGAGGCGGGGGCAGAGCTCCGTCACCCCCCTGTTACTGGGAGTTACTGGGGGTTACTGGGAGGGGACGAGGGACGCCCAGGAGCCCCCCGCCCATCCCTGGGGACACCGCTGGTGGCTTCGGGACAGGCTCGTCCGTCAGGGCGGCAGCGAGCTGTCCCCAGGGTTTAATTGGTTAATTAATGGCCTTATTGGGGCGTCATTAGCGCGCGGGGTGGGGAGGAGCAGCTGGAGGTTAATGGAACTTCCCGAGGTAAGGAATGGGAATTTAATCGGTTTAATGGGAGCAAATTAAACAAACCCGAGCGCTGAGGGGAGGATTGATGGCGGGAAAGGAGGAAAAATGGAGATTTGGGGGAGAACTGCGGGAGTTGGCCTGGGAGAGGGGCTGGGGAAGGTTGGCTGGGGATGGGGAGGGGTCTGGGGGCTGCGGGATGGGGACACCTGCGGGATGGGGACACCTGCGGGATGGGGACACCAGGGATGCCGGCGGCCGCGGGATGAGGCCGTGCCGGGCTGGGCAGGCCGGGCGGGCGCTACCTGTGCCCTTCTTGCAGATGTAGGGCAGATTGTAGTTGCAGGGCACGTCGTTCCACTTGCCGATCTCGTGGGACACGAGCACCACGCAGTCCTCGCCGCCCGCGAAGAAGTTGTCGGGTTGGTTCTCCCGCCAGTTCTCGTATTGCTGCGGGGCCACCGGAGCGGGTGACACTCCCCGCACCCCCTCCCCGCACCCCGAGCCCCCCCGAGCCCCCAAAGCCCTCACCAAGCCGGTGTTGTCGGTCCACTGGAAGTCCTGCTCCACTATGCGGTCGTTGAGGCCGATCCAGGTGTTCTCGTGGCCGAAGCCTGCGGGGAGAGGCAGCCGCGGCTCGCACGGAGGAGGCGAGCAGCGCCCGGGGAGGGGCATCGGGACCCCCGGCGCACCGTTGATGAAGGCGTGCTCCTCCTGCGAGTGGATGCTGGTGAGGTGCCCGGCCCGGCGCCGGCAGTCGCGCTCCGCGTCCTCCCAGGAGCGCCGGCGGGCGAAGTAGCGGTAGCAGTGGCCCTGGAACTTGTGCCAGTTGTGGTCACAGCCCTCCGTGTCTGCGGGGACACGGCCACAGTGGCGGCGCAGCAAGGGACCGACGGCAGCCCCGCCGGGCAGGGTTTGTGTCCCCTTCAGCGGGGTCCCCGCGGTGACACAGCCGGGCCGGGGGACACCGGGGGACACTGCGGCTGTCCCCACCTTTCTCGCAGCTGCTGCCGCCGTAGCTGGGCAGGCAGAGGCACACGAAGGAATTGACCTCGTCGATGCAGGTGCCGCCGTTCTGGCACGGGCTGGACAGGCAGTCATCGATGTCTGCGGGGACAGCGGGAGCTGCGGGCGCGGCGACACCGCCCGCGGCCAGCGAGCGAGGAGGGGGCACCGCGCAGCGCCCGGAGCCGCGGGGCCGCCCCCGCGCGGTGCGCCGGCGCTCACCGATCTCGCAGTTCTCGCCGGTGAAGCCCGGGGCGCAGCTGCAGCCGCACACGGAGCCGTTGGCGCGGCTCGTCCCGCCGTGCAGGCACGGGTTGTTCTGGCACGGGTCCGGCGGCGCTGCGGGGCGGCAGCGGCGCCCTGAGCCAGGCTGGGGGGGCGCGGTGCCACCCCCGCTCCCACCCCATCGGCTCACAGCGAGGAAATTGGGATAAAAGGAGCGACACGGCCCAAACCTCCTCCTCAAAACCTCCCGTTCTCCGCTCGGCCGCAGCCCCGGTGCCCGCCGCTCACCGTGCCCGCCGCTCACCGTGCCCGCTGGCGTTGCCGGTGCCCACCCAGGCCAGCAGCTCCCGCTCGTCCAGCGCCGGCTCCTCCCCGCTGCCGCTGTCGGTATCGAGCAGCGGGGACCCCCCCGGGCCCCCCAGCTCCGGCTCCGCCGAGGGCTCCAGGAGCAGCCCCGCGCTCGGGGACGCGGCGGGCTCCGTCCCCCCGGGCTGGGGGGCACCGGGGGACGGCCAGGGCCCGCGGGTGGCGGAGCCGAGGGGCGAGGGGGGCTCCTCCCTCCTGGGCTCCCCGGAGGCGTCCTCCTCGCCGGGGGCTGGTGGGGTTGGGGGCCCGGGGGTGGCGGGGGGCTGCCGGGGGCCCGGGGGGGACAGGAGGAGCTGCTCGGCTGCCCCCGGCTCCGGCTCGGAGCGCTGGGTGGGCTGCGGGTCTGGAGCGAAGCCTGTGGAGCCCTCCTCGGCCAGCGGCTCCAGCAGCGCCAGCTCCTCCGGCCGCTCGGTGCCGGCCCACAGCAGCGCCTCGGTGGCCGTGGGGGCAGGGGACGCTGAGGGGACATCCCAGGCCGAGGGGGACGCGGCTGCTTCGCTGCCGGGCTCGGCTGCGTCATTCCCAACATCGATGGATTCCTCCGGCTGCTCCTGACCGGGCTCGGCCGCCCCGTGGGGAGCCGTGGGGCCGGAGCGGCCCCGGGGCCCGGGAGGAGCCCCCTCGGTGTGGCCGGGGGCGGCAGGGTGTCCCTCGGAGGGACCCTCTGGCTCCAGGAATGTCACTGCCTTCCTCTGCCGCTCCAGGGCTCCGTCCCCCGGGGCCCCGCTGCCGTCGGCGCCGTCCCCGCGGGGCTGCGGGGACAGCTCGGGACCCTCGGCCACCAGCGGGGCCGGGGGCAGCGGGGGCAGCGGGGGCACGGAGCCGCCGCCCCCCTGGGACGGGGCGTCCCCGGAGAAGTCCTCGGTGCCATCCGCGGGTGGCCTCGGGGAGTCCCCGCGGGCGCTGGCGACGTCCCGGTGGCCCCGAGCGTCGCGGGGAGCGGCGGGGGACGGCGACGGCACGGGCGGGGTCCCCGCGGGGGTCCCCGAATCCACCGGGGCGGTGGCCGGGGCCACGAGCTCTGCAAGAGACGGCACAGCCATGGTGTCACCGAGGGGCGACCGCGCCGGGAGCCGCGGCCGTGTCCGGTGTCACTCACCGGGGCTGATCTCCTCCTCCAGCGCGTTGGGGGACCCGTGGGGACCCTCCCGCCGGGGGCTCTCGCTGCCGCCTCGGGGGGGGTTCCACAGCTCCACGGCGTTGGCTGCGGCTCCCCTCACCTCCTGCGCCAGCACGGGGGCCTGGGTGACAATCCCCGCTGCCGCCGCGGGGTCCCCAGAGGTGACAATCCCCGCTGCCGCCGCGGGGTCCTGGCCGTGCCGCTGGAGCTGGAAGTAGCGCCCGTTGAGGCCGGGGTAGCTCCGCCTCGGGGCGCTGGAGCTGCCCGGGGCCGCGCTGGGGACCGTCCCCAGCCCAGGCGGTGACAAGGACGGGCCGGCGCTGCGCTCCGGGGCTGGGCTGTGGGGATGTGCCGGGAGGGAGGCCGGGGGTCCCGCGGGGTCTCCTCGGGCCGGGCTGGCGCTGGGAGGGTCCCTCCGGGGGCTCTCGGGATCCACCGCGTTCAGAGCCTCCTCCTCGTGAGGCCACGCCAGCGCGGTGGCCGTGGCGGGCGGCGGGGGTGTCGCACGGCCCGTGGGCAGCCCCGGAGCCGCCGGTGCCGGTGGTGGGGCGGTGCCCGGGAGGTCACCGCGCGGTGCCGCCGGGCTGCCGCCGGCCGCCCGCAGCTGCTCGTCCTCGTCCTCGTCCCCGCCCGGCGCCGCGGGCCCCGGCGGGGGCAGGAGGTGGTCGCGCTCGCGGGGGATGTCGCGGGTGTCCCCCGAGGTGCCCGGGTCCTCGCCGCGCTCCACCAGCGCGTTGTCGCTGCCCGGCGGGTCGGGCGTGGGTGGCGCCGGCAGCACCGGCTGCTCCGTGTCGCCGTGCCCCGCGGCTGTGGGGACACCACGGGCGTCAGCGGCGCCACCGAGGGCACCCGGGGGTCCCGCGGCCGCCCTGGAGTGTCAGCACCGAGCACCGCATCCCCCTCCCCGCTCCCGGGCGGAGATGAGCTCCCTCCCAGCGCCGCTCCTCTCGTTTATCTCATTAATTCCCCAATTAAATATTCATCCGCAGCAAATTTCCCGGCCGCGCCCCCCGATCCCCGCGGGAAGGAGGGAGCCGGGGGGCAGCTCGGGGGGTCCCCCTCACCTTTGTAGCAATAAGCGTCGAATCTGGAGGCGGCGGGGGGGAAGCCGGTGCGGTTCGGGAACTGGTAGAGGGTGCGGACCCCCGGGGCCTCGCCCCCGCACTTCCTGCGCGGCTGGCGGATGGGGTAGCGCACGCTGCCGTCGGCCAGCCAGCCCGGGTCGCACTGGTCCAGGCCCTGTCGCCAGGCCAGGTAGAGCTGGCCCGTGGTGGCCAGAGACGCCCCGCGGCTCCGGCAGTGCCTGCGGGCGCCCTGCCAGGTGAAGCGCCCCGGCGCCGTGGCGTAGAACACGGTCCCTGCGGGAGAGGGGGGCTCTTGGGGACACGGCCACACGAAGGGATGGCTCGGGGCGGGGCGGCGCTTTTGGGATGGCCTCGTGGCCCGAGCGCTGTGGCCGGGCTCGGTGGCGGTGCCAAGGATGGCACGGAGCGCTGGCACCCACCCGGACCCGCTGGAGAGGGATGCACGGAGGTGCGGCCGTGGAGGGACATCGTGGGCACCCAGCTGTGCCAGGGACACAGAGGGACATCGTGGGGACACCATGGCCGGGAAGGGACATGGTGGGGACACCATGGCCGTGGAGGGACATCGTGGGGACACCATGGCCGTGGAGGGATATCCCTGGGCACCCAGCCGTGCCATGGCCAGGGAGGGACATCCCTGGGCACCCAGCTGTGCCAGGGACACAGAGGGACATCGTGGGCACCCAGCTGCGCCGTGGCCAGGGAGGGACATCCCTGGGCACCCAGCCAGCCACACTGTGACCGCGGAGGGACAATGTGGGCACCCAGCCAGGTCACAATCATGGAGGGACATCGTGGCCACCCAGCCACGCCACGGCCAGGAAAGAACAGGGACACCTCTGGGCACCCAGCCGTGCTCGTGGCCAGGCCGTGGGCACGCAGGGACCCCCCGGGCACGCAGGGACCCCCTGGCACCCTCCCGGCGCGCCGCCCTTGCCTCGCAGCTCCCGGGAGTAGCAGTAGACGTCGTAGAGCTCGTCGGGCTCCCTGCGGCCGTAGCTGCGCACGCCGGGGAGGCTCTCGCGGTCTCCGTAGCAGCCGGGCCGGGACAGCGTGATGGGGTACCTGCCGGGAGGGGCACGGTGGGCGCGGGGCTCCGCGGGGAGGGCGGCCCGGGGCTGCCCGGGGGTTCCCAGGGGTACCCGGGGGTGGGCGGGGGTGCTCTGGGGGGTGGTTTGGGGGGTGCCGGCCCCGCACTCTCACCGCACGCTCTGGTCGCTCAGCCAGCCCGCGTCGCAGTTGTCGTAGCCGTCCTCGAAGGCGGCCTGGAGGTGCTGGGGGGAGGCGATGACGGCGGAGTTGTCGCGACAGGCGCGGCGGGCGGCGGGGAAGCTCAGCGCGTAGCGCTCGCCCGCGGGCCGGTAGTGGAACACAACGCCTGGGGACACCGAGAGGGGACATGGGGCAGCGGGACACGGCTCCTGTGGGGTCCGTGGGGCGCAGGGCTGGCACGGGGTGCAGGGTTGGCACGGGATATAGGGCAGGCACGGGATTTAGGCCTCAGACAGCTCGCAGAGAGGCCACAGGGCTCGTGGGGTGCAGAGCTGGCACACGGTGCCACAATTCCTGTGGGGTGCAGGACTGGCACGGGGTGCGGGGCTGGCACGGGGTGTGGGGCTCATGGAACACCTGACTGCCATGGGGCGCTTGGGACGCGGCTTGTAGGGTGTAGGGGCTACACGGGGGGCACAGCTGCCGTGGGGGACACAGGGTACATGGGGTGTACACATCCTGGGGGGTGCAGGGAACAAATGGGGTGCACAGGTCACATGTGGGGTGCAGGGAATAAGCGGGGTGCCCAGCTCTCATGGGGTGCCCAGCTCACCCTGCGTGCCCAACCAACCCACCCACCCTCCCTCAGCGCCAGGGGCTGCACGATCCCCCCAGCGCCCCCTTGGCCGTGCCCCCGCAGTGCCCCCTGGCCGTGCCCGGCTCACCCGTCACCTCCAGCGGCAGCAGGTCCTGCTCGTCATCGATGCCCGCCACCACCTCGCAGCGGTAGAGCCCCGCGTCGCTGGCGCGGGCCGCCCGCAGCTGCAGCGTGGCGTTGGAGCGCTCGCGGGCGTAGCCGGGCAGCGACACCCGGCCCTCGTAGGCTCTGACCACCTTCACCGCGCTCTCCTTGGCCACCAGGATGGGCGCGTCCTCCCGCTGACCGCCGGCCGAGCGCACCTTGCTCCATTTGACGCGCGGCGGCTCCGGGGGCTCGTTGGGCCCCAGGGAGGCGGAGGGGTGCAGGAGGAAGAGGCAGGGCAGGGCCACGGGCTCGCCCAGCCCCACGCGAACCGCCTGGTGCTGCACCCTGGTGATGTGGATCACCTTCCCCTCGTCCTGCGAGCCTGCGGGGACAGCGGCTCGGCTGCCTCGGGGGGTTTGGGCGCAGCACGGAGGGTTGGGGGCATGGCAGGGTGTGGGGGGCTCCACTCCGAGCACCCCCGAGCCCCCCAGGAGGGGCAGGAACGGGAGGATGGGCTGGGATAAAGCGTGCCCGCCCCATGGAGCAGCTGCAGCCCGGCCGTGACCCCTCTGGGGCTGAGCCCCAACTCGGAGGGGTCCGCGCCCCTCCCCAGGATGCTGCCCAGCCCCCGGGGTGTCCCCAGGGTGAGGGCACAGCTCTGCACCCGTGGGTGCCGCTCGGCTCCCGGGGGACACCAGCACGCCCTGGCCCTGCCCGCACAGGGGGAACCCTCGCCAAAGACGCCACCGGGCCCGGTGGCACCGGCGGCAAAGCCCCCCCCGTGCTGGGGTAAAGCGTGGCCGGACCGTGTGCGCCCTCCCCTCCTCCTCCTCCTCCTCCTCCTCCTCCCGCACTAATCCCGTCCCAGCCTGTGCAGGCTCCCAGCGCCGCCGCCGCCACAAATCCCCCGCGTCGCGGAGCCCCCGGGGACCCCCCCGCGGGGTCCGGGCCCAGCTGGGGGCCGGGGGCCGCCCC
>JAWMRF010000116.1:1450714-1468325 GCA_035221435.1 Sphenopsis melanotis | reverse complement strand
GTGCCGCCGGTGCCGCCCGCCCGCACCTGCCCGCAGCGGCGGCGAACCCGCGCCCGCTCCGCGCTGCCCGGCGCAGGGCGAGGGGCGGCCGCGCATGCGCCGCCCCCCCAAACCCGGGCCAGCCCCCCCAAACCCGGGGCCGCCCCCTCCCCACCGAGCGGGGCCGCCTCCTGCGCCCCGCGCAGCGCGGGCGGGGCTGGGGGGTCCCTATAATGATGGGGGGCTCTGAGAGGGCTCTGAGAGAGATGGGGGTCCATGGAAGGGGGGGGGCTGTGATGGGGGTGGGGTCCCGAAGGGGATGTGGGGGGGTCGCTGTAATGGAGGCAGGAAGAGAGGGGGGGACCCAGCGGCATTTTTTGGGGGTCTTTCCAAAGAGGGGAGCACCTTCCAGCCCCTCCACACCCCAAAATTCCCTTTAAGCCATACGGGGCGCAACCCCAGCCCCCCGCACCCCCGTGTGGGGCCGGAATGGGGTGAGGGGGGGCTGGGAGATGCTGTGGGTGCATAAAGACTTCAAAAAGCCCCAAACCCCCCCAAAATGGCCGAGACTCTCTGAAGAGCTGCGCTACCAGAAACGACCCCCAAAAGGGGGAAGGAAACCATCACTGAGCTTTGGAGGGGTTTTTTTGGGGGGGGGGGGGGCGGTGGGGGTCACCTTCCCGCCGGTGACCGAAGAATGCCAGCCTGTCTCCCACGACTTGGCACCAAAAAAAGAGAATCCCCCCTCCCTGTTTCGCCCATAGGATGGATCCGTGGAAACCCGAGAGCAAAGTTCTCATTTCCGACTCCATTGTGCCAGACTTTTGGTGGCGTTTCCTGCCTTTTGTGAGCCCCCCCTGCTCCGGCACAATCCCGGCGTTGCCGGCGCACAGAGCTCCTCTGTTCCCCTCCTTTATGCGGCTGCAGCTGGCGGGCCCGGCCCGTGGAGGTGCCCGAGCCTGGGGACAGGGACGGGGGGCACCGTCCCCGTGCGCTTTGCCAGGGGGAATTGGGAGAGGGTCCCAGGGGTGTTGATATCGCGGCTGCTTCCCGCTCGCGGAGGATCCAGGCACCCCGGGGTGGTTTCTGGGGTGGTTGGGAGGAGAGGATGGGCCGGGGTGGTCCGTGGGGTGGGGCCGGCTCTCAAATCCTCACCTGGTGCCCCCCACCACAGCCGGGTCCTGCACCTGCAGCCCCAAACCCTTCCTGAATTTCACCTGGAAATCCGATCAGGGATCGATGGGCTCATCCCGCATTCCCACTGGGCCCAGCGCGTCCCACGCGTCGCCCATCCCAGAAAACTCCACCACAGCCGCTCACAGCCCGACCCCGACCCTCGAGAGGGCCCCGGAGCCTCTCGGGGACTCAAAGGCGAGGGAGGGGACACCCCGGGCCACCCCCCAGGGGACACCGAGTCCCGGCAGAGCACCGGGGATGTGACACGGCCGTTTTGGTGGCAGGGGACGGCGCTGGCAGTGACTGAGCCGAGCTCTGGTCTCAAGAGGAGATGAATGTCACAGCAGCCACCCGCCAGCGCGGCTCGGGGACTGGGGTGCCACCGACACCTCTCCCCCCTCCTCGGCAGCTGCTCCGGGCCCGGGGACGCGCTGGGGACGAGATCCTGCACTGGCGCCAGTCTGGTGTCCCAGTGTCCTCCCTGCAGCCGGGAGGTGACTCCAGCGGGTCCCGCCGCCCTCCGGGCCCCGCATCCTGCAGGGGTGGCAATGCCAGCGCTGGCACCCAGCGCTGTCCCAGTGTCACCCTCTGAGCCCCGCACCCTGCAGGGGTGGCAGAGCCAGCGCTGGCACCGAGCGCTGTTCCAGTGTCACCCTCTGAGCCCCGCACCCTGCAGGGGTGGCAGAGCCAGCGCTGGCACCGAGCGCTGTCCCAGTGTCACCCTCTGAGCCCAGGGTGGGGTCCCCGCACCCCTCCAGACCCGAGCTGCTCCCACGAGGCAGAACCTGCTGTCACCGTGTCCCCACAGCCCCGAGCCCCGCGGGTGGCCCCGGACAGCGCGGTTGGGGTGCCCCCATCCCTCGGTGCCGCTCCCGGGGCCCCAAGCCCGGCAGGATCGGCGGCGGCGGCTGCGCGGGGGAGCGCGGGCCCTGCGCGCCTTTTTGAGCCCGAACGCCGGGATTCTGGTGAAATCCTGCAGCAGTGTTGCCGTGACGACCCTCCCGCAGTTTCCATCCAGAGATGTTTTCCTTTGTTGTGACAGGAGCGCGGGGAGCGGCCGCGGGCGGTTGGGGTGCGGTGACAGCGCCGAGGGGCTCCCGCTGCGAGGGGCAGGGACCCCCACCGCCCGCGGGGACCCCGCCGCCGCTCCGGCCTGGGGCTGGGGGGTCCCCACTGCTCAGCGTCCCCAGCCCCCCCAGGGGACAGCGGAGGGGCCGAGTTTGGTGACACGAGTGGCATGAGTTTGGTAGGACTCAGCCCGGTCACAACAGAGGGGTGACGTGGCCAACCCGCGGCGTGGGGACAGATGTGGGGACACCGCTGGGGACGGAGGGGTTGGCTCTGTGGTGGCCACCCCCGTCCCCCACAGGACAGAGCCAAACCGGGCGGGGGCCGCGGCCGGGAGCCTCCCGAGCCGCTCCGGTTGGGGGCGGTGGCTCCTCGGTGTCCCGGAGCCTCGCCGGGCAGAGAGGGGCCCCGGAGCCCCCCGGGAGCGCGGCCCGGTGTCCCCGCACGGCCGCGGGGTGCTCGGGGGGACCCCGTCCCGAGCCCCACGGAGCCGCTTGTTATTCCGCTCAGCTCCGCCGGCGGCTGATGACGGCCGTTCCAGGAGAGCTGCCACATTCATCAGGGCTGCAGCTCATTAACGAGGCCGCTGCCGCCGCAGCTGGGGCCAGCGCTCGGGGCACTGGCACGGGGACGGGCGGGCGGACGGACGGACGGACGGACGGACAGGAGGATGGGGAGAAGCGGCGGCTGTGCCCGTGCTGGCGGAGCTGCCGGGCTGGAGCTGGGCAGGACGGCTCAGCCGGGGCTGCGGAGGGGACGGGGCGAGGCCAGGACGGTGGGACCCCCTTCGCGCTGTCCCTGTCCCCTCATCCCCGGGCACGGCAGGGAGGGCACAGGAGGGGCTGCAGAGACCCCCGGGGACGAGGCGATGCTGCCCTGGCCAGGCCCAGCTTCGCTCCGAGCCCACCGGCAGCGTGCATTGATTTTATTTGCGGTTTCCATGGCAACTGCCTCCTTCCCTTCCCCCCTTCCGGCAGCCGGACCCGCTCCTTCCCCCTCGGGCAGCGGCCGCCCCGCACCTGGGGCACGAGCGGGGACGCGGGAGGGGACGCGGGAGGGGACACGGGAGGGGACACGGGGGCCTCCTTGGCCACCCCCGGGTGGCGATGTCACCAGCTCACCCCTGGGCTGATTTTGGCCCGGGACGCGGGAGACACCGGGCCCGGCCAGCCCCGCTCTGACTCCGACCGCAATCAGCGGCAGGGCTGGCAGGAGGCCGCGCTGGCTCATTAGCCAGGATGCTAATTGTCCCGTGCGGGGAGAGCGAGCGGCATCTCCCGTCAGCAAAGCCAAGCTCGTTAAGGGCACACGCCGCCCTCGCACCTGCTCACACCGCTGTGACACGTGTCAGGCACTCACGGCGTGGTGACACTGTTGGGGACACTGCAGCGACCCCGGTGCCCTCACCCCTGGGTCTTAAAACCAGCCTTATAACAAATTAATGATAATTATATCATTTCCCCATCCCCTTCCAGGGGGATGCACCACGGCCACCCTGCTCTGCTCCTTCCCAGCGCCGAGATGCCACCACATTGTCACTCGGCGTGAATGAAAACGACACCTGGCTGTGCCAAACCTTTCCTCAAGCCCCGTCCTGTGCGCTCGGGGGAATTTCGATAAATAACAAAGGCGCGGAGAACAGGCAGAGCGCTGTGCCGGTGCGCCCGGAATTCCGCATGCCCCGGCGATCCCCGGGGCTTTACACGGAAGTGGAAATCAATCGGCACGAGTAATTAATTAATGCTGAAGGGCACAACACCCGCTCTTTCTTCGGAGGCGCCGGCCGGGGATGCTCGGCAGAGCCCGCGTGGCCGAGCGCGGCACCGGGCGGGCGCTTCCTGCGGCAGCCCCGCGGCCCGGGGCGAGCGGGGGCTCTGGAGCCGTGCCCGCGCTGCCCTCGGCACCGCCATCGGCTCCGGGAGCCCGCGGAAAGGCCTCCCCGGGGCCGGGCTGGGCGGCAGCGCCGCGTTCCTCGACAGCGAGGAGGGTGCTGAGGCCGAAGATCCCGGGGCTGGGGCGCTGCTTCCCGGTTCCGCAGAGCTGGAGGGGCCGGGGGTCACCGGGATCCTCCCGGTTCCCAATGAGCGCTGGAGGGTTCGGGATCACCGGGATCCTCCCGGCTCCCAGAGGGTTCGGGATCACCGGGATCCTCCCGGCTCCCAGAGGGTTCGGGATCACCGGGATCCTCCCGGTTCCCAATGAGCGCTGTGGGTTCGGGATCACCGGGATCCTCCCGGTTCCAAATGAACGCTGTGGGTTCGGGGTCACCGGGATCCTCCGGGTTCCCAATGAACGCTGTGGGTTCGGGGTCACCGGGATGAGGAGGGGGGCGCTGGCGGCGGGCGCGGGCGGGAGGTGACGCGCACGGTGGTGGCAGAAGTGGCAGCTCTGTCCCCAGACGCGCAATTAGCCCAGGGGCAAATGAGGCTCCTGCGGTTTTTGACCCAATTTCTCAGGCGAAACTCGACGGGGGAAGGAGGGGAGGGGGGAGGAGGAGGAGGAGGAAGGCAGAGCCGGTCACGCGTGTGCTGCTGCGCCGCGTGTCCCCGCGGGTGTGCGCACAGGCGTGTGACATGTGTGTGACATGAGTGTGACATGTGTGTGCGGGCGGCAGCGTGTCCCCAGCCGGGACCGAGCCCTGGGGCGGTGCGGGGACGGGGATGGGAATGGGGACGGGGACGGGGATGGGGACGGGGACGGGGATGAGGACGGGGACGAGGAGGGGGCGGTGGTTTCGCAGCTCTCGCCGGGTTTATTTTTGCCGGTGACTGAGCTGAGGCGGCCTCGGCGCGGCCGCCGTGACTCACCCGGCACCGGGAGCTCTGCGGGGCTGCGGAGCCGGGGGCTGCGGTGGGCAGGGAGGCTGGGATGAGCAGGGATTCAGGGATGCTGAGCCATGCAGCGAGGTCAGGATAAACAGGGATGAAAAAGGATGCAGGGATGAGCTGGGAAGTGCAGCATTGCTGGGCTGTGGAAGGATCCTGGGATCTGCAGGGATGCAGGGATTAGCAGGGATGCGCGGGGATGCAGGAATGCGCAGGGATGTGTAGGGATATGCAGAGGTTTGCAGGGATTCAGGGATGGGGATGCAGGAATTCAGGAATGCGGGGATATGCAGGGTTGTGCAGGGATGTGCAGGGATGTTCCGGGCTGCAGGGACTCAGGAATGACGGGATTCAGGAATTGAGAGATTTAGGGATGCGGGGACACGCGGGGTTTCAGGGATGCGGGAATGAGGGGATCCCCCCCACCCCGCACTCCTTCCCTGTCCCTGTCCCTGTCCCTGTCCCTGTCCCTGTCCCTGTCCCTGTCCCTGTCCCTCTCCGCCCGTGCCACCAGCAGAGCTGTCCCGGGAAGGTCCCCGCGGCCCCCCAGCCCCGGGAAAGGAGCGGGGATCCCTCCGCTCCCGAGGACCCGCGGGGAGCGGTACCGGGGAGCGGTACCGGGGCCGGAACCGGGAGCGGAACGGGGGCGAGGCGTTTGCAGGAGGGCGGACACGGCGGGAGGGGGGCGGCGGGGCTGGGCCGGGGCTGGGGGACACGCAGGGGTGGCGGGGGGGACACGCAGGGGTGGCGGGGGGCACACGGAGCCGCCGTGCCGGAGCCCCCGCGGTGCCGAGGGCGGTACCGGACGCCGGGAGCGGGGCGGCGGCTCCGCCTCTTCCTGCGGCGGGCGGTGAGTGCGGGGCGGCCCCGGCGGGAGCGGGGGGACACCGGGCAGCGGCTCCCAGGGGTCCCCATCGCTGTCCGGTGTCACCGGCGCTGCTCGGGGGGTCCCAGCTCTGTCCGATGGTGCCCGGGGGTGGCCCAGGGTCCCCAGCTCTGTTTTGGGTGTCCCCAGTACAACCCAAGGGTCCCCATTCCCGCCCAGGTGTCCCCAGTAGTGTTTTGGGTGTCCCCATTCCCACCCAGGTGTCCCCAGCCCCGTTTGGGTGTCCCCATCCCCGTTTTGGGTCTCTCCAGCCCTGTTTTGGTGTCCCGAGCCCCGTTTTGGGTCTCTCCAACCCCATTTTAGATGTCCCCAGCCCCATTTTAGATGTCCCCAGCCCCGTTTTGGTGTCCCCATCACGCCCATCCCTCCCCGCAGGCAGCGATGCCCGTGGAGCCCCTGGTGTGTCCCCACACGGCCACGCGGTGAGTGCCGGCCCCTCCCGCCTGTCCCCGCTGTCCCCGGGGCGGGTGGCACTGTCCCCAGCCCTGCCTGATGTCCCGGGGGGGGGTGGCGCTGTCCCCGCCGTCCCCAGCCCGGTGCTGTCCCCGCAGGGTGAGCTCCGTGCTGAACCGGGACGTGAAGCACTTTGGGAAGCAGCACCTGTTCGATGGCAGCGAGGAGACCTGCTGGAACTCGGACCAGGTGCGGGGACAGGGACAGGGACACAGCCGTGACCCCCCTGCCCCGCCCCGCGCCCCCTGTGACACTGCTGTCCCCCCCAGGGCACATCCCAGTGGGTCACCCTGCATTTCCCCCGCCCTGTCAAGGTCTCCCAGCTGCACATCCAGTTCCAGGGGGGGTTTTCCAGCCGGCTGTGCACGCTGGAAGGTGAGGGTCGCTGCCAGGTAAACTGAGGCACGGCGGGCTCCTGCCTCAGTTTACCCACACCTGCAGCCTGCAGGGGCTCACAGGGAGCCTCGGGGCGTTTGTCAGCAATTCCCAAAGCCCAGGAGGGGCTCGGGAGCACCTGGAGAGGCTCTGGGGGTGAATAAAGAGGGGCTGGGAGCTGATGGGAATTAGGGAACATTTTGGGACAGCACCTGGAGGCTCCTGGAAGCACCTGGAGCAGCTCCAGGGCTGAATAAAGGAGGAGCTGGGACCTTCTGGGAGCCAGGGAAGATTTTGGGACAGCACCTGGGAGCACCTGGAGCAGCTCTGTGAGTGAATAAAGAGCAGCTGGGAGTCTTTGGGTGATGATGGGAGCCGGGGAAGATTCTGGGACAGCTCCCACCTGGGTGGGTGAATAAAGAGGGGCTGGGAACTTCTGGGTGCCAGTGGGAGCCAGGGAAGATTTTGGGACAGCACCTGGAGAGGCTCTGTGAGTGAATAAAGAGGGGCTGGGAGCCTTTGGGTGCTGGTGGGAGCCAGGGAACGTTTTGGGGCAGCACCTGGAGACTCCTGGGAGCACCTGAGGCTCCCCCTCGCCCTCCCCAGGCTGCAGGACGGGCGAGGAGCTGGTGAAAATATCGGAGCTGTACCCGCAGGACAGCCACGCCATGCAGATATCCTTTCCCAGGGTGGTGATGGGGGCAAGGCAGAATTTGGGGATTTTTGGGGAGTTTTTCTGCTGAGCAGAGCAGGGGGTGTGACCCCCCCAGATGCCAGCGTTATTCCTTGACTGGGATCTGCACAGGTTCCAGGTGCAGGAGACGGTGCTGGATCAGCTGAAGATCACCTTTGGGAGCAGCACGGATTTCTTTGGCAGGGTGGTGGTTTATCACCTGGGGGTGCTGGGGGAGAGGCTCGAGGGGGGCTGTCCCCTCCCTGGGGGCTCTGAAACCCCCCCCGGGGGGATCCCTGTCCCCTGAGGTGACACTGGTGAGCCTGTGCTGGGGCACAGGCGTGGAATGGGATCAATAAAAGATACTCCTGCTTTTTCCTGGAATGGGATCAATGAAAGATATTCCTGCTTTTTCCTAGACTGGGATCAGTAAGAGATATTCCTGCTTTTTCCTAGACTGGGATCAATAAGAGATATTCCTGCTTTTTCCTAGATTGGGATCAGTAAAAGATATTCCTGATTTTTCCTGGAATGGGATCAATGAAAGATATTCCTGCTTTTTCCTAGACTGGGATCAATAAGAGATATTCCTGCTTTTTCCTAGACTGGGATCAATAAGAGATATTCCTGCTTTTTCCTGGATTGGGATCAGTAAGAGATATTCCTGATTTTTCCTGGATTGGGATCAATGAAAGATATTCCTGCTTTTTCCTGGAATGAGCCCTGGGGGGTTTGGCTTCAGGATAGAGGGGAAGTGTCCCCTCCCTGTGCTGTCACCTCGGTGGCCACCCCTGAGCTGCCTGGGATGGCAGCAACAGAATCCTGCAGGATTTTCCCTCCTGGCTGTGGCAGCTTTCTGGGAGCTTCCCCAGGGGACAGCTCTGGACAGGAATTCCACAATGCTGAGGGGGAATTTTGACTCGTGGCCGCCCAAAAACTGGGATTAGGATGGGCTGAGGATTTTAATTAAACAGAGTTTAATTGCAATTAAAGTTAACTTCCAAAACGGAGCAGCCGAGTCCAGCCAGGGCTGGAATGAGTGTCCCTGGGTTTTGGGCATGGCAGCCAGGGGGAGGCTTGGGGTCCACGAGGGCAGAAATTCCTGGATTTCTCCATGCCTGGAGCGTGGGGATGAGCCCGTGGTGATGCTGGGCAGAGCTGGAGCTGCTGCCTCACTTCTTCTTCTTCTTGTTCTGGAACAGCTTCAGGATGTGGTTCTCGATAACCTGTTGGACTGGGCAGGGAGAGGGTGGGCTTCAGGGAAGCTGCTCTGGGAAGGATCTGGTCATTGTTTTACTCCTGTTTTCTGAGGCAAAATCCCAGGTTTCTGAGGGAAACTCCATGTTTTCTATGTGAAATCCCAGTTTTCTGAGGGAGAAACCCAGTTTTCTGAGGGGAAATCCCTGTTTCCTGAAGGAAATCCCTATTTTCTGAGGGAAATCCCTGTTTCTGAGGGAAATCCCTGTTTTTGAGGGAAATCCCTGTTTTCTGAGGGCAAAACCCCTGTTTCTGATGGGGGACACTTGCCTTTCTTGTGTCCCAGGGCCACGGCCAGGTCCATGGGGGTGTACCCCGAATCCGCCTCCTCGGTCAGGTCGGCGCCGCTCGCTGCGGGTCAGCAATGGGGGCTGCCATGGGGACCCCCAGAGCCGCCCCTGGCCCCCAGGCTCCGCTCCCACGGCGGGAAGCAGCAGTTCCAGCAGGGGGAACCGGCAGGAGCAGAGCTGTGCCTTACCCAGCAGCGCCTCCACACACTTGACGTGGTTCCCGCGCACGGCGTAGAGCAGGGGGGTGCCCCCGTTCTGGGGGTGCCAGGGGAGGGAGAGGTCACTGCTGATCCCACACGGATCCTGCAGCTCCCTGCTGTCCCTCAGGGGCTGCCCTGCCCGCCGGGATCCAGCCCAGCCTCTCCCAGCTCCACGCTGGAACTCACTGGGATCCAGCCCAGCCTCTCCCAATTCCAGACTGGGACTCACTGGGATCCATTGCAGCCTCTCCCAGCTCCAGACTGGGATCCCCAGTTCCAGACTGGAATTCACTGGGATCCCATCCCAGCCTCTCCCAGCTCCAGGCTGGTGTCCCCTCGCCATACTGATGGCACTGGGGAGGCTTGTCCTTTATGTCCCTTATGTCCCCCACTGTCCCCGCTGTCCCCCGGCTGTGTGGGTGGCACTGGGGAGTGTCCCCGCTCTCCCCACTGTCCCCACTGTCCCCCAGCCGTGCGGGTGGCACTGGGGAGTGTCCCCGCTCTCCCCACTGTCCCCCACTGTCCCCCGGCCGTAGAGGTGGCCCTCACCCAGTCGTAGGTGTTGATGTCCACGTCCCTGTCCAGCAGCATGGTGACGATGTCGGTGTAGCCGCCCATGCTGGCCAGGGCCAGCGCGCTCTCCCGCTCCTTGGCCAGCGCGTGGGGATCGGCGCCCTGGGGACAGCGGGGACAGCCTGGTGACACCGACACTGCCCACGGCCACCCTCCCTGGGCTGGCACCGCCCTGGGGACAGCTGGGACACTGGGGGACAGCAGGGACACTGGGTGACACTGCCAACAGGGACAGCCCGGTCACACTGCCCACAGCAGGGACACTGGGTGACACTGCCCACAGCAGGGACAGCCGAGTGACACTGCCCACAGCTGGGACACTGGGTCACACTGCCCACAGCCACCCTCCCTGGGCTGGCACCGCCCTGGGGACAGCGGGGACAGAGGGAGATCCCAGGATTAAAAAGGGAAATGCCAGGATGAAGGAGAGAGATCCCAGGATTAAAGACAGAGGTCCTGGAATAAATGAGGGAGATCACAGAGTACAAAAAAGAGATCCCCAGGACTAAGGACAGATGCCAGAATTAAGGAAGATGCCAGGGTCAAGGAAGATGCCAGGATCAAGGACAGGTCCCACAGGTCCCAGACAGGGTTAAGGACAAGTCCCAGGATCGAGTAGAGGTCCCAGAACATTCTGGAAGCCCCGGAGCTCCCACGGCCTCACCCACTCCAGGAGGTGCCGCACGGTCTCGATCTCCCCGAAAGCCGCAGCCCAGATCAGGGGGGTGAAGCCTCTCTCGTCAGGTTTGTTCACCAAATTCTCACCTGGGGAGGTGACCACAGCCAGGTGAGCCCCCTGGGCTCCCAGTACAAGCAGTAAGGGCTGGTAACCACCTCAGCCAGCTGCTGGATGGTTGCAACTGATGATTTTTGAGGATTTTTCCAATCTCCAAAACTGGAGAAATCTCCACAAAAACCCCCAATTCCAGTGGTTTTATGGCTGAGTGAAAACCAAGTGTGAGGTCACCAGAGGGGACCTGGCAGGTCCTGGCAGGGCCAAGGGGGCACCAACCTTTCCTCAGGTGCTCCTTCAGCCGGATGAGCTCCCCTTGGGCAGCGAGCTGGTGGATGGACAGCGCTGGAAGGGACAAATCCATCAGGGAAAAAGAATCCCCAGCAAATGTGGGGGGTGGGAGCTGTCCCCAAAATCCCGGGGTGGCCCCAGCCCCTGCCCTGCTGTCCCCATGTCCCCTGCAGCCCCTGGGGACACTGGTGGCACTCACTGTCCAGTGTGGCCGGCAGTGCTGACACCTCGTTGCCTCGCTGTCTGTTGGTCAAGGTGTTGGAATGCTTCAGGGGGAAACCTGGGACACAGAGGCTCTGCAGTTTATTCTCCATTAATTTGGGGTTAGTCTCCATTAATTTGGGGTTATTCTCCATTAATTTGGGGTTATTCTTGATTAATTTGGGGTTACTCTCCATTAATTTCTGGCTTATTTTAGATTTATTCATTCTCTATTAGTTTGTTCTCCATTTATTTAATTATTTATTTACCCTCCATTCATTTCAGGTTTATTTTCTGTTTATTTAAATCCACACCACCCAGCTCCATCCTCCTATTTCCCATCCTTGCCCGGCTCCACTTGGGAATTCCAAAGTGTTTCCAGCCCTTGATCTGAGGTTTTATGGGGAAAAAAACCAAGGAAAATGAGAATTCCCATCTCCAATTCCAGCGTGGAGCTGCAGCGACCTCTCAGGGCTGGCAGGAGGAGTGGGCACCAAACTTTGGGATTGGGATTTTCCACGTTTGAGCAGCAGTTTGAGGCTCTTTCTTGGGAATTCCAAGGTGGTTCCAGCCCCTGATCCAGGGTTTTATTGAGAAAAATCCAGGGAAAATGAGATTCCCATCTCCAATTCCAGCACAAAGCTGGAGTGACCTCCCAGGGCTGGCAGGAGGAGTGGGCACCAAACTTTGGGATTGGGATTGGGATGGGATTTCCCGCATTTGAGGCTCCTTCCCGGGATTTTTGGGATGGGGGATGCCAGGGAATTTCCCCTCCGTGCCCCACTCACCGTCCAGGGCCGGCGCCTCGCTGGGGCTCTGGGAATCCGCGGGAGCAGCCGAGCAGTTCCGGGGGCTCTCGGCTCCACCTGCAGCCCGGGCACCTCGGTGTCACCCGGGGGTTCCTTTCGGGGTCTCCTGGGCTGGGGGGTCCCATCCAGCTCGGGATACCCCAAACAGACCCCAGTCTGCAGGAGGATCCCGGGCTCGGTTTGTCCCCAGCATTCCCAACTCACCGTCCCCACATTCCGGGAGCGCCGCGTCCCCGTCCTGCTGGGGACACGCCGAGGGGACCCCGCTGTCCCCCATGCTGCCTCTTCGCCCTTTTCCTCCTCTTTCCGCCCAATTCTGGGGTGCCGGGCTCCAGGGGGGCTCCCTGACGGCTCCTTCACCTTCCCTGCACAGGGATGGGGTGGGAGAGGGGGAACAGGGACGCGTGGGACAGACCCCGAGTGCCGGAGACCCCCGCTGGGGTCAGGGGTCCCCTGTGCCCTCCCCATCCCGATTCCTGGGGTCCCCCCTTCCCTTCCCTTCCCTCCCCATCCCGATTCCGGGGGTCCCCCTTGCTCTCCTCACCCTATTTCTGGGATCCCCCCTTCCCTTCCCTGTTCCTGGGGTCCCTTTTGCCGTTCCCATCCCTGTCCCTTGTGTCCCCCTCTCTGTCCCCATCCCCATTCCCGGGATCGCCATTCCCGGCACTTCCACACTCCAAATCTCCGCTCCCGGAGCTCCTCCGAGCTCGGGACCCCCGGGACCTCCCCGTCCCTTCTCCCAGCCCCTCACCGCCGGTCCCGATCCCCTTCCCGTTCCCGGTTGCCGGTCCCGATCCCCTTCCCGTTCCCGCTCCGTTCCCGGTCTCACCGCCGCCTCCCGGTCTCTCCGCCCCTCCCTTCCCGTTCCTGCGGGGCCCGGCGGGGCCGGGGCGGCCCGGGGGGGTTCGGGGAGCGCGGCCCGGCCCCACCTCCCAGCGAGAGCGGCCTTAAAGCGACACGAGGGGCGGCCGCGGGACCGCCTGGCCTTGGGGACACCTTGGGGACACCTCGGTACCGGGGGTGGCAAAGGCCGCGACACCCCCGACCCCTCTCAGGGCAGCACGGCCGAACCGGGAGCCACCGAGTGTCCCCGCGGTGACAAACCGGGAGCCACCGAGTGTCCCCGCGGTGACAACGGGGACCGGGGGGGTGACACGGATTTGAGGGTGGAGGCGCAAAGCGGAACGTTGGTCCTGCGGCCGCGTTTCCAGGCGGGGCTGTTTTCCGTGCCCGGGACGGTTTGGAGGGCGCGCCGGCGGAAGCGGAATTGGGGGCGGGCGGGATGGAGGAGCCGGAGATGCAGCTGAAGGTGAAGAAAGGTGGGACCGGGACCGGGACAGGGGGGACCGGGACAGGGACAGGCGGGACCGGGAGCGGCGGGGATGGGCTGGGAGAGGCCCCGCCGCGGTGCTTTGGCCGCTGGCGTGTTGTGGTTTCATTGCCGGCCTTCATCGCCCAGGCTGCTGTTGGGAAGAGCCCTGGGTGTCCCTTGGAGATTTTTGTGTGGGTTTCTGTGGCGATATTTCCGAGGTTTTCTGCGGAGATATTTCTGACGTTTTCTGTGGATTTCCATGGAGGTATTCCCGTGGACTTCTGCGGAGATATTTCTGTTTACTTCCATGGATTTCTATGGAGAGATCTACATGGATTTCCGTGGATTTCTGTGGAGAGATTCCCATTAATTTCCATGGGTTTCTGTGAATTTTTATACAGATCTATGGAGATATTTCCATGGATTTCTGTGGAGAGATTTACATGGATTTCTCTGGATTTCTGTAGAGATATTTCTGTGGATTTCCATGGATTTTTATGGAGATATTTCCATCGATTTCTCTGGATTTCTATAGAGATATTTTCATGGATTTCTGTGGAGAGATTATCGTGAATTTCTGTGAATTTCTCTGGATCTCTGTGCGTTTCTCTGGATTTCCGCTGAGATATCTCCATGGACCAGCCCTGCTCACCCCGTATCCCGATGAATTCCCGTTAATTCCCGATTAATCCCGGTTTTTCCCGGTTTCTCCCGGCAGTGACGGACAAGTTCACGGAGAGCCTGTACGTGCTGGCCAACGAGCCCTCGGTGGCGCTGTTCCGGCTGCAGGAGCACGTGCGCCGCTCCCTGCCCGAGCTGGCCCAGCACAAGGTGGGGCCCGCCCGGGAATTCGGGAATTCCGGGAATTCCGGGAGCTGAGGGACGGGCCGCCCCGCCCCGCCCGGCAGGCGCGGCTCCTCTGGGAATTCCTGCCCGAAAATCCCCACGGGAACTGCCCTGGAATTCCCAAATCCATTCCCTGTGCCCTGGAATTCCATTCCCTGGCTCCTGGGATTCCATCCCTCATCCCAAATCCATTCCCTGGGTCCTGTCCCTCAATCCCTTATCCCAAATCCCTCTGGAGCCCCTTTAGGCTCTGGGGGCAGCTCCAGGGTTTCCCTGGAAGTTCCCTTCTCCCACTTTTCTTGGGCATTCCAGGGATCCAGAGGGAGCCTCAGCTGCTCTGGGAATTCCAGCCCGTTCCAGCCAGGAATTCCTTCCCAAATTCCCCTTTCCCAGTTTAAATCCATTCCCCGTGCCCTGGGATTCCCAAATCCCAAATCAATTCCCCATGTCCTGGAATCCTGTCCCAAATCCCAAATCCGTTCCCTGTGTCCTGTCCCTCCATCCCAAATCCTCTCCGGCTCCTTTGGAACTCCTTGGAAGCAGCTCCAGGTTCTCCTTGGATCCTTCCCTGCTTGGCCATTCCCGGGGTCCCGGGGCAGCCGCAGCGTCCCTGGGAATGCCATCCCATCCCATTCCAGGCAGGAATTCCCTGCCCAGAGCCCCGTTCCCAGCTCAGGCCCTGCCTGATCCGTGGGGTTCTGTTTCCCCCGCAGTCGGACATGCAGAGCTGGGAGGAGCAGAGCCAGGGAGCCATTTACACCGTGGAGTACGCCTGCAGGTACCGGGGCTGCACTCCCGGGCTGGGGAGCGGGGCTGGGAGCAGCTGGGGTTTGGGATTTCCACCTTGAGACAGAAATTCCTGCAATTCCGGGCTGGAAAAGCCAGCAGGATCCAGGGAACGAGGCTGGGAGCACCTGGGGTTTGGGATTTCCACCTTGGGAGGGAAATTCCTGCAACTCCTGCCTGGAAAAGCCAGCTGGGTCCAGGAAATGAGTTGGGACTTGGGATGAGCTTTGAACAATTTGAATTTGAGGGTGAAGTTCCTGGAATTCCAGGTTGGAAAAGCCAGCAGGATCCAGGGGATGAGTTGGGAGGAGTTGGGATTTCCACCTTGGGAGGGAAATTCCTGGAATTCTGGCTGGAAAATCCAGAGAATTAATTGGGATTCGGGATGAGCTTTGAGCTCTTGGCAGGAATTTTCACCTTGAGAGGGAAATTCCTGCAGTTCCAGGCTGGAAAAGCCAGCAGCATCCAGGGGATGAGTTGGGAGGAGTTGGGATTTCCACTTTCAGAGGGAAATCCCTGGAATTCTGGGCTGGAAAACACCACAGGATCCAGGGAATGAATTGGGATTTGGGATTTTCACTTTGAGAGAGAAATTCCTGGATTTCTGGGTGGAAAGATCCAGGGAATGAGTTGGGATTTGGGATTTTCATTTTGGGGGTTAGATTCCTGGAATTCCAGGCTGGAAAACCGGGCAGGATCCAGGGAATTAATTGGAATTCGAGATTTTCATTTTGAGGGTTAGATTCCTGGAATTCCAGGCCGGAAAACCCAGGGAATGAGTTGGGATTTGTGATTTTCACCTTGGGAGGGAAATTCCTGGAATTCCAAGCTGGAAAGCCCAGCAGGATCCAGGGAATGGGAGGAGCTGGGATTTGGGAACTCCTGGCAGGAATTTCAGAACTTTAATGAAAGTTTTCCCAGCTTCCCTCAGTGGGAAACTCCTCAGAGCTGAACTTCCCTGGGATTGGAGGGGGAACAAGCAGAATCTGGGAATTCCAGCTCCGTCCTGCTCCCTCTTTTCCCACTTTTCCTGCTTTTCCCACCTCTCCAGTGCCATCAAGAACATGACTGACAGCAGTGTTTACTTCAAGAGCATCGACAGCCTGCTCAAGCATTCCATAGCCATGAAGGAGCAGCTCAACGCTGCCCAGGGCCGCAGGTACCCCCAGAATCCCGGGAAAAAATTCCAGGATTATCCAGGACACATTCCCTGCCTGCTCCCCATTCCCTGGGGGAAAACAGGGCTGTTTGCAGTGCAAAATCGGGGAATAAATTGAATTTTAGGGAGGTTTTTTGGGAGATCAGAATTGTTTGGAGTTTAGGGATGCAGGGATTGGGCAGAGGTACCCCCAAAATTTTTGGAATTTTTGGGATTTAAAAAAAAATTTTGAGGGATTTGTTTTGGTTTTGGGGGATTTTTTTTTCATTTTTTGGGGGGGGGGGTTATTTTGGAGGATTTTTTTGTGGGGGGATTTTAGGGATTTTGGGGGGATTTAAAAAAAAAATCGAACGGATTTTTGGGATTTCTTCTGATTCTGGGGGGGATATTTTGGGATTTTTCAAGCTGCACAAGTGGCTGTGCCACCCCAACTACATTCCCTTACCCCAGCAACCACCAGCAGAGGGGATTTTTGAAGGAAACTCCAAATTTCCCACATTTTCAGGCTGCTGAATTTAACTTTTCCTTCTTCTTTCCACAGCACCATCACCCCCCAAGCCAAGAATCCTCCAGGCACTTCCTGATTTTCCATCCTGAATTTCCCAGCCTTGGGAAGAAGGGAAAAAACCTCTGGGGCTGCACAGGTAGAGAATTTCCAGGAAAACCAAAAAAAAAGAGCTGGAAAATCCCAAATCCTGCTTTTTGGGACCTCTTTTCCATGGAAAAACAGGGTGGGTTTGTGTTTTTCCTTCCCTTTTTTTTTCTAGGCTTTTTTTTTTCCCAAAAACCTCCCAAATGAGGTCTGGCTTTGGGAATTTTGTGTAAAAAGCGGGAATGTGAGCAGCACTCCAGGCTTTTGTTGAGGAGGAATTCTCCAAGGAGAAACTTTTCCAGCTGCTGCCAAGGAATTGCTGGGTTTGGTTTTAATGAGGATGAGAACAAAAAGGAAAAAAAAAAAACCAAAAAAACTCCAAAAAAAACCAACAAGAAAATTCCTTTTAAAAGTTTTCAACTTTTCTCCTGTGGCCGTGGGAGCTTGGAGCTCCTTTTTTATCCTGGGGTTTCCAGGGGCATGGAACAAAGGAATGTGGAATTTTAAGCTTTCAAGGGAGAAAAAATTCCTTAAAATACAACAAAAAAAATTCAAAAAGATTTTTTTTCTCGCACTCTTGGTTTTGGAGGTGACTGGATGGGAGCAGAGCTTTGGTGTGGATCCCTCCTGGATTTCCCAGGGGGATTCAGGGAATGGCTGAACTCAAATTCCAGGGGAATTGCTCTTGGGATAACAGGTGGAATTTGGGATAATGGCAGTGACACCCCAAATCTGCCTTTCTCCACCCCAAATCTGTTCTTTGCCACCCCAAATCTGTTCTTTGCCACCCCAGACCCCCTTCCTGCCACCCCAAGTTTGCTCTGACAGCCCAAATCTGCTTTTCCCCACCCCAAATCTGTTCCTGGCTGCCCCAAACTGGATTTTCCCCATCCTGAACTGGATTTCGCCCACCCCAAACCCCCTCATGGCCCCCCCAACACCTCCATCCGTGCCAGTGCTGAGGGTGAGGATGGAGCAGGGAGGAAGAAGAAGGGAAATCAGCCGGGATCTGCTGGGAAAGGCTGACATTCTGCTGGTGAAAATCCCCATTTCTGCTCCCCGGATCCTCACCCACAGCTGGGAGTCTCTGGGAAGGAATTCGGTTCCCCAGGCAGGCAGCACTGGGA
>JAWMRF010000116.1:1439078-1450614 GCA_035221435.1 Sphenopsis melanotis | reverse complement strand
ATCCCCATTTCTGCTCCCCGGATCCTCTCCCACAGCTGGGATTCTCTGGGATGGATTTGGGTTCCCCAGGCAGGCAGCACTGGGATTTTAGCTGCGGATAAAGGAATTTTTCCAGGAAAAAAAAAAAACCCAAAAACGTAAAAAACCATCAACTCCTCCTCCAGAAAAATCCCCAATTTCCCTCAGACCAGCGTGGAGTCCTTGGTGGCCTTGTGGGACATCACATTCCTCATCTCCCTGGCGATGACATTCCAAGGATTTCCCTGCTCCTGGAGCAGCCCTGAATCCAGCAGTGTCCTGTGAGTTCGGGACCAGTCCTGGGACTGGGATTCCCTGGGGAATTGCTTGCTCCTGGACCAGTCCTGGGACTGGGATTCCTTGCTCCTGGACAATTCCCACTGGGATTCCCTGGGGAATTCTCTGATCCTGGACCAGTCCTGGGACTGGGATTCCCTGGGGAATTGCTTGCTCCTGGACAGTTCCCACTGGGATTCCCTGGGGAATTCTTTGCTCCTGGACAATTCCCACTGGGATTCCCTGGGCAATTCCTTGCTCCTGGACCAGTCCTGGGATTGGGATTCCTTGTTCCTGGACAATTCCCACTGGGATTCCCTGGGCAATTCCTTGTTTCTGGACAATTCCCACTGGGATTCCCTCGGGAATTCTCTGATCCTGGACCAGTCCTGGGATTGGGATTCCTTGTTCCTGGACAATTCCCACTGGGATCCCCTGGGCCATTCCTTGCTCCTGGAGCTCAGGTTGCTGCTGGAGGCCGAGCCCGGCAGGGATTTGCCCTCCAGGCAGGGCGGGAAGGAGAATTCCCGGTGGATTTCGGGGCAGGGCCGGGGAGGAGCAGCCGCGTCCTTGTCGAGGTCGCTGCCCGGGCCGGGCTGTGCGGAGTCGTTCTCGTACAGGGCTTGGGAAGGCTCCGAGCCGTGGGAAATGCGGGAAATGCGGGGAATTCGGGAAATGCGGGAGGCGCGGAGCAGCGCGTGGAGCAGGGAGAGGAGCAGGACGAGGATTCCCGAGGTCAGGATGCAGGCGCTGGCGATGCCGGCCTCCAGCTCGAACAGCAGCAGCATGAACAGGGCCAGGGCTGCAAGGGGAGCGCAGGGGCACCCTGAGCGGCTGCCCTGGGGGAGAAGGGATGGAGTTGGGAATTCCTGGGGTGGCTCGGGCTGGAAAAGGGCTCAGGGACAGGCTCAGGAAACCCTGGAAGAGAGCTCAGGAGCTGGGATTAAAAAGGGGTGGATTCACAAATTCCTGGACTGGTTGAGGCTTGAAAGGGGCTCAGGAGCTGGGATTACTAAGGGTTGGATTTGGGAATTCCTGGGAAACTTGGAAATTTCCTGGATTTGGAAACTCCAGCCCCATCCCAGCTCCGTTCCCATCTCTGGACCCCTCCAGCCCCTACAAAATTCCAGCCTGGGCCCCTGGAATGGGAATTGCAGGCTGTGGGAAGGAGCTGATGGAGCCATTTGTGAACCACAGCAGTGCTGGAGGAGAAACCAGTGCAGGGCTGGGCTGGGAGCACTGGGAGCACTGGGAGCACTGGGGGACACTGGGGGGACACCGGGGACACTTGCCTGTGAGGTAGAGGCAGACCCCGCAGCAGAAGAGGCCGATGGCCGCGTGCCGGACGCTCCGGCTGTCCAGGAGGAACCAGAGTGCCCTGGAAACAGGGAAAAGAGGGAAAAGAGGGAAAACAGCTCTGGAAGGGCTCCAGTCCTGCTCTGAGCCTGGGGAAAAGGATGGAGGGAGGAAATCAGAACTGATCAGGTCCTGATCTGAGCCCAGGAGGAATCTGGAGCGAGGAAATCGGGACTGGTCCTGGTCCTGATCTGAGCCCAGGAAAAAAATCTGGAGTGGGTGACAGGGCCAGTTCGGGATCACAGAGTTAATCCGGGGTGACAGCACCAATTTGGGGTGATGGTGCCAGTTTGGGGTGACAGCGGAGTTTGGGGTCACAGTGCCAAGTGGAGGTGACAGCAGAACTCGGGGTGACAGCGCCAATTCAGGGTCACAGTGTCAGTTTGGGGTGACAGTGGCAATTGGGGGTCACAGAGGAATTTGGGGTGACAGTGGCAATTCAGAGTGACAGCGGAGTTTGGGGTGACGGCGCCGGTTCGGGCTCACAGCGCCAATCTGGGCTGACAGAGCCAGTTTGGGGGGACAGCAGAGTTCGGGGTGACAGCGCCAGGTTGGGGTGACAGTGGCAATTGGGGGTGACAGCAGAGTTCGGGGTGACAGCGCCAGCTGGGGTGACAGTGGCAATTGGGGGTGACAGTGGCAATTGGGGGTGACAGCAGAGTTCGGGCTCACAGCGCCGGTCCGGGCCGACAGCTCCAAAGCGCCGAAGGTCCCCGCGCCGTGAGCGGCTCCCGTGGCGCCACCTTGGCACGGGGACATCACCGCCACCTCCCGGCCACGGCCCCAGGCCCCGCCTTTCCTCCCGCTCCGAGCGGAGAACTCCAACCGCAGCCGGGGAAACTGAGGCACGGGATCTGCTGGAGATTCCCGGGGAGAGGCACAAAATCCTCCTGAAATTCAAATTATCGGGGAAGAGCCTCCCGGCGCTTTGCTCTGGGAGTTTTTGGGAATGGGATTTTTCCTCACCTGTGACCTCGCAATTCCCAAATTTCAGCTTCACAGCTCCCAAACGGAGCAGTTACAGCCCAAAATCCAGGCCGGGATCACAGGAAAATTCACAGTTCGGGGTGGGGGGGAATTTTTTTGTTGTTGATTTTCCAGCAGAAAATCGGCTCCCGCAAAAAGCCAAGTTTGTTGTGGGAATTTTTTGTGTTTTCAGGGAAATATTTTTGCTCTCCTCCGTTAATGAAGCGTTGGAAGAGGCTGAGGAGGCGCTGCTGGAATTTCTCCAGCCCGGTGCTCCGTGCAGAGCCGGGACTGATTGGATTCTCTAATTAGGGACAAAAAAGGAGCTGTTGAAACGTCGCCATTCCCTTTCAGTGAGTTTTGACTGAAGTCAGAGAGGTCCCAAAATTGCATGAGCCACCCCACAAAGTCCAGTTGTCACCAAAATCCTTTAAAATCAGATTATCCCCGAGTTGCTTTTTAGTTTTAACGCAGGAGCCCCCAGCCCATTCCAGATCCATGAAAAAAAGGAAGGAATTTATTTGGGAATAACTCTGCAGGTGTAAAAGTGCTGATTGATTGTGCTGATTGATTAACGATTAAATCAATATTTAATGAATGGGGTTAATGGCCCAGCCCTGGGGTCATTTTGGTGGCCTGGGTGGTCACCCCAGCAGTGACCTCAGGGCCAAGAGTTTGGGGCAATCCCTGGGGGTCGAGGTGACCCCAGGAGCTCCTGGGACGCCCCCAGACCACGCTGGGAGTTTCAAATCACGGAAATGAAACCCCCTGGGCTGCGCAGCCAGGTCTGAACTTGCCGGTCCCAATTTCTAGAGTCTCTAAAACTCAAATTAAAGAGCTCAGTTCCAGCCCTGGGGTTCACGGAGGGGAATTTGCGGGATTTTCCACCCATTGCTGCCCACAACCGCCTTTAGGAGGGGACCCAGCAAATCCTCCCGCGGGTTTTGGGGCGCCGGAGGAGTTGGCACCCCGCACCCCTCATTCCCTGATCCCTCCGCGTCCTCCAGCCCTTCCCTTCTGCCCAGACCCTCCGGGCATCCCCGGTCCCTCCGGCCCCGGTTCCCCCGGACCCCTCCGAGCATCCCCGCCTCTCCCGAGCCCCCCAAGCCCCGGTCCCTGCGGCTCCCGAGCCCCTCGGTCCCTCCAGCCCCGGTCCCCGCCTCTCCCGAGCCCCCCGAGGCCCGGTTCCCCGGTGTCCCCGGTGTCCCCGGTGCCCCCGCTCGGGGTTTCTCACCGCTCGGGCCCGGGCTGCCCCCGGCCCAGCTCGGTGCTGAAGTAGCCGTGGAGGAGGCAGAGCAGGAGGCAGCTCACGTTGAGCACCAGGCAGAGCGCGGCCAGCACGGCCGATACCGGCAGCACAGCGGCAGCCACCGGCTCCGGCAGCGCCCCGGCACCGGCAGCGGCGCGGCCCGAGGGCAGCTGGAAGATGAGGCTGGACGAGAGCAGGGCCATGGCGGCGGACAAGGTCCCGAAGAGCAGCAGCACCGTCAGGGCTCGCTGCGGGTACGCGGAGGGCATGGCGGGGCCGGTACCGGCACCGGGAACCGGCGGAACCGGGGGAACCGGGGGTGCCGAACGTGCGTGCGCTCCCCGACTCGAGATCTCGGGCGGGGAATGGGAGCGGGGAATGGGAACCGGCAACGGGCACCGGGCCGGTCCTGCCTCCGTTCCGCGGGGTCCGCCGGGGCGAGCCCGTCCTGCCTCCGGTCCTGCCTCCGGTCCTGCCTCCGGTCCTGCCTCGGGGCCGGGACCCTCCCGGGCCGGCTCCGCCCCCGCTGGGGTCCCGGGAGCCTCCTGGGGGCGGTGGGAGGGAGCAGAGCGGGGGTGGGGACTGAGCACGGACGGACGGACGGACGGACAGACGGGCACCGAGCCGCTCTCCCATTCCCAGCGCTGCCGCTCCCTGGGAACGCCCCGGGACTGACCCCGGTGTGGGACCCGGGCCCCGCGATTCCCGCGTCCCCCGGGAGCGGCGCCTTTGGCCTCCACCTGCGCCGGGACCGTCCCCGGCAGCCCCCGGGGAGCTCCCGAAGCGTTCCCAGTCCCGCAAGGCTGGGAAAGGACCCTCGGGCCGGCCCCTGGGACCCCGCGCCTTTCCCAGGCCTTATAAATACCCTGGGAAGCGGAATCCCAGCGGTCCTGCGGGATCCGCCCCGCCAGCGCCTTCCCCCGGGGCCGCCGGAGGTTCCCAGCAGGATCGACCCGGGGAAATTCACCCCGCGGGTCGCCTGGCACCTTGGGAACGGCCCCGCGCTTCCCGGCACAGCGATTCCCGCGGAAACGGGACAAGGGGACGCCAGGGGACACCAGGGGACATTGGGGTGCCTCCCCCATCCCGGGGCCAGCAGCCGTGCCCAGCCGGGCTGTGGCATCCAGACCGAGCTGAGCTTTCTGCCTGCTGGAGGAGCAGTGCTGGCTGTCCCTCGCTGTCCCTCGCTGTCCCTCGCTGTCCCTCGCTGTCCCTTTCTGTCCCTCGCTGTCCCTTCCTGTCCCCGCTGTCCCTCACTGTCCCTCGCTGTCCCTTTCTGTCCCTCTCTGTCCCTTTCTGTCCCTTTCTGTCCCTTTCTGTCCCTCACTGTCCCTCGCTGTCCCTCCCTGTCCCCGCTGTCCCCGCTGTCCCTCGCTGTCCCTCACTGTCCCTTTCTGTCCCTCGCTGTCCCTTTCTGTCTCTCGCTGTCCCTCCCTGTCCCCGCTGTCCCTCCCTGTCCCCGCTGTCCCCGCTGTCGCTCCCTCCCGTCCCGCGCGGGCGGTTCCCGCTGGCACCGGGGCCGTGCCGGACTCGGGGCTATTTTGAAGTCCCGCCGTGTTGGCCTTGGCAGCAGCAGCGCTTTGGCTCCAGGCTCCTTTCCAGCATTTTTGGGAAGGGGGGAGGGGGTGGCAGTCCCTGGGACTCTGCCCAAAGTCCCCAAAGCAGCTCCTGGTGACGGCATCTCTGTCCCTTTCCGTGTCCTGGGCGGGGACAGAGCTCAGCCGTGTCCCCGCCGGTGTCCCTTGGGGTGCAGCTCTCATCCCACGGCATCCGGCACCCCTGGCTCCCCGAAATCCCGGGATTTTGGGGCAGGAAGAGCCTCAAGAGGGAGCTCAAAGCTTTGGGAGCTGGGAAGGAGCAGCCGGGCACAGCCCCTGACCCGGGGGACCGCGGGGTCCCTGTCCCCAAAACCCCAAAAACGGCTCTGCCTGGCACGGCTGGGAGTGGCCCTGACCCGGGCTGGACCGGGGCAGTCCGAGGTGAAGGAAGGACAGGACGGGACAGGACAGGACAGGGCAGGGCAGGGATGTCCCACACCCAAAGAGCCACCCCGAGTGTCCCCAAAGTGTCCCAGGGCTGGATGGGACACCTGGATGTGTCACCTCGGACTCTGCCGAAGCTCCGGCACTTCTGTTCTCCCCCCACCCGCTCTTCAGGATCAATTAATATTACTGGCGAGGCTCATTAACACTCCGCTAATTGCACTCTATAAATCACGAGCTTTAAAAGCAGCTCTGAGGAAGATGTCACGTCCTGAACGCCTGAGAGCCTCATCCAGAAATTCCTCATTCCTCCAGGTTTTCCTCCCGATCTTCCCGGGAATGGGAGTCGGGACAGGACCCTCAGGACGTCCAGGGTGCAAAAATGTCCCTGCGGTGGGGCGGGGTGGGACCTGATTCCCTGATTCCCTGATTCCCTGATTTCCCTGATATTCCTCGATTTCCCTGAATTCCCTGATTCCCCTGATTTTCCCCGATTTCCGTGATATTCCCTGATATTCCCTGATATTCCCTGATATTCCTTGATTCCCCTGACTCCCCTGATATTCCCTGATTCCCCTGATATTCCCTGAATTCCCTGAATTCCCTGATATTTTTTGATATTCCCTGATATTCCCAGATTTCCCTGGTATTCCCCTTTTCCACCTGCAGCGCCCCGAACTCCCGGCCACGCCCCTTTCATTCGCCCCGCCCCTCACCCCGACAAGGGCGCGACTATGCAAATAAGCACTCGCCGTTAACCAATGGCAGAACAGCCCGGCTGCTGTATGCAAATCATCCGGCGGGATGGGCGGGGTTATGCAAATGTCAGCGGCGCTGCTCGGTCAGGCGGCGGCAGCGCTCCGGGGACGCGAACGGGACCGGCACCGGCACCGGGACCAGCACCGGGACCGAGACCGGGACCAGCACCCGGACCAGCACCGGGACCGGCACCGGGACCGGCACCGGGGCCTCCCCGGCTCCGCTGCAGCGCCGGGAGGGCGCGGAGCCGCCGAGGAGGGAGCGCCGCTGCCCAGGTGCGTGTCCCGCGGCGGGCACGGGGGTCCCGCGCTCCGGTGTCACCGGCACCGGGCACGGGGCGCAGTGACCGGCGGCAGCGGCGCTGTCTGCCCCGCTTTCCTCCGCCGGGGCTCCGTCCGCGTCCCGGCGGGGCGCGCGGGCCGGGGAGCGGGGCCGGCCCGGGGAGGGGCCGGTGCGGCCGGGCCGGCGCCCGGCGGGCGGCTCTGGGCACGGCGGAGCCCCGGCCCCCGCCCCGCCGTCTCGGGATGGCGGGCTATAAAAAGCCTGCGGTTTGCGCCGAGCTCGGGCCGGTTATTTTTACCCGTGTCTGCGCGGGGAGGAACGCCCGGGTTTAACCCAAAAGCGCAGCCTGGGTGGCAGCCGCCCTGCCCCGGCCCCGCCGCCCCCGGGGCCACCGGCGCCTCCGGGGGCTGCGGCTGAGCCCGCGGCGCGCGGGGAAACTGAGGCACGGCAGCGGCGGGCTGCCGGCTCGGTGTGGCTGCGGTGACAGCGCGGCTGGTCACCCCCGATGGCGCTGTCACCTCGCGGGGGTGGCACAGCGGCCTGGCTGCTCCCGGCACGTGCTGCTGGCAGCCCGGTCCCTTCCCGCTCCCGGGAGGGGACAGGACACGGCCACGGCTCCTGCCAGGGGCATCTCGGGGAGGTGGCGCCTCCATGTGACATCTCCAGGGTGTCCCAGTGCACCTGGGTCCCCCTGGCACACACGGAGATCGAGGTGGATCCTCTGCCAGATCCTCCTGCCCAGCACAGCCCGCTGCCAGCGTGTCCCTGTCCCTCCTGTCCCTGTCCCTGTCCTTGTCCCCATCCTCAGGGATTTTTCACTCTTTTAATGAGAGAAACTCTCCCAGCGCTGCCAGTCTGGAGTTTCCCGGGGAATGAATTTCCATGGGAGCTCGGGATGAGCAGGAAAGCGGGGATGGGACCCAAAGAGGGGGGGCTGTACCCCCAGGGGACCCCCCGGGCATGGCCATGGGCTGGGGAAGGAGCGGGGGTGACCATCAGGACACCTGTGCCACAGCTGGGCACGGCTCGGTGACCTCGGGGAGCTCTGGGGGAAGGAGGGACGTGGGTGCGGGCCTCAGGTCTGGCTTAGGATCCCAAACCTGCCCAAGGAACCCACGGCATCCCAAAAAAGTGGATTTGGGAAACTTTGGGAGACTTCTGTGCAAGGGGAGAGGGATCCTGCTGGGCCATGCCAGCAGTAAACCAACCTAAACCAGGAAATAAACCAACCTAAACCAGCCTAAACCAGTCAATAAACCAGCCTAAACCAGGAAATAAACCAACTTAAACCAGCCTAAACCAGGCAATAAACCAACCTAAACCAGCCTAAACCAGGCAGAAAACCAGCCTAAACCAGGCAATAAACCAGCCTAAACCAAGCCTCAGGTCTGGTTTAGGATCCCAAACCTTCCCAAGTCCAGGGCACCCACGGCACCCCAAAAAAGTGGATTTGGGAAACTTTGGGAGACTTTGGTGCAAAGGGAGAGGGATCCTGCTGGGATCCAGCAGTGAGTGAGGGGCTGCAGAGCCTGGCACGCTGCTGTGGGGGCACCCAGGAGGATCTGGGGGGAAATCAGGACAATTTAAACCCCTTGAATTTCCCTCCTCTTCCCAGAAATCCCCGCAGGACTGTCAAGATAAAGCAGCTCTGTGAGCCCCAAAGCCACGGAACCGGCCCTGAGTGCCCCCAGCACCGAGTGGGGACCCCCCCCCCCAAATTAATCCCATGGGAATTGTGAGTTCCTTCCCTGGATGGAGCCTCAGTCGTGCCCTGGGCTGGAGGGGGGTCCGTGTGTCCATCCACCCTCCCGAGGGCCGTGAGCTGCCTCGGTTTTGGGGCCATTTCAATCCTTCCTCCTTCCTCACACTCATTTTGGAACCGAAAATCCTCCGCCCATCGGCCCCGGGGCTTTCGCTCTGTGTCACCCCCAGGGGGACGGTGACAGCGACAGTGACAGTGACAGTGACAGCGGGGCTGGAGGGTGGCAGCGTCCCCCAGAGCCCCCGAACCCGAGGGGTTTTATGGCTGCTGGGTGTTTGGGAAGCGGGGAACGGGGTTTGGGGAGGTCGTGGTGGTCCCAAAACCCCTCAGGGCCCCATCCCCACCTTTCCCCCATTTCCCAGCTGGCTCCTCCCGGCTCCCAGTCCCCACCCAGCGCTGCCAGCCCCGCGCTGCTCTGTGCTGGTCACTTGTTTAAACAACCTATAAAAAGCAGGAGGGCCCAGCACAAACTCCACGCTCAACTTTGACTTTTCCCCGCGCTGGGCTCGGGACGCTGCTCACAGCAGCTCAGCCGTTCCCAGGGGATCCAAACCACGGGGCCAGGGCTGGACTTGTCCCTCTGGGCCCAGCACTCCGGGTCTGGTGCTCCTAAAACCCCCATTTCAAACCCCATTTCAAACCCCATTTCAAACCCCATTTCAAATCCCCATTTCAAACCCCATTTCAAACCCCATTTCAAACCCCCATTCCCACCCCTGTTCCCCTCCTGGTCCCATCATCATCCCCTCCCTCCTGTGGGATTTTGCTGCTCCTGGCTCAGATTTTCCCTTCCCTTGGGATGGAAACTCTTTTCTCCCTGCTGTAATTGTATTTTTTTCTCCCAAAACGCTTTTTGGGAGCTGCCAGATGCCACCAGCGGGTGTTTGAGAACCAATCCCCTCCCAGTCCTTCCCAGTCACCCCCAGCTCTCAGATTTGCAGCAAAACCCCCATAATTTGGTGAAAACCCCCTTTCCTGCCCTTTCTGCTCCCCATGGGACGATGAATCCCTGGGCAGCTCTGAGACCCTGACTCGGGGGTGTTTTAGGGGAGCGCTCAGTCCTGGAGCAGCTTTTTCCTTTAATACCCTCCCCTGCCTGGATTTTAGGATAAATTTGGTGGGTTTAGGGTTTCTGGGAGCACCCAGGTCTGTGGAGGTGCTGGAGGCAGTGCTGGAGGCCCCGTTGTGGTGCCGGGGATCCCAGTGTGGTTCACAGAAAAAACACCCGGCTCTCCTGGGGTTCGTTTGGTCTCAGCTCACTAATTAGGAGCTGGAATTAGGAATTTACACCCCTGGAGCTGTGCAAATGCCCCCTAAAGGCACAGAGGGTCTGGGGATTGGTTATAAACCCGATCCCAGCACGGGGGCTAGGGGTGAGGCCGAGCTGTGGGTGCTGGGTCCCCCTGGAATGGCTGGGATGAGGCGGGAGCGATCCCAACCCCAATCCCAAACCCAGTCCCAATCCCGATCCCAATTAGCGCCTCTCAGAACCCCCTTGGAATCACCCCGTGGGTGCTGGAACCTTCCAGGTCCCCCTGGGCATCACCCCATGGGGCGCTGAGGTACCACAGCACCCAAGGACCTGTGGGGGTGTCCCCAAGAAAATCCTTGGAGTTATTTCATGTCCCTGCTGCAGGTGGGGGATGCAGCTGTCCATCCATGGATCCATGGATCCATCATCCATCATCCACCCATGGATCCATGGATTCATCCATCCATCCATCCATCCATCCATGGATCCATCATCCATCCATCATCCATCCATGAATCCATGGATTCATCCATCCATCCATGGATCCATGGATTCATCCATCCATCCATCCATCCATCCATGGATCCATGGATTCATCCATCATCCGTCCATCCATCCATCCATGGATCCATCTATCCATCATCCATCCATGGATCCATGGATTCATCCATCCATCATCCGTCCATGGATTCCTCCATCATCCATCCATCCATCCATCCATCCATAGATTCCTCCATCATCCATCCATCCCTGTGTCCATCTATCCATGGATCCATGGATCCATCCATCCCTGTATCCATCCATGGGTCCATCCATCCATCCATCCATCCATCCATCCATCCATCCATCCATCCCTGTGTCCGTGCCTCCATCCCGCCCCCAATCCTCCCCCAGGCCGAGGCGGTGCAGGGCCCGGGGGGGTCACAGCTGGGCCAGCACCCCCTGCCCCAAACGTGCCAACCCTGAGCTCCAGCCCCAAAATGCCCCCCCCAAAGTGACCCCCGGGGACCTCGGGGCATCCCCAGGGAGCGCCGCAGGTGTCGGAGCCAGGAGAACGCCCCAGGGATGGTTGGGAACAGGAAAACCTCGTCCCAGGGCAAACCTGGGAATTCTCAGCCCTTTCCGGCGGGGCCGGGGTGCTCTGGGCACCCCCGGGCCCTCGGGGAGGGGGCACGGGGGGGGTCGTGCGTGGGCCCGGGGACACAGGGTGGCAGCGGGGCCGTGGGAACGGCAGCGCAATTTCCTTCCATAAATTAAAATTAGTTTTGATCAGCTAAAAATAGCAGCCGAGCACGCTGGTGAAATGGCAACGTGCTCATCGGGGGGGGGTGGGACACGCCGGGGGACCCGAGGGTCCCCAACTGCCCCCCCGGCGCCCGGCCTGCCACTGGGGGGGTCCCAAAGTTGTCCCCAACACGGAGCTGCCACCCCGCAGTGTCCCAGCCCCGCTCCTGCCCCGGGGTTTGGGGACAGCGGGGACAGAGCCGCGCCGGGTCTGTCCCCACACCGGGGTGGGCACAGGGACCCGCTGGGGACATCTCGGTGCCACCCGTGGCTCTGCCCCCTTGGTGGCATTTGGGGATTTTGGGGTGGCTCTTGCTGAGGGGGGGTGGCAGAGGGACAGGAATTGGGGG
>JAWMRF010000116.1:1404119-1419542 GCA_035221435.1 Sphenopsis melanotis | reverse complement strand
CATCCTCATCCTCCTCATCCTCCTCATCTTCCTCATCATCCTCATCATCCTCATCCTCCTCATCCTCTACATCATCCTCATCCTCCTCATCTTCCTCATCCTCCTCATCCTCCTCATCCTCTTCATCTTTGTCCTTCTCATGCTTTTCCTCATCCTCCTCATCCTCCTGACCCTCTTCATCCTTCTCCTCATCCTCCTCATTCTCTTTCGCCTCCTCATCCTCCTCCTGCTTTTCCTCCTCCTCCTCCTCTTCATCCTCCTCCACCCTCCTCATCCTGCTCATCCTTTTCCTCCTCCTCCTCCTCCTCCTCCTCCCTCTTTTCGTCCTCCTCCTCCTCCTCCTCCTGGGCAGCCCGGGCTGGTTCAGATCCTGGGACTCCATCTGCAGGGCCGGTCCCACGCCCGCCGTGGCCTTTTTATGCAAAGGGGAATTAATTAGATTTGAATATGGTAATTAAGCCATCAGCCCCCCTGCCCTCCCCTCCCTCATCACCAGTTCCCTTTTTTCTTTTTCCTCCCGGCCTTTCTTCTCATCCCCCGCTCTCTCCCTTCCCTTTTCCCCCTTCTTTTTCCCCAATTCCCCCAATTTCCCCCCAGTTTTCCCCATTTTTCCCCAATTTTCCCAATTTCCGTGTTTCGAGCCTCTCTGATCCTCAAATTCCCAAAATTCCCTTTTTTCCCCGGCCTTGGATGGACTTTTTTTGGGGGGGGGATTTCTCCCAGGGTTTTTTGGGGGATGGGAAAGGAAAGAATTGAGGATTGAAGGAGATTCCAACACCCAAAAAAAGGGATTTTTTTTTCCACTGGAAATTCAAGTTTTTGAAGGAAATTAAAGGAAAATAAATCACTTTGGGATATTTTTATATATTTATATCTATATTTATATTTCCCCCTCCCCACTCCACTCATGAAGTAAACAAAGGAAATTTGGGAAAATTCCAGAAAAGCAGAAAAGGCCCCGGGGGTTTTTTGGGGGAGTTGCTGGGATTGCTTTGTTTGAAATTGGGAATACTGGGAAGATTTTAAAGGGATTAAATTCCAGGGAAACCCAAAAATCCACCTGGAACAAGAAAGAGGCTGGAATTATAATTAGAAATATATAAATAATAAATATATAAATAATGTATAAATATATAAAGTATATAAATATATAAAGTGTATAAATATATCATTATAGAGGTACTATATAAATAAATGAATATATAAATCTATAAAACAATAAATTATAAAATTATAAAAATATATCATTATATAAATGTATAACTATATATTTTTATATAAAATATATAAATAAAATATATAACTATATAGAATTACAAAATTAAAATTATAAAATATATATTAAAATATAAAAATATAAATATATAAAAATGGGATTTTTTTAACTCTGGCTCCTCCGTGGGCAAAGCCAATGGGAGCCAGAGGGGTTGGGATGAATTTTGAGTTTTTGGGGGCTTTTGGGATTAATTTTTGGGTTTCAGGACACCTGGAATTTCCAGAAAAAAGATCAGGAAATGCCCCCTGAATTCCCAAGGAGGGAAAAAAGGGAAACAGGGAGAGAGGAGGAGGAGGATCCGTGGGGCAGGGGAGAAAATAAACGCGAGAGGGAGGGAAAATGGAGCAAAAATCCTAAAAAAAATGGAGAAAAAGAGGGGGGGAAAAATCAATATTTAGGCATCCCTGTGTCCCTTTTTTCCATCCAGGTGGGCAGGAGGAAGGGCCACGCTGAAAATCTCCCATGGAGCTTTTCCAGGCAGGATTTATTTCTCCTCTTGCCACTTTTTAAATTATTTTTTTCCCTTTTTTTCCCCGCCTTCCCCACGTGGATTCCCCGCGGCAAAGGAAAACAAGCGAGCATGATTTTTTTTTTTTTTCCCCTTCTTTTGTCTCGGTTTTAATCCAGCCCAGCCTCCTCCTGTCCATTCATAATTTTCTTCCATAGCTGAGGAAAAAATAGGGAAACAATGAATATATTTAAATCTATTTTTTTAATAAATTAAAAAGGAAAAGGAAGGAAGGAAGGATGGAGGAGAACCAAGATGATCCCAAGGGGTCCATTCCACCTCCCAATAATTCCTATGGATTAAAAAAAAAATAAAATAAATAAAATAAACATAAAGGAAGTGCTCAGGATTGGGAGAGAGATGGGGGAAAAAAAGGGGAAAAATGAAAAAATAAATCGGCAAATTTAGCTGTAAAGGGGAAATCTCATTTTGGAAAACCTTGGAAATTCACCTGCAAGGCCAAAATGTCCAAATGTTGGGAAAAATGAAGGAAATTCTCTTTAAGGCTGAATTCTCCCCATTTTGACCAACAAAAGAAATTCTCTTTAAGGCCAAATACTTCCCATTCCGTCAAACCCAGGGAATTCTCTATAAGAGAATTCCCCCCATTTTGGCAAATCAGGGAAATTCTCTTTAAGGCCAAACTCTCCCCATTTCGGACAACCCAGGAAATTCCCTTTAAGGTCGAATTCCCCCCATTTTGGCCAACCAAAGAAATTCCCTTTAAGGTCGAACTCTCCCTGTTTCAGCAAACCAACTTTTAGGCCAAATCCTCTCCATTTTGGCAAACCAGGGAAATCCATTTTAAGGCCGAATTCCCCCCATTTTGGCCAACCCAGGAAATTCCCTTTAAGCCCAAACTCGCCCGCGTTGGGCGCAGCTCTCGGGTTCCTTTGTGGGGTCTCTTTGTTCCTTCCCCCCCTCCCCGAGGAGCAAATCAGCGGCGTTTGCATATTCAGAGCAGGTGGGGGCCCAGATGCAGAGCAAATTAGCCACCACCACCATCATCATCATCATCATCATCAAGAGCTGCTGGGGGCAGGGCTGCTAATTACGGCGCTCAGCGTGTGCGCTCAGCTTTGCCCCACAATTAAGCCGAGCTCGGCTAAACTGGAGACGAGGCTGGGCCCAGCCGAGGTTCCCCAGGGGTTTTGGGGAGCTCAGGGAGGGTCCTGGTTCATCCCTGTGGGGTTTTTTGGGGTTTTTTAGGGTTTTTTCCCGGGTTGGTGATTACGGCGCTCAGCGTGTGCGCTCAGCTTTGCCCCACGATTAAGCCGAGCTCAGCTAAGCTGGAGATGAGGCTGGGCCCGGCCGAGGTTGCCCAGGGGGTTTTTGAGGAACTCAGGGAGGGTTTTTGGGGTTTTTAGGGTTTTTCCCCAGTGGTTTGAGGTGGTGCCTCGTGGTTAACGCGCGGTTCCCGCCTGGGTTTGTCGGGATGTTTCCGGAACGTTCCGTGTCCCTCCCTGTGTCCCTGCCCTGCATGGACAGCGCACGGAGCCTCCAAAGGAGCTCTGCTTTTCCAGCTTTTCCCCAAAATCCCCAGGTTTCGGCCTCCCAGCCCCTCCCATCCTGCCCCGCTGTTTCCGGGAAGGGCGGAGGTGGCGGGAGGTGACACCGGTGACATCCGGGGGGTGACAGTGGTGGCATCGGAGAGGTGGCACCAGTGACATTCTGGCACCAGTGACATTTGGGACCTGGCTGTGGCTGGCACCACTGTAGGGTCGTGCCAGGCAGCGCTTCCCTGGAGGAGCCCTGCAATGGGAACAGGAATGGGACTGGGAATGGGAATGGGACTGGAATGGGAATGGGATGGGAATGGGAATGGGAATGGGATCAGGAGATGGAATGGGAATGGAATGGGAATGGGAATGGGAATGGGAATGGGAATGAAATGGGAATGGGATGGGAATGGGAATGGGAATGGGAATGGGAATGGGATCAGGAGATGGAATGGGAATGGAATGGGAATGGGAATGGGAATGGGATGGGAATGGGAATGGGATCAGGAGATGGAATGGGAATGGGAATGGGAATGGGGTCAGGGTTGGTCTGGGAAAGGGAGTGGGAATGGGACCAGAATGGAGACCAGGAAAGGGACAGAGACTGGAACAGGGAAGGGACAGGGAAGGGGCCGGGAGGTTCCCGGTCGCGGCCCCGCCAGGGGAAGAGGAGGAAAATCCGGGATTCCCTCCGGGGAAAAGCCGGGAAGTGGCTCCAGATCCTCCTCATTCCTGTGGGGTGTTTGGGGTCAGGAGACAAAATTCCCGCCCAGCCCCGAGGAAAATCCCAGAATCCAGTCCGAGTCCCAGTCCCAGTTCCAGTCCCAGCCCCAGTCCCAGTTCCAGTCTTTTTTTCTGGGAAAAAAACCAAAAAGGGAAAAGTGGGATAATCTCCCCACCTGTTTGGTTTTAAATTGGGTTTTGGGGTTTTTTTTGGAAAAAAAAGAGGGGGAAAAAAGGGGAAAAAAGAGAAAAGAGAGGGGAAAATGGGGGAAAGCGGGAATCCCCCCCCCCCCCCGTTCGTTTTTAAATTGCTTTTTTTTGCTAAAAAAATGGGGAAAAAACCCATGATGGGAAAAACCCTCCCAGGATGGGGGAAAGGCCCGGGCCAGGCCGGGGAGCAGCTGGAAATCTGGAAATGCCATAAATCCCGCGGGTGTCGCGGGCACCGCCGGCCCCATAAATATCCCGGGAGGGGACAAAGCCCCCATTGAGCCCCGGCAGCTGCGCGGGACGGCCGCGGGTCAAGGGCGCCGCGGCTCCTGCCCGGGGCTTCCCCTTCTTAACTCATCAAAATCGCTGCTTGTCACCCTCAGCCCGCGGAAAATATTTTGTCCTTTGGTGATTTTTGTAGTTGAAGGTTTTAGGGAGATTGGGTGGGGTGAATGGGGTGATGGAGGGGAAACTGAGGCACGGGGATTGAGCCCAAAATGCCTTTTAAATTTATAATTTTATTTTATTTTATTTTATTTTATTTTATTTTTTAAATTTTATTTTATTTATTCTTATTTTAATTTTATTGTATTTTATTTTATTTATTATTATTTATTATATTTCTATTTATTTTATTTAATTATTATTATATTTCATTTATTCTATTGTATTTTATTTAAGTCTTCCTTTTATTTATTTATTTACTTTTTTATTTGATTATTTTATTTTATTTGTTTTATTTACTTATTCTATTGTATTGAATTTATGTGTTCATTTTATGTATGTATGTATTTATTTATTTATTTATTTTATTAATTAGCATCCATGGGTTTCCCACTGTGGGAATTCCCTTTATGCATCCCAAATTTCTCTCATTATTGGAATTTTAAAAAATTTATTTACTTATTTTTATTTATTTAATTTATTTTATTATTGTATTGTATTTTATTTATGCATTCATTTTATTTATTTATTTATTTATTTGAATATTTATTTATTTATTTTAAATTTTATTTTATTTTATTTTAATTTAATTTATTTTATTTTATTAGCATCCATGGGTTTTCCACCGTAGAAATTCCCTTTCTGCATCCCAAATTCCTCTCATTAATGGGATTTTTTTTTGGGGGGGGGGGCGATTCTTGGGAAGTTTTTGAGGGGAATTTGGGGAATTTTCCAACCTTGGGAGCAGAGGTTTGGAAGGGTCGGGATGGGCTCCAGACATTCCCATAGCTGGGGAGGAAGGGATGAAGGGCGGATGGAGCCTCCTCCTCCTCCTCCTCCTCGTTTCCCACCTCCCCAGTCCCACGGGCTGCCGGGAAGGCTGGAATTAATCCCTATGGAAATTTATTTAAATGAATTCCCGCCTGGACACTCAAGCTGTTCCCAGCCTGGCGAGGGGGGAGGGAGTGGAGCCCCCCGGGATCCCAAATTCCCAAATTCTCCCCCCTTTCCCTGGGGTTATTCCCGGCTGGAAGTGCTGAGTTCTGCCCCAAATCCACTTTTGGATTTTTGGTTTTCCCCAGGGTGGATCTTGGAAAGCAGGGAGGTTCCTGTGGCTCTTGTTGTGCCCTGGAAAAATGGGATGTTTTGGGTTGGTTTCATCCCAAAAAACCCTCCAGTCTTGGTTGTTCCATGAGGGGAATTTTGAACATTTCCAGAAATGAGAAATCCTGGGTTTCCTCCCTGAAATTCCTTGGTTTATTTGTTGGAATTGCCCCGGAACAGATCCAGCCCTTCCCAGATCAAACAGATCCGAATGAAACAGATCGGAATGAAACAGATCCAAATGAAACAGATCGGAATGAAACAGATCCGAATTAAACAGATCCAGATGAAACAGATCCGAATGAAACAGATCCGAATTAAACAGATCCAGCTCTTCCCATTCCTGTTGGGATGGGACAGAGATTTCCTTGGGATCACGGAGACAGAGTGAGCACCAAAATCCTGGGAATTCCTGGGAATGCCTGGGAGTTCTGGAATTCCTGGGCATCCCGGGGGCATCCTCGGGGCTGGAGGGGGTCAGGAACCTCCCCTGGGCCTGAATCCCAAAGATCCCAGGAACTGGGGCTGGGGGAACCAGCAGGGACCCCAAAAACAACACTGGGGTCTGTACGTGCAGGGTGCCCTGATTAATTAACCCAGCTGATTAATTAATGAGGGGGTTTGGGCTCAGGCTGTGCGGGGCTGTGTGAGGGAGAGGCTGGAATGACGTGGGATAGTGTGGGAGATGGGAACTGGGAGTTGGGGATGGGAACTGGGAATTGGGAATTGGGAATTGGGAGTTGGGAATGGGAATTGGGAACTGGGAATTCGGAATTGGGGATTGAGAACTGGGAATTGGGAATTGGGAATTGGGAACTGGGGGTTGGGAACTGGGAGCAGGGACATTCCTGGGGACTGCAAGTGACATCGGGTGTGTCCATCCCTGCCCACCTGTGTCCATCCCCAGGACTCTGTCTGGGCTCTTGGCTGACCCCACGCCCTGGCCAGGCCATCGGGCCCCCCTCGGGCCACCAGCAGTGACCAGGACATGAGTGTGGCGCTGCCACCAGCAGTGACCAGGACGTGAGTGTGACGCCGCCACCGCCTGTCCCCGGTGTCCCCAGGAGACCCCGCCCCGAGGAGGCGCCTGGTGAGGAATTCCTGGGAAGGGCAATTGTCACCTGTCCCCTTTCCTCTGTCCCCAGGTGTCGCCTGTCCCTTCCCTCTGTCCCAAGGTGTCACCTGTCCCTTTCCTCTGTCCCCAGGTGTCACCTGTCCCCTTTCCTCAGAGTGGGAACAGGTGGGACAGGTGGGACAGACTGGGGACAGGTTGGGGACAGGTTGGGGACGGGGCCAGGTTGCCCCAGCCCCATGAGCCTCATTCCAGCCCCACAATTCCCATTTTTCCGTTTTTTAACCAAATTTCAAGGCAAGCCCACAGCTCCAGCAGGCAGAGTTTGGTGACTCCAGCTCTGTCTCCTCCACAGGGGACAGCTCTGAAATGCCACCAAACCTTTCTGGGTGACAAGAGCCAGGCCAAACCTCGGCAGAGACATCCCCAAAATCCCCGACCCCTCCCACCTCCAAATACTGAGCTATACGTTAAATTAACGGTGGGAAAAAAATTAAAATAAATAAATAAAATCAATAAAAGCGCCAAAAGGAGGGAAAAACCCGCACGGAGGGGAAGCGTGGCAGTTTGTTATGCTAACCGAGGGGGGCTCCGCTCGGGGGGACGAGTCGGAGAGGTCTGAAGAGCAAGGAGTTCACAGGCCCTCTCCTTTTGTCATGCTAAAAGTGCAACACAGAAAATATACACAGGCAGCTGCTCGATGGAGCGTGAAATACGAGTGATTTCTGCGGGCCCCGGGTAATGCGATGCAGCCCCGGGACAATGCCCGCCCGCCGCCTTTGTGCGCCGCGGGAAACTTGGATTTTATTTCATTTTTGCCTTTCAGGGAGGGGGCACAAACGGCCCGCGAGGGGACGGAGGTGGGAGCGCCCCGGAGCCAGCGCGGGCAGCGCGGCCGAGCGCCGTCACCCCGGCTGAGACGGAGATGTCGCCTCCAGGAGCGTTTTGGGGACGTTCGGGGACACTCGGGGGGCCGCGCACGGGCGGCGTCCCGCGGCGGGCGCTCCCTTTGCTGATGCTAATGGGCAGCGGTGTAAAATCAGCGCTCAAAGGCGCCTTTGTGTCCCCGCGGGTGCTCCGAGCATCCATCTTCCACCTTCCCCGCGCGGTTTTGTGGCCCTGCCGAGCTGAAAGCGGCGCCCTGGGGGCTCCGAGGCTCCGCGGGCCCTCCGGAGGGGCCGAGTGTCAAATCTGGGGGGATCTGGGGGGATTTGGGGGCTCAGGGCATGGAGGCAGCGAAGGTGATGGAGCAGGAGGCTTCCCTGGGCTCTGGGTCGGTTTGGGGGAATTTGGGGGATTTTTGGCACCGCATTCCATCAGTGGCAGGGCTGGCGTGGGGGGCACAGCGGGGGCTGCTCTGGGGAGGGGTTTTGGGGTGCCCCGACCCTCGGGGGATGCTCCGGGCGCGGGCGGAAGCGACATCTAGCGGGAAGCGCATCCCGTCGCCAGGGAGATCGATATCCATGGCAACCCCCGGGAACGGCCCGGGCTGGACCAGGGGCACCGCCGGGCCCTGGGGACCCGGGATGGGCCGGGATGAGCGCACAGCCCGCCGGGGCGCCGGTCCTGGCACGGGGATGTGGGTCATGAAACTGAGATTTGTGTCCTGATATTGGAATTTGGGTCCTGGCACGGGGATGTGGGTCCTGGTACTGAGATTTCGTTTTATTCCTCATGAGGCTGCTCTGCTTTGGTTGGCAATAAATTAAATTAATTTCCCCGAGCCGAGTCTGGTTTGTGTGGGTCAGCTGAGGAGGGGGAGCGTGGGTCAGCTTGGGTGGGTCCCTGGCTTTTGCCCAGGGTTAGCCCGGGGCGGGGATGAGGGAACACACGCGGATATGATTTATTGCCGATATTATCGATACTATCGATTATCCCGCGTGGGCTCGGCCCCGCCGGGACTCGAACCCGCGGTCCCGCCACTCCCGGGAGGCCCCGCCCGCGGAATCGCGCGCCACGCAGAGCCCGCCCCCTCCCACAGCCGCCCTGTCATTGGTCAATAATCTGCCAATCAAAAGGAATACAGTCGCGGATTGGTTGACTGGAGGGGCGTGGCTGTGGAGGCGTGGCTGCGGGCGGGCTTCCTGCGGGCGCCTTTGCGCTGACCCCCGGCATGGTGGGCGCGGAGCGGGCCGGGATGGACCGGGGATGGACCGGGGGGGGAACCGGGAATGGACCGCGGGGGGGAACTGGGATGGACCGTGGATGGACCGGGATGGACCGGGGGCGGACCGGGATGGACCGGGAGTTCTGAGCGGGGGATGCATGGCCAGGCTGCCCGGGGGGTCCCGCGGTGACCGGGGCTGAGGGGGCCCTGGGCGGGGTGACCACGGTGACCACGGCCTGGGGTCACTGCCAGGGGGGCCCAGAGGGTCCCTGCCCGGGAGCTTCACATCGGGGGTGTCCCAGCGAGTGTCACCCCGGGGTGTCCCCAGAGCCGGGGACATCCCCATGCCCGGCTCTGCAGGGCTGTCCCCAGGCCCCCCAGCCCCGGGGGTGACCCCGGGGTGTCCCCACACCCCCATTCCCGGTGGCCCCGGAGTGTCCCCAGGTCCCCCCATCCCCAGGGGTGACCCCGCTGTCCCTGCCCAGGCGGTGATGGGGGTGCAGGTGGTGGTCACCCTGCTGGCCGCCAGCCTGATGCAGAAGATGGCCCCGCACTGCTCCTTCGCCCGCTGGCTGCTCTGCAACGGCAGGTACGGCTCTGTCCCTGTCCCCTGTGTCCCCCGTGTCCCCTGGGGACAGCCAGCCCCTGCCACCCCCCTGTCCCCGCAGCCTGTACAGGTACAAGCACCCCTCGGACGAGGAGCTCTGCGCCCTGGCCGGGAAGCAGCGCCCCAAGAGCAGGAGGGACAGGTCAGTGTCACCTGGGGGTGGGAGTGGGACATGTTTGGGGTTGGGGACATGTTCGGGGCTGGGGACAGCGGGAGCCACCCCAGAGTGTCGGGGGTGACACAGGGGACAGCCAGGTCCCTGCTTTGCCTGCAGGAGGGCCAGCGGGGTGGCAGAGGACAGACCCCTGTCGGTGCCACGGGACATCGAGCTGCAGCTGGACACCAGCCCCATCACGGCCGTGGACGCGCTGGGTAACGCCCGGGGACGCTGCGGGGTGTCCCTACAGCGGTGACGTGTCCACAGTGTGGTGATGTGTCCCCAGTGCAGTGACAGATGTGTCCCCAGCCCACTGCCATGTCCCCAGCACAGTGACACACGTGTCCCCATGCCTGCAGTGCTGTGCCATTTCCTGGAGTACAAGTGCCATGTCCCCAGCCCAGTGCCATGTCCCCAGCCCAGTGCCACGTCCCCAGCACAGTTCCATGTCCCCAGCGCAGTGACACAGTGTCCCCATGCCCGCAGTGCTGCGCCATTTCCTGGAGTACCAGTGGTTCGTGGATTTCTCCGTCTACGCCGGTGCCGTCTACGCCTTCAGCGAGGGCTATTTCTGCCTGGTGAGCCCCGCCAGGGAGAGCAACCTGGGCGTGCTCTGGTGCCTGCTCACCGTCCTCTTCTCCGTGTATCCTCACCTTTGGGGGGCCAGGCAGAAAGGGGAACCCCACCAGCATTTCTTCCCTCCCATCTGGGGTGTAAAACTGAATTTTAGGGGTTATTTATGATGGATTCTGCGGGTGCCCCGCAGAGGAGCTGGAGGCGGCTTCGTGGCGGGGTTGGTTGGGGGTGAGCAGAGGTTTGGGGGTCCCCCGGTGTCCCCATTTCCTTGACAGCCGTCCCCACCCCCAGCAAGGTGTTCTTCATGGTGATGCGTCACTATTTCCGCTCGGAGGAGGGCGGGGAGCGCTCCGTGTGCCTCACCTCCGCCTTCTTCTTCCTCCTGCTCGCCATGCTGGCCCTGGTGGTCCGCGAGGATTACCTGGAGTTCGGCCTCGAGGCCGGTGGGTGACGGGGACAGGGACAGGGAGAGGGGAGGGGGCACTGGGGACTCCGGCCAGGGGGGTCACAACGTGCCCAGGGGTCACTCCCCACTCATTGGTCACTCATGGGGGTCACAACACTCCCAGGGGTCACTCCCCACTCATTGGTCACTCATGGGGGTCACAACACGCCCAGGGGTCACTCCCCACTCATTGGTCACTCCTCCCTCCCAGGGGTCACTCCCACTTTGGTCACTCCCCGGTCACTCCCCAGTGGTCACTCCCTGGTCACTCTGCAGGGCTGGCCGGAGTCTCCTCTAACCTGGAGCCCATCCTGAAGCCGCGGGGCTGGGAGTGGACGTGAGTGGGGACCAAACCCCTTTTTGGGGAGGTTTCTGGGAAGTTTGGGGTGGGAACTCACCGGGAATGGGGACAACAACATCACCCCTGTCCCTCTGTGTGTCCCCAGGCTGGGCACAGCAATGTCACCCTGTCCCTCTGTGTGTCCCCAGGCTGGGCACAGCAATGTCACCCTGTCCCTCTGTGTGTCCCCAGGCTGCCCCTGGCCAGGCTGGCCTTCAAGCTGGGGCTGGTGGCCCTGAGCTCCTTCCTGGGCGCCTGCCTGACCTTCCCGGGGCTGCGCCTGGCACAGACACACCTGGACGCGCTCAGCATGGCAGCTGGCAAACCCCTGACACAGTGAGTGACACCTGGGGACACTGGGGACACCTGGGGATGGGGGCGACACCTGGGGACACCTGGGGACAGGGGGGCACAGACACACCTGGACGCGCTCAGCATGGCGGCCGGCAAACCCCTGACACAGTGCGTGACACCTGGGGACACTGGGGACACCTGGGGATGGGGGGGACACCTGCGGACAGCAGGGGACTGCCGGGGGTACCTGGGGATGGCAGGGGACACCTGGGGACAATAGGGGACACCTGGAGAGGGAGGGTTTGATGCCAGGACCCCCCACCTCTGGGGCAGGTTTGGGGTGGGAGGGGAGGGGTCTGTGGGGTCTCTGTGGGGTCGGTGGCAGTCCCTGGCAGGGTCCTGCTGCACGTGGGGTCTCTGTGGGGTCTCTGTGGGGTCTCAGTGGCTCTGTGGGGTCTGTGGGGTCTCTGTGGGTCGGTGACAGTCCCTGGCAGGGTCCTGCTGCACGTGGGGTTCGTGGCCCCCGTGCTGGTGGTGCTGCTGTGGGTCCGGCCCCTGGCCCGGGATTTCCTGCTCCAGGCCCCGCTGGGCAAGCAGACGGTGCAGATGTGAGTGGCACAGCTGGGGGACATCCCCGGTGACCCCCGTGTGTGACAGTGTCCCCACTATAACCCCTTGTGACATCCAGTGTCCCCTCAATGTCCCCTGTGACCTTTCATGACCCTCAGTGACCCCTGTGACACCCAATGTCCCCACAATAACCCCTTGTGATACCCAATGGCCCCTGTGACCCTCTGTGTCCCCCAATGTCCCCCAATATCCCCCAATGTCCCCTGTAACACCCAATGTCCCCCAATAGCTCCTCAATGTCCTCTGTGTCCCCTGTCCCCTGTGGATCAGGGGTTCCTGTCCCCATCCCGGTGCCATCCCCGGTGCCATCCCCAGTGTCTCCTGTCCCCAGCCTGGTGCCATCCCCGGTGCCATCCCCAGTGTCTCCTGTCCCCATCCCAGTGCCATCCCCGGTGCCATCCCCGGTACCATCCCCGGTGCCATGCCGCTGTCCGTGTCCCCATCCCGGTGCCATGCCAGTGTCCGTGTCCCCGCAGCCTGTCGGACGCGTCCTTTGACACGCTGCGGCTCTGGGCCGTGGTGGCGCTGTCGCTGCTGCGGCTGCTGGGGACGCGCCACCACCTGCAGGCGTACCTGGGGCTGGCCGAGCGCTGGGTGCGCCGCATGCGGCGCCAGGCGGGGCGGATCCCGGCCCGCGACATCCAGCAGCAGGTCCGGAACGGGAGTGGGGATGGGAACGGGAACGGGAACGGGAACGGGAATGGGAATGGGAATGGTGATGGGGATGGAATTGGGAACAGGAATGGGGATGGGAATGGGAATGGGAATGGGAGGGGGACACGGGAATGGGGTGGGGATTGGGGTGGGATTGGAATCGGGGTCAGGGTCAGAGTCGGGATGGCGATGGGGATGGGGACCAGGACCAGGATTTGGGATCAGGATTGGGATTGGGGCATGGCTCCCAGGATTCCCGCTGGGGATTCCCGAATTCCCTCTGAGCATTCCCAAATTCCCACTGCGGGTTCCCGGTTCCCGCAGATCACCAGGATTTACTGCTACGTGTCCGTGGTGAGCCTGCAGTACCTGGGCCCCGTGATCCTCACGCTGCACTGCGCCCTGCTGCTCAAGACGCTGGGTGAGGAGGGGCTTTGGGGGGCTCGGGGGTCGGCAGGAGGCCACCAGGACCCGAACTGTCCCCAGCTGTCACAGCCCCCAGCTCAGGGTGTCCCCAGGTTGTGTCCCCTGGTTCTGCTCTGGTTCGCAGTGGGGACAAACTCAGTGCTGGGGCTGTGCCACCAGCAGGGCTGGGGCACGGGGACATGCCAGACCTGTCTCCTGTGTCCCCCAGACCCCCAGAGGTGTCCCCTGTGTCCCCCAGACCCCCAGAGGTGTCCCCTGTGTCCCCCAGACCCCAGAGCTGTCCCTTGTGTCCCACAGGTCACCACTCCTGGGGGCTGTACCCCGCCGTGTCCCCCGCCGTGTCCCCAGCAGCGCCGGTGGCCCCGCCACGCCCCGAGGGTGACGCTGGGGACACTGGGGACGTGCAGGTGGTGGTGCAGGAGATCTCGGGGCTCCTGGGCTGCATCTTCACCCCTCCCTTCTTCCGAGGACTCTTCTCCTTCCTCACCTGGTGGGTGGCCGCCTGCCAGGTGATCACCAGCCTCTTCGGCCTCTACTTCCACCAGTACCTGGCAGCGTCCTGACTGGGAGGGACTGGGAGGGGCTGGGTGCTGCCAGTCCCTCGCTGCTGCCCTGCCTGCTTGTGCCACTTTGAGGGCACACGTGGGGACATTGGTGCCACTTTGAGGACACCTTTGGGGACATTGGTGCCACTTTGAGGGCACACATGGGGACATTGGTGCCACTTTGAGGACACCTTTGGGGACATTGGTGCCACCAGGACAGGTTTTGTGTCATCACTGTGCCTGCCCCTCGTGGGGACACTCCAGTGCTGCCTTCTCCTGGAGGGCAGCGGCTCCTGGCATGCTGGGGACACACTGGGGACATCCAGGAGTGGCACCTGGAGTGGCCAGCAGAGATTTTGGGGTTTTTGTGGGGTCTCTGCACCCCCATGCTCCATGTGACTGCAGCAGCCTCAGGGGTGGCTGCTCCACAATAAACAAGTGACACCAGTGTCATTGTCACCCAAAAGCTGCTCTCGGTGTCCCCAACCCCCCTGAGCAGGTCCCACTCTGCTGCTTTAGGCACCACCTGGGAGGAGCAGACCTGTCCCTGTCCCTGGGTCACCCGGGGCTGGTGGCACTGGGAGGGTGACAGGGCTGGGGTCCCTTCCCTGTCCCTGGGTCACCCGGGGCTGGTGGCACTGGGAGGGTGACAGGGTCCCTGCGAGCCGAGCTGTCCCTGGCGTGGGGGTGCTGCAGCTGCGTGTAACGGGATTAGCAGGTCTGGGCTGCCGGGAGAAAGGGCCGGGGCTCTGATCCTGTTTGATGGCCTTGTAATGGTCTTAATTCCCTCTGCCGGGCGCCGCGAGGAGCAGCAGCGCTGGGCCGGGGTTAACTGGGCTAATCCAGCTCCTCCTCCTGCTGCTGCTGCTGCTTCCCGGGAATCCTCACCGTGGATGTTTGAGGGGAAAAAAGATAAGAAAAAAAAAGAGGGAAATTCCCATTTTGCAAGCGAGGAATCCAAAACCCAGCCTAGTGAGAAATGGGGAGCCCAAAGCCCAGCCCAGCTTAGCCCAGTGGGAAATGGGGAGCCCAAAGCCCAGCCCAACCCAGCCGGTTGGGAAGGCGCCGTGCGGGGGGATTCCCGCAGGGTTTGGGGTGCCGGGGCTGTCCCTGCTGTGTCCCCGCTGTGTCCCCGCTCTGGTGGCGGTGTCGCTGCCCCGCGGTGTCCCCTGTGCGGTGGCGGTGTCGCTGTCCCGCCTGTCGCCTGTCGCGTTGCTAGGGCCGGTTGCGGCGGAGGCAGACACGCAGACGGAGCGTCCCGGGGGAGCTGCCCAGACGGGTGACCCTGCCCGGCGGCGACAGTGACAGATCGAGCAGCCGGCGGCGCAGACACGGCCGCGGGCACCGAGGGGCCGCTCCCGCCCCGCGGGCTCGGGGCTCTGCAGCCCGATGGGGTGGGCACAGGGGACGCGGGGCACCGGGAGGGGTTGGTGCTTCGGGTGGGATCCGGGAGATCCGGGGGGATCTCGCAGTTCTGGGGGGCTCGTCCTGGCAGGGAGGGATGAGGGGAATCCATTTCCATCCCGAATGGGATCCCTGGCAGGGAGGGACGTGGGTAATCCATTTCCACCCCATTTTATCCCAAATGAGATCCCTGACAGGGAATCCTTTCCCACCCCATTTCCATCCCAAATGGGATCCCTGGCAGGGTTTGTGAGGGCATTTTTGAGGGTTTTTTTGGGACGATTATGAAGGAGTTTTAAAGGGTTTTTTGGGAGGTTTTGAGGGTTCTTTTTTGAGGGTTTTTGAGAGATTGTGAGGAGATTTTGGGGAGGGGATGTGAGGGTTTTTTTGGGGGGTTATGTG
>JAWMRF010000116.1:1386441-1404019 GCA_035221435.1 Sphenopsis melanotis | reverse complement strand
CGGGAGGCGGGGCCCGCCCCCAGGCGCGGCCAATCGGCGCGGCGGGGGCAGATCCCCGTGCGCGGGGATTGGCTGCGCGTAAGGATTGACAGATGAGACGGCCAATGGATTATGGAGGGGCGCGGCAAGAGGCGGGGCGCCGGTAGCGGCACGGGGCGGTCGGGGAGCGCTCGGTGCGGGGGCGGGGAGCGCGGCGGGCCCCGGGGGAGTGCCCGGGACACCGAACGGCCCCGCCGGGACCCCGAACAGCCCGACCGGGGACCCGGCGAGCGCCCGGCTCGAGGAGCGAGAATCCCGCCCGGTTCCACCCTGCAGCACCGGTGCGGGGAGCGGAGATCCCGCCCGTTCACACCGGGGATCCCATCCCGGGATCAGGTGTCCTGCAGGCCACGGCTCTGCCCGGTCCCCGCGGCCCCTCAGCGCTCAAACCCCGGGCAGTGGCGGTGGGAGCTCAGCTCCAGCAGCTCTCGGTCAGAGGGGAAGGAAATGAAATCCCGCGGGTCTGATTCTCCCCCAGCCTTTGGGGAGGAAATTAAATCCGGCAGGGACCCCCCGGTTTGATCCTTTGGGGCTGCTCTCCCCACCCCAAACCCACCAGGAAGGCAAAGCTCGGGAGCCCCAGGCTGCAGCAAACCCGCTGCCCTTGGTTCATTCTGCACCTTCTCCCCAGCTCTTGCCCCTCTGGGGCCCCTTCCAGCCAGGCTGGGTCAGAGCAGTGCCCAAAGCCCTGCGGCCTCTCCTCCTGCACGGGGGGAGGAAGGTTTGAAGAGCACCCTGACCTTTGCAATGTGCTGGCAGCAGCAGCGGGGCTGCACCAGGCTTCACTCACCACTCAGCACTGAGGCATCTCCCTGCACCTTGCTTTTCCTGCCACACAAAAAGGTTCCACAAAGAGCCACGCAGCCCTGGAAGGTTTGTGTGTTTTATAAGGTCACCATTTTTACAGAGAATATCACATTAAAAACATCCACTCACAAAACTGGCAGCGGCACAGGAGGAGGGCCCAGCACCAGAGCCTTGAGCTGGGACTCCAGAGCCTTTCTGGCCCACAAACCCACAGTTCTGCCTCAGTCCGTGAGGTTCTTGGCCCGTTCACTGCAATGAAAGCACTCCTGGATCCCGGGCAGTGCCAAGAGGGACAAAGCCTGGGATTCCCAGTGGCACCAGCGCCTGCTTGGTCACACTTTGTGGAGTTCCCACCCCACTGCCAGTCCCTGCCCTGCTCCTCTCACTGAGGGGGAACGTGAACTTTCCTCCTGGATGCCAACAGTTCCTTTGGATGTTATCCCAAATCCTTACTTTTTTTGGTGGTTTTTGTTTGTTTGTTTGTTTTGTTTTTGTTTAAAACGTTATGCTGGCGGAAAAATCCCAAACAAAGCAGCGACACAAGAGTGGGGTCAGCAGTAAAAGAACAGGGCAATGGGACAGAAAGAGCACATTCACAAATGCTGGGGGGTTCCTCCTCAGGCAGCCCCTGAGCAGGGGCACAAATAGGAACCAGCAGCCAAACTGGGCAGGACAGAGCCAGCCCTGCTGTCACCAGGGCATCGGAGCAGTGACAACAGCCCCGTCCTGCACACTGAGGGGAGCAGATCATCCTCAGCCATGAGATGATCCAGGCAATGATCACTACACGAGTTGGTTTGCAGGCTGTGAATGCAGAAAGCCATTTCAGCTGCAGCTCCCCAGGTCAAAGTTCCCTGCAGCCTCCCCAGGCCGGGTTTGCTCCGTCGGGCAGAACCATCCAACGCCGCCTCCCGCCAGGCTCCAGGGGCTCAGACACTCTGCACCTTCCCCGTTGGCTGGCAGGAGGCTTCACTGAGCCAGGCTGCCCTTCTGGCCCGTCCAGAGCTCCCGCAGCTCCACCTTGCAGCCCAGGTCCCTGAGCGCAGCCCTGGCCACGTCGTCGCAGTCGCGGTGGGCGGCGCGCGCCTCGGCGATCAGCACCTCGGCGCCCAGCGCCAGGATGGGCCCGCACAGCTCCCGGCTGCGCGACACCAGGTTCCGGATCAGCATGCACGCCTGCTTCTGGGGACAGACAGACAGACAGACAGACAGACAGGGTCACTGGGGGCTGCAGGGAGGTCAGTGGATTCCTGAGGGAAGCCCAGGGGTCAGTGGGTTTTGCAGGCAAACCCAGAGCTCAGAGGATTTCTAAGGGAAGCCCAGGGGTCACTGGGGTCTGTACGGAAGCCATGGGGTCAGTGGGTTTTATAGGGAAACCCAGGGGTCACTGGGCTTTGCAGGCAAGCCCAGAGCTCAGAGGATTTCTGAGGCAAGCCCAGAGCTCAAAGGATTTCTGAGGATGCCCAGGGCTCAGAGAGCAGCCCCGCCTGCCCCAGCAGGTGCTGTGAGGGCCCTACCTGCACAGCCACCTCCCGTGGGTGAGCCTTCATGGCCTGCAGGGCTGCCAGGGCCCCGCCGCCCTCCATGATGACGCTGCAGTTCTCGGGCTTGCGCAGGGCCAGCATGCACAGGGCTGCACAGCCCTGCTCACAGATCTGCAACACACAGGGAGCACGCGAGTTAGCTCACTGCCTGCTAACCTGCCCTGCAGCCAAAGGAAAGTGGCCTTTCTTTCCTGTTTATGGCACTTTTGGAGTTGTTTTTATTGTTTTGAAGTTTCTCCTGCTGCGGCGTCCTGCTGCGCTGGCCCATAAAGCAAGGGGAGGGTTGGAATTGTGATCTTAAAGATATTTCCAACCTTCATAATTGTGTGTTTGCACACCAGAGGTGTAAAACACCATCCCCAATACCCATCTGATTCAGGAATAAGAAAAATAAAACACTACAAGGTGGAAAACCCCTAAATTCACACAAATATTGGACACTACAGCTGAGCTCAAGGTCTACCCACTGCTCAGCTGCACATCCTGCAGCTCCAGCTGAGCTCCATCCCCACCCCAGAGGGAGCTCCCAAGGCCCTGGGGGCACCTGAGGGCAGCCTGGGGGTACCTGAGGGTTGCCCAGGTGGTGGCTGATGGCCAGCACGATGAGCTCGGTGGCCCCGGCGTCCACGATGGCGTCCTTGACGTCGTCGTTGCCGGCCACGGCGCGGATGGCGCTGAGCACCTGCTTCACCACGTCCTGCTCCGGGGGGAAAGAGCAGCTCAGAAAGCAGCACAGAGAGCTGGGCAGCTCAGAAAGCAAAGCACAACACTCCCCATTCCATGAAAATGGCTGTGGTAATTATCAGCTACAAAAACTCTACCCTCAGTCACTCCCTTGCTGCACGAGGGACCTTGGAAACCTCTGCCACACCATCAGCGAGGCTTAAAAAAATCAGACATCAACCTCTGGGGCTTGAGCATCTAAATGCTTTGTTTAAAATCTCTTTTTCGTGGAAAACCAAAACAATTCAGTGTCACTGCCATATTCTGGAAATATCCCTTTGCCAGGATTTCTCTCCTGGGAAGCTGAGAAGCCTCAAAGAAAAAAGAGAACAATTCTTATCTCATTTGCTTCTCCTGTATTTTGCTGATTTGGGATGTGTCTGGAGATTGTTTATCCAACATGTGGTTGTTTGATTGGTCTCATGTAAATTGTTTTAACTTAATGACGAAGCACAGTCAGGCTGTGTCAGGGCTCTGGAAGGAGTTGTGAGTTTTCATGATCATTCTTTGTAGCCTTCTGTCTGTATCCTTTCCCTATTCTTTAGTAGACTTTTAATATAGCATTCTTTAATTTAATATAGATCATAAAATAACAAATTAGCCTTCTAAGAACATGGAGTCAGATTCCTTCATTCCTCCTCCATCTGGGGCACTCAGAAAACACCACAGGCTAAGGCTCACTCATTAACATGAACCCCATTGCTGAGGATGAGACGTCCCCCCAGCCCATCCCCAAACACTCCCCACTGCTCACAGGGTGCTCCATGCAGTCAGCCAGCAGAGTCACCATGAAATTTAAGCCCCCCAGGTCCACGATTTCCTGGCAGAACTCATTCCTGACCGAGAGGCGAGAGAGGGTGGCACAGAGCTCGCTGAGAACCGCAGAGTTATCCGTGAAGGCTGCAGAGGAGAGAGCGGGGATGGAGCAATTACTGCACAATTAACAGGGTTTACTTTGGCTAATTACACAGGAAACAGTGCATTTCTTTTCATGTATTAAACCAGGGAGATGACACCTGCTCTCTCTGTTCACAATGTCCTCTCTGGGCAAGAGGCAGCTGAGCAGAGACAAGAGGGCCCTAAGCCTGTCAAACACTTCCTAAACGCAGTGAAAAACTGCTCTGATCATCTGACTGCTCCACAAGCTATCAGCAGCACCATAGTGGCACTCTTTGGCTCTCTCAGGGCACTTTTCATGGATAGAACGAAACCCCATTTCAGTGACAAATTCTTGAATCACCTCCGAGGAGCTTCAAGTTATGACAAAGAGAGAAGAAATCAGACAGTGGGAGAAGAGAAATCACAAGGGATTCCTGAGACAATGGGAACAGAAATCCCAAGTGATTCCTGAGAAGAAATCCCAAGTGATTCCTGAGACAATGAGAAGAAACCAAAAGTGATTCCAGAGACAGTGAGAAGAAATCCCAGGTGCTTCCCCATCAGGATCAACATCCCCAGGGTCCCTTTTACCTTTTGCAGCCTCGATGAGGACTCTCAAGCCATCGTTCTCCAGCACGATCATCTTGGCGTGGTCGTGGGCGTGACCGAAGGGCACACGGATGTCATCGTCGAACGTCATGACCCTGAGGGCCGAGGCCGCCACCCTGACCAGCTCGGCAGCGCTGCCGTGCTGCGTGATGGCCCCGGTGAGCACGGGGAGGACGCCCCCCTTGACGAAGGCCTGCCTGTTGTGCTCGTGCTTGAGGCAGGCGTGGCGCACGCAGCGGATCCCGGCCAGCGTCACCTCGGCGTCCTCGCGCCGCTCCCGCAGGCTGCGCAGCAGCAGCTCCTGCCCCGCGGCGTCCAGCAGGTCCGGCTGTCCGTCCAGCAGGGCGGCCAGCGTGGAGAGGGCCTGCAGCAGCAGCTCCCTGTCCCCTGCAGCCAGCTGGCAGGCCGAGAGCACGGCGGGGTAGGCGCCGTTGCGGCCGGCCAGGCAGCGGAAGGCGAGCTGCTCCTTGCACTGCGCCGCCAGGGACAGGAGCTGCTGGGGCAGCTGGGCCACGTCCTGCTCTGCCACGGCCCTGGCCAGGCTCTCCAGGGTCTGAGGGACACACCAAGGGTTAGTGCTGCACCTGGGGCGTGCAGGAGGAACAGCAGGGTGGGTGTTTTGAGGTTGGAAATTAGTTTGGGGTAACGGGAGCGGCGGTTGTGCTGTTTATGGTGATTGGGATTCCTGCACAACCCCTGGAGGGACAGGGGCTCCTTGTGCCACCACTGCCACAGCTCCACTGGGCACCAGTACCAGCTGAACTGGGTCTAACCAGCTCATTCCAGCTCTGCAAGTGTCCACAGCCAGGTTGGACAGGGCTTGGAGCAGCCTGGGCGGAGTGGGGCTGATCCCCACCTCGTCCCCAGCCCAGTGCCACCTCCTGTCACCCACGGGACACCTCCAGGGATGGGGACCCCAAACCTCCCTGGGCAGCCCTGACCACCCTCCCCACGAGGAAATCCCTCCTGATGTCCCACCTGAGCCTCCCCTGGCACACCCTGAGGCCGTTCCCTCCTGTTCAGCCCCAGGAGCAGAGCCTGACCCCAGCTCACCTACACAGAGCCTTCCCTGCAAAGTGCAAGAAGCTCTTGGAATGTTTTATATTTGCAGAACAAATAGGATTAACTGCCTGAAGAGCTCCCAGAGAAATGGGGCAGAGGCAGAAGTTGGCCTAATACTTATATTATTATTATTATTATTATATAACCCTGAGAGAGAGAGCAGCAATTTGTGCTCCTACCAGCAGGATTTGATGCTTTTGCCTCTGCCCGTTCTCAGAGGCAGGAGGTCTCACAGCTTTCACAATATTGCTCAGGTCCACGCCTAAAAGGGGAAATAAAACCAAGTTTAATATTGGTTCCAGGATAATTACAGTCAAAAAAACAGTATTAGTTACATTCTAGGGAAAAGCTGCCAAGGTAACTACAGAGAACAAAGATGAACTTGTAAAGATGCTGAAATGTTCAATTCTGATCGTAAGGTCAGATTCTGCCTGGAACAAAGCTAGATGTCAGTTGAGGGGGGCAAAAAGAAGGAATTTAATTTCACTGACCAAATTTTGCCCTCCAGCTTCCCTCTAAGCAGTTTTGCAGTCATAATTAATCCACAAAAGCAGGTCAGCATTAATGGTGTCTCTGTTCCACTTCACAAAGGCTCCTTTCCAATGCTGCACGACCCACCTCTGCCTGCAGGACTCCTTTAAACCCTGAGGATTTGTAAAAAAGCCCAGCCTGCAGAGTGCACGGTACCTTGGGACTCGAACTGCAGCACAGCTTCTCTCACAGCCTCCTCGGGCTCCATCTCGAACTCGGTGATGTTCTCCTGCACCGCCTCATCAAACGTCTCCTGGGCGATCTGCTTGGAGCCCATGGTGCCGGGACGGGCTGGATCCGCCTCCGTGTCCTGCTGCTGACAGAGGGCACAGCTCGTGTTGGTGTAAAATCTTCTTAATGCCCAGCAGAGCCCGAGTCAGGGGCTGGTTCCTCCCCCAGACAAAGGCTCAGAACTCTGAATCAAAGATACCGGCTCAAAGGCACGGCCGCTGTTTCATTTAATGGGGAAAACACGGCAGGGAAGAGGGATAAGGAGACATTTCAGCCGCATTTCCGGATTTCCATGGGGTTTCAGAGCTGTCACCGTGACGGGGCTCTCAGGGCACTGCGCCCGCTCACGGCCCCGGCCCTCAGCCCGCCCTGCCCCGCTTCCCCCGGGCCCCGGAGCATCCCACACCTCTCAGCGGGTCCCGCAGCTCCCAGCGACGCGGAGAGAGCCCCGAAAGGAGGCAGCGGTGCCGGGGGAGCTCCGGGGCGCACCCGCGGCCCCGCTGCCCCTCACGACCCACCTGGGCTGCCGCCGGCCGCCCCCGCCGCACAAAAGGCGAGGGCGGGACGGCCCCGCTCGGCCGCCGTACGCGCTCTCTGCGCATGCGCCGCGGCCCCAATTCGCACCGCTCGCCCTCACGCCGAGCGAAAAAGAACGCGAAGGGGCGGCAACGCGCTTGCGCGCCGCTCCCGCGCCCGGCCGCTCCCACGCACGCGCAAGAGGCGCAGCGTGCCCGGGCGCGCCCGTAGGGCAGCGGCGGCTCCCTCAGAGCGGGAGGGCCGCGGGCTGCTCCCCTCGCTCCCGTCCCGCTTACCGGCAGCACGCCCGCACCGTTAGTACCGCCCCGCGCCCGCCCGCAGGGGATGAGGCGGCTCCGCGCAGCGCAGGCGCGGCGGGAGGGGGCGGGACGCGGGGGCGTGGTTAATGCATAAGAAGGCGTGGCCCGTGCGAAGGAAAGGCATGGTTATATAGGGATGGGGGCGTGGCCTGGAAGGGGGCGTGGCCACCCGCAATCTCCGGGAGCCCCGGGAGCGGCGGGAGGGGCGTGGCCATCGGCGGGAGGGGCGTGTCTACCGGTGGAGGGGGCGTGGCCAGCGTGAGGCCCCGGTGTGGCGGGAGGCGGCGGCGGCGCCGGGGCCGCCTCAGTGAGGGCGGGCCGGGCTCGGGCTCCTGCTCCGGTTCCTCCTCCCGGCGCTGCGCGGGGGGCGGCGGGGAAGCGTGAGGCTCCCCTCAGGCTGCGCCTCCCCTCAGGCCGCGGCGGGAGCCCGGGCCCGCGGCAGGCCGTGCCCGGTGCCGTGAGGGGAAGATGGCCTCTCGGAGGATCACCCGCGACACGTTCGAGGCCGTGGTGCAGGACAAGGTGAAGCGGTACCGGAGCGGTGCCGCGGGGGACCCCGGCCATCGTTTCCCAGGTAGGAGAGCCGGGATGGCGGGAGCAGCCCGGCTGCGCCTGCCATTTATTGATTCATTCATTAATTTATTTATTTATTGGCCTGGCGCCGGTGTTCTTCCACATCCGTTTTTATGGAAGAGGCAGGCGAACAGCTGGGCAAGGACTGGCACCGTAACGGGGATAGAAAATGGGAATTGAGACAAAGGAATTGTCTTCAGCATCGCAGAGCGGGTCCGGTTCCAGGCGGGTCTCCAGGGCTGCAGGATGGAATTCTGGTGATGGCCGAGAAGTTAAATAAATGCAGGAGTGCCCTGGAAGCCTTTGGGTCTTTGTGCTTGGTGTTATTTTTGGGGAAAAAAGCTCAAAGCAGGGCATTGACCTCATGAGCATAACACAAAACGTGGTCCCCTAATTGGTTTACCTCCTAAATTTTGGATGTAAAATGTCCAGCAAGGCACTTGGGTTGCATTCACAGGGATGGACATTCACAGGAGAGCTTTAAAATGAAGTCTGTTATTTTTAGAGTTGCATGAGCCCTGAAGAAATCATTCATATTAAACATTTCTATTTTTTTTCCAAGTATTCTTTACTTTCTGAATTGAACGTCTGGGGCTGGGGAACAAGGGTCTTGGATAATGAGAATTTCCTGCAGTAATGAGAGAATTGTGGTTGAGTTTGCAGAAAATCCGAGTTCCTGTCCAGCTGTGGAATGGGAATTCTGGGCTGGGTGATTGACCAAAGCTTGGAGTTGCTGGTCTTGGAGGTCTTTGACAGTTTATAAATTCTGGGAAAGCTGAAAGTTCAGAGTTCTGATGGTTTTTATGCCTCAGGTAGAAGACCAAGACTTGAGAAAGAAAAATTTGATTTGGAGGAGAACTTGAGCTCTTGAACTTAGGGATTGGGATATGGGAATGGGAATGTGCTGACGTGGATTTCCTACAGAAATCTCCCCATTTTGACTCTTTTCACCCTCTGATTTAATTCCTTTGCCCAGCTCCCTCCCGGCTGCCCCAGCCCCGCTACAACGAGAGCTTCCAGCACGACGGGCGCTTCCCTCACGCCAACTGCCAGCACCAGGACTGGAGCCAGGAGCCCGGGGAGGATTATCCGGGGGAAAACTACCCTGGGGAGGATTACCCAGGGGAGAATTACCCCGGGGAAAACTACCCTGGGGAGGATTACCCCGGGGAGGATTACCCAGGGGAGAATTACCCCGGCCCTTCCTACCGCACCGCCAGCCCCCTGCCCCGCAAGGAGAATTATTTCCACGGACATTTCTCCCGCCCTGGGCCCCGGGAGCGGGAGTTTGGCCAGGATTACAGGAAATTTGGCCGTGCAGCTGCCCCCAGCAGGGAGTTTGGGCAGCACCCTGCTCCCCACGGCCGGGAGTACGGGCAGCAGCAGCGGGAGTACGGCCAGCGGGACCGGGAGTACCAGGGTTATGGACCCTCGGATTGCTGGGAGGCTGGCGGGCAGCACGGAGCGGGGTTTGGCTCCCCGGAGCTTTTGGGGGATTTCAGGTCCCCTGGGCTGATGGAGGAGGAGGAGTATGGCAGCGTGGAGGATCAGGAGTACGAGGCAGAGGACGGCGAGTTCCGGCAGCGCAGGGGAGGCGTGGGCAGGGGCAGAGTGCTCAGGGGGAAACGCCTCACCAGGGGCGTGCTGAAAGCCAAGGTGTTCAAAGGAGACCTCAAAAGCCCCCTCAAGAAGTGGAGTGTGAAGAAGGCACAGCCAGGCCTGGATCCCAAAGCTCTGGAGCAGCCTCTGGAAGTTGGTGCCCACCCCGAGCAGAGGCCGGTGCCGCTCCAGCAGCACCCCAAGCTGCCCCCGCACCCTGTGGCAGCCCAGAGAGCCGTCCTGAGGCTGCCTAAGCCCGCCCACGTCTTCAGGAACCTCAACTTCGACCTGGTGGACAAATCCGACATCTTCTCCACCTTCGGCATGGAGATCATCAAGTGGGCCGGGTTCCACGCCATCAGGAACGACGCCGAGTTCTCGCGGCTCTTCGGGGCCCTCTTCGAGCTGGAGACCGAGACCTGTGCCAAGATGCTGGCCTCCTTCAAGTGCTCCCTGAGGCCAGAGCACAGAGATTATTGCTTCTTCACCATCAAGAGCCTGCAGCACGCCGCCCTGAAAACCCCCAAGGTGGACAACGAGTTCTTGAACATGCTGCTGGACAAGGGGGCCGTGAAAACCAAGAACTGCTTCTTTGAGATCATCAAACCTTTTGATAAATACATCATGAGGCTGCAGGACCGCCTCCTCAAGGGGGTGACCCCTCTGCTGATGGCCTGCAACGCCTACGAGCTGAGCCTCAAAACCAGCGGCTTCGGCAACCCGCGGGAAATGGCCAACGCCTTCGAGACCACCGTGTCCCTGTGCAGGAAATCCCTGGCCCTGCTGGGCCAGACCTTCGCCCTGGCCTCTGTCTTCAGGCAGGAGAAAATCCTGGAGGCCGTGGGGCTGCAGGAGATGGCCCCAGCACCCACAGCCTTCCCCAATTTCGATGACTCCACGCTCTTTGGGAGGGAGTACATCGAGAACTTGAAGGCCTGGCTGGAGAAGAGCGGGTATCCCATCCAGATGAAAAAGGCAGAGGCAGGATCCGTGGAGCAGCTCAAAACAGCCTCCCCCGACGCCAAAGGTAACAGGGAGGGAGGTGCTCTGCAGGATGGGGTTCATTTTTGTGGTTTGGTTAGGGATGGAATTCCTGACTCTGGGAATTCCAGGTGAGTCCCACTCAGGGAGGGAATTCCAGGTGAATCCAAATCAGGGATGGAGCAGAGAGGGAATTCCAGGTAAATTGCAGTCAGAACTGGAGCAGGGGTGGAATTCCAGGTGAATCCCAGTCAGGGCTGGGGCAGGGAGGGAATGCCAGGTGAATCCCAGGCAGGGAGGGAATTCCAGGTCAATCCCACTCAGGGCTGGGAGAGGAAGAGAATTCCAGGTGAATCCCAATCAGGATTGGGGCAGGGAGGGAATTCCAGGTGAATCCCAGTCAGGGAGTCTGTGGGAGTTTCTGTGGTGAAATCGTGTCCTTCCTTCTCTTTCTCTCTTAAATCCAAAATTTTCACCCCAGTTTCACCACCTCAGTGCAGGGAAACCAGGATCAACCTGGAACTGCCTTAATTGCAGAGTAAATATTTGCATATATGCAAATATGGGGATGTCCCCATCACCACTTTAATCAGATCCAGGGGCATTCCCTTGGAGATGTTCAAATCCCATCCCTGAGCTGGCCCAGTGCTTCCTCCTGCCTGAAACATTCCTAATTCATCCTGCTTTTTTCCTAAAAACCTGGTTTTTCCTTGGGCCTCAGATCCTTTCTCAGGGAGGTTTTGCAGCACTGGCACCAAATGGTTGAAAATTTGTGGCCCAGCCCTTCAGAGCAGAATTCCAATAAACTGATTTTCCACAAAAACTCCTTTTGCTGCATTAAGAAATTGCTTTTTTAAGGATGATTCCACTCGCCTGGGATGGCCGTGGATGTGTTTTTTAAACCAGGGTGTTTTTAGTAAATAATAAAGTTTTGCTTTTTGGGGGGATTTATAGATATAGTTATTATATATTTATTTATTTGGGGGATTTTTGATGGGATTTCTTTCTCCCCACAGCCCCCCAGCGAGCTGACAGGAAGGTTCTGGACACAATTGAGCAGCTGGTGAGCAGCATCGTGGCAGGAACTTTGTCTGCCAAGGACAGGAATGCCCAGAAAAACTCTCCTGAATATTGGTGGGTGTGTGGGAACTGGCTGGCAAATTTGGGTTAAATTAATTAAAACTTCAGCCCTTCACTCCATGGGAATGATCAAAGCATGTTGTATTTTTTTTAGGTTTTTTTTTTAAATTTTTGTAGGGTTTTTTTAGGGGGGAAAATGTGTTCCTTGGTGTTAATTATCCCTGGAAATGATCCTGGTGTTCGTGTTGTTGCTTTTGATGTGTCAATAATGGCTCTTTGTGATCCAAATTCAAGGTGTTCAAAGGAATTTGCATTTTAGGAGCAAATCCAGGTGATGCAGACACCCAGCAAGGTACCAGGGTTTAGAATTGCAGGGAAAATGTTGGAAAAGGGGGAGCTGAGGCACCTCCAGGTGTGTGAGCTGATGAATTCCTGTCAATTATTTCTTTCCTTGATCCCAGAAAAACCTGCTCAGCCTCATGCTGAACACCTGGAAAAATAAACAAACTGGAATGCTGAGGGGGTTTTACTTCAAAAATGGAGATTTTCAGCAGATTTCTCCTTTGTTTTCTGTGTTTCTCAGGTTCCTGTCTGATGAGGAGTACAAATATCACAGTAAAAAATTGAGATTTTCAACAGATCCCTCCTTTTTCTGTGTTTCTCAGGTTCCTGTCTGATGAGGAGTACAATTCTTACAGGCTGAGGCTGTAAAAATTGAGATTTTCAGCAGATTTATCCTTTTTTCCCTGTGTTTATCAGGTTCCTGTCTTAGGAGGAGTACAAATCTTAGACTGAGGCTATAAAAATGGAGATTTTGAGCTGATTTTTCCTTTCCCTGTGTTTCTCAGGTTCCTGTGTGACGAGGACAGCCTGGAGTACAAGTGTCACAGTAAAAAATGGAGATTTTGAGCTGATTTCTCCTTTTTTGTGTGTTTCTCAGTTCCTGTGTGATGAGGAGAGCCTGGAGTACAAGTACTACAGGCTGAGGCTGTAAATATGGAGATTTTAATCAGATTTCTCCTTTGTTTTCTGTTTCTCAGGTTCCTGTGTGACGAGGACAGCCTGGAGTACGCATACCACAGTAAAAAATGGAGATTTTAATCAGGTTTCTCCTTTTTTTTGTGTTTCTCAGGTTCCTGTCTGAGGAGGAGAGCCTGGAGTACAAGTACTACAGGCTGAGGCTGTCAGAGGTGCAGAGGAGCAGCCTGGCAGGGGAGGCAGCAGCCCCAGAGTCCCTGAGGGCCATGCTCTATGCCAGGAGGGTGGCCAGCATCAAAAGGAGACTTTTCAAGAGGAAAAAAAAACCTGGGCTTGTCCCTGCCCGTGCCAGGAAGGTGAGGAGGGCAAGCACTGGCACCCAGACCCTGCTGTCAGCTGGCACAGGGCTGAAACAGCCAGACAAAAATGTTCCAGCTGGCACAGGAATGAAACACCCAGACAGAAACCTTACAGCTGGCACAGGAATGAAACACCCAGACAGAAACCTTACAGCTGGCACAGGGCTGGAGCAGCCAGAGGAAAATCTGTCAGCTGGCACAGGAATGAAACAGCTACACCAAAATCTGTCAGCTGGCACAGGGCTGAAACACCCAGATAGAAACCTTACAGCTGGCACAGGGCTGGAGCAGCCACACCAAAATGTTCCAGCTGGCACAGGGCTGAAACACCCAGAGCAAAATGTGTCAGCTGGCACAGGAATGAAACACCCAGATAGAAACCTTACAGCTGGCACAGGAGTGAAACACCCAGAGCAAAATGTGTCAGCTGGCACAGGAGTGAAACACCCAGAGAGAAACCTTCCAGCTGGCACAGGGCTGGAGCAGCCACACCAAAATGTGTCAGCTGGCACAGTGCTGGAACACCCAAATCAAAACCTCACAGCTGGCACAGGAGTGAAACACCCTGCCCAAAATCTGTCAGCTGGCACAGGGCTGGAACACCTGGAGCAAAATGTTCCAGGTGCAGAGGTTGGCCTGGCCCAGCCTGGCCCGGGTGCCACCTGTGCCCCCCAAGGTGCCAGCAGCAGCTCCCAGGTGCCCGTGGCAGCAGAGGGAAGAGCAGATCCCCAGGGTTTGGCAGCAGATCCTGAGCTCCTCCCAGCACTGGGATCACAGTTTGCTGATGGTGAGTGGGGCTTGGGGGTTGGGTTGGGAATTGAAATTATAGCAGGGAAAAAACTCACTAACATGGGGTTGGATTGGGAATTTTATATTATATCCAGGAAAAAGAAATGGGTTGGATTGGGAATTTCAGTTATAGCAGGGGAAACAAACAGGAATTTTGGGAATATTGTGTCCAGAAAAACTAACATGGGGTTAGAGCTGGGATGTTAAATTATAGCAGGAAAAACAAACAGGTTACATTGGGAATTCTGAATTATAGCAGGGAAAACAAACTGGGGTTAGACTGGGAATTTTAAACCGTGTCCAGGAAAAAACCCAGCCTTTTCCTGCAATCCACACAAAGAATTCCTGCTGGAAGCCCCAAACCCCATTTCTGTGATCCTGAATTTTGAAGCTCTCAGCTGCCCTGCCCTTTTTCACCAGAACATTTTGCTCCTTGCAGTGGATGCCAAAACCATGGAAACTGCAGAGAAGCTGGCCAGGTTTGTGGCTCAGGTAGGGCCAGAGATTGAGCAGTTCAGCATTGACAACAGTGCAGATAACCCCGAGCTCTGGTGAGTCCCAGCTCCTCTCTCCCCTCCCATTCCTGCTCAAATCCCTGCAGTTGGGGATTTAGGAACACAGGATTTTGGGGCAATTCTGCAGCACCTGCATTAATGGTGAATATCTGAAATATCTCAGGAAAAAAAACCCCATTTATGCATAAATATATTGATTTCTGATCATCAGCTTGATTTATTTTTGAGCCTAATCACCAACCTGAACCCTGAAACTGGGAACTTTCAAGATGATTCCAGTGAATTCATTTGACCTTCATTTCCTTGGATTTTTGACCTTATATCCCCTGGCTTTTTGACCTTGTTTCCCCTGGATTTTTCACCTTATTTCTTTGTCTTTTTGACCTTATTTCCCCTGCATTTTTGACCTTATCTTCCCTGGATTTTTGATATTGTTTCTCTGGCTTTTTGACCATATTTTCCCCTGGATTTTTTACCTTATTTCCCCTGCATTTTTGACCTTATCTTCCCTGGTTTTTTGACCTTATCTGCCTGCATATTTCCCTGGACTTTTTTCCCTTATTCCCCTGCATTTTTACCCTTATCCCCCCTGCATTTTTATCCTTAGTCCCCTGCAATTTTACCCCTATCCTTCTGCATTTTTACCCTTATTTTCCCCTCATTTTTCCCCTTTTCCCCCCTCATTTTCATTCTTCACCTCCCCTTTCCTCACCCCAGGTTCCTGCAGGACCAAACCAGCCCCGCCTTCAAATTCTACCGCATGAAAGTCCTGGAGCTGTGTCCCTCCATCACCTTCAGCCCCGAGGCTGCAGAAGCTGCCAGAGCTGCAGGGACAGCCCTGGACACCGAGGAGGACGAGGAGGAAGAGGAGGAAGAAGAAGAAGAAGAAGAGGAAGAAGAAGAAGAAGCTGAGTTTGAACCCTCCCAAGCTGATGAGGAGGATGAGGATGATGAGGAGGCCGTGGCAGCAGGTAGAAGGGTGACAAAGCTAGAGGAAGATGTGGTGTCCCTGGCAGGAGAGGAGGTGTCAGGAGGTGACGTGCAGCTCTCCAGCCCCTCTGACGGCGCTGTCCCAACTCTGTCGACACAGGCACCCCCCGGCCCGGGCCCCGGCGCGCGCTTCCCCCGCAAACGGGTCAGCTCCAAGTCGCTGAGGGTGGGCCTGATCCCGGCCCCCAAAAGGATCTGCCTCATCCAGGAGCCCAAAGGTCAGTGGGCAGTGAAATGATTAAATTCTGTATGGAATTTGGGCAAAAATCCCCATTTTTTAGGTGTTGTCACTTTAAAAAATAGCATTACTCCAATATGAAATTGAGCTCGAAGTCACTGAGGGTGGGCCTGATCCCAGCCCCAAAAAGATCTGCTTCATCCAGGAGCCAAAAGGTCAGTGGGCACTGAAAGGGTTAAATTATATTGTAAAATAGAGGAGGATTTGGGTAAAAATCCCCATTTTTTAGGTGTGTTGTCACTTTCAAATGGGTCAGCTCCAAGTCGCTGAGGGCGGGCCTGATCCCGGCCCCCAAAAGGAGCTGCCTCATCCAGGAGCCCAAAGGTCAGTGGGCACTGAAAGGGTTAAATTCTGTATAGAAAAAAAGATAATTTGGGTAAAAAATCCCCATTTTTTTACATGTTGTCGCTTTAAAAAGTGGTATTTCTTTAATGGAAAACTCAGCTCCAAGTCACTGAGGGTGGGCCTGATCCCGGCCTCCAAAAGGAGCTGCCTCATCCAGGAGCCAAAGGGTGGCTGGGCATCAAAATGGTTCCATTTTGTACATAAAACAACAAGAATTGGGGCAAAAATCCCCATTTTTAGGTGTGGTTGCTTTAAAAATGGCATTTCTTCAATGCAAAGTTCAGCAGCGAGTCCCTGAGGGTGGGCCTGATCCCGGCCCCCCACAGGATCTGAGCTCAGAGGTCAGTGGGCATTGAAATATTTCACTTTTATATTGAAATAGAAGAGGATTTGGGAAAAAACTCTGATTTTTAGGTGTTTTGTCACCTAAAAATGGCATTTTTGGTGCAAAAATGAGCACAAAATTCACTTTAAATCTTCATTAAAGTGGCAAAGGGTAGAACAGCCCAAGGGTCAGTGGGCATCAAAATATTTCAGAAAATAATTTGGGCAAAAATCTTCATTTTTTAGGTATTTTGTCAACTAAAAATGGCATTTCTTGGCACAAAAATGAGCATAAAATTCACTTAAAAGGAGAAGCTGAAGAAATCATTTGTTATGGGCCAATATATTTCTATTAAATTGAGAATATATTGATTTTTTTCATTAATTCTGATCTTTTTTATTGCTCTAATTTTTCTTGTTGCTTCTGTTTTAGGTCCAGGCTTGATATGGAATTTTTGGAGGATTTTTAGCTGTGGTTTGGAGGAAAAAAATAATTTTTTTACTAAAATAATTTGAATTTCCAGCTGAATTTTGTGGTTTTTGCCTTGCAGTGCATGAACCTGTCAGGATTGCTTATGACAGACCCCGGGGCTGCCCTGTCACAAAGAAAAAAAAGGTAAAAAAATTCACATTTCTGCTACCAAATCCAACCAAAAATGAGAAATGGTTTGGGAAGAAACAATCTGGAAAGAAGGAAAATAATTTTTAAAATTTTATTTTAAAATTCCTTTTAAAGAAGGAAATTACTGTGAGGAAATTCCTTTAAAAATTCCTTTTAAAAAACTTATTGAAAAGAAGTAAATTCCTTTAAAAAAACTCCTTTAAAAATTCCTTTAAGGAGTTTTTAAAGGATTTTTCCTTCATTTAAAAAAAGGGAATTTCCTTTAAAAAATTCAATTTACACCGATCCTGATGGGAATTTCACCCATTTCACCACCCCCTGTCCCACCCTAATTAATTCCTTTATTTTTTTTTTTTAATTTTTTCCCATTTTCCCCAGGAACTCAAGAATGTGAAGGTGCCCCAGGAACGTGGGGTTCCAGATGCTGGCAGGAAATTCTTTCTAAAAAATTCCCTTAAATGAAAGAAATTCCTTTAAAGAAACTATTGTAAAATTTGCTTTAAAAGAAGGAAATTTCTTTAAGAAATGCCTTTAAATGAATGAAAATTCCTTTAAAATCTCATATAAATTTCATTGAAAAAATTCAATTTACACTGGTCCGGATGGGAATTTCACCCGAATAAATTTTATATTTTTTCACCCATTTCAACCTAATAAATTTCAATGATTTTTTCCTATTTTTCCCCCATTTTGCCCAGAAGCCCAGGGCGCTGGAGGTGCCCCAGAAGAGGCTGAGCCCCAGGAACGTGGGGTTCCAGATGTTGGCAGGAAATTCCTTCGAAGAAATCCCTTTGAAAAAATCCTTTAAAAATAGCAAAATTCCTTTTACAAAATCATTGAAAAATTTCTTTACATGAACGAAAATTCCTTTAAAAATCTCATTTAAAATACGGAATTTCCTTTAAAAAAAATTCAATTTAAACC
>JAWMRF010000116.1:1364647-1386341 GCA_035221435.1 Sphenopsis melanotis | reverse complement strand
TTACGGGGGGAAATAGGGGACTTTATAGGGAAAAATAGGGGATTTTTAGGGGGTTTATAGGGGAAAACAGGGGGATTTATAGGGGAAAATGGGGTTTACAGGGGAAAATGGGGAATTAACAGGGGAAAATAGGGGGATAAATAGGAGATTATAGGGGAAAGTAAGGAAGTGTATAGGGGATTTATAGGGGAAAATAGGGGGGTTATAGGGGAAGATAGGGGGATTAATGGGGGAAAATGGGGAAATTTATAGAGGATTTATAGGGAGAAATAGGGGGTTTTAATGGGGGAAATAGGGGGATAAATAGGGGGGTTTTAATGGGGAAATAGGGGATTTTAATGGGGGAAAATAAGAGTTTTAGTGGGGGAAATTTAGAGTTTTTAACGGGGGAAATAAGAGGTTTAAATGGGGGGAAATAAGAGGTTTAAATGGGGGGAAGTAAGGGTTTTTAATAGGGGAAAATAGGGGTTTAATATGGGAAATCCCTAAATTTCCATAAAATTCCCTTTTATCCAGAATTCTCTGCCATTCCCTGCTCCCTCCTCAAATCCTCTGGGCTTTAATTCCTGAAATCCCAAAATCAAGATATTTCCACCTGAAAACCAAACCTAAACTTAGAATTTATTCCACAATTCCCTTTCCCACCTGATTTTTTTTCCCACAAAATCCCATTTTTCAACTGGGAATTCACCTTCTAATGGGAATTGGGGCAAAAAAATTAAAATAATTCAAAATAATTCAGAATAATTCAAAATAATTGGCTGCACCAGGCACCGAATGATGCAAAATTGATTGAAAAAAATCAGATGTTTTGGTTCTAATTATGAAATTTTCTTCCCCAGGGGTGCAACCTCTGCTGGGGAGGGTTTGGGAGTGGCAGGGGAAGAAAACCAAGAAGATGCTTTTGACATTTTCCGCCAGAGGATGATCCAGATGTACAGACAGAAAAGGGCAAACAAATAGGTGAGTGCCAAACCAGCCCAAAAATTCAATTCTAGACCCAAATCCTTCCTTTCCCTGCAGTTCTGGGGGAGTTTTGGTGGGTTCTTGGTGCCCTGGAGGTGCTGAGTGAGCCCAGAATTTTAATTCTTGGAGGTTTTTCTGATTTTTGAGATTCTGGCGGTGCTGAGAGACCCCAAAATCTTCATTTGTTGGAGTTTTTTGGATTTCTGAGAGTCTCTTTTTCTCTCTTTTCCCCCCTCTTTTCCCCCCTCTTTTCCCCCCTTTTTCCCCTTTTTCCCCTTTTTTCTCTCTGTTTCTCTCATTCCAGCTCCAGGCTCTCTTCCATGAGGACCCCAGGGCCCCTCCCCTCCCTCCTGCGCTGTCTCTGCTGGTTTGCTCGGATTTGCCTGGAATCCACCCAAATTTCACATTTCCCGCCCCAAATTCTGGATCTTCCCTGGAATTCCACCCCAAATTTCAGGTTTTCTACCCCAAATTCTGGATTCCCCCTGGAATTCCACCTCAAATTTCAGATTTTCCGTCCAAACTCTGGATTTTCCACCCCAAACTCTGGATTTTCCCTGGAATTCCGCCCCAAACTCTGGATTTTTCCACCCCAAATTTCAGATTTTCCCTGGAATCCCACCCCAGATTCCCTCCTTTCCCTGCAGTTTCCATCCCAAGAGAGGGAAAATGAGGATTTTCCCCCATTTTGGTGTCAGTAACACTTTGGTAGAAATGTTCAACCCAATAAATGTAGAGCTGGACAATTCCTGCTGCCTGTGATGTTGAATTTGGATTTTTGTTGTGGCTTTGGCCCTTTGGAGGAGATATGCATTTTTGTTTTCATTAAATTAATTTTGGTTTTGCTGGAATTTGGAATTCCTCTGGGTGCAGAGCAGGATTTTGGGGTCAAAATCCATTTTTGGGATGGGATTCCTCACCAAAAACTGGAATTATTTCCCAAAAATCAATGTACAAGTTTCTGGTTTTTTCCTCTTGACCTCCCACTCTACTTCCAACTTTTATCCAAATAAAGCCTCAAAAATCCAAATATTTTCCTTTTGGCTTCTTCCTACCCTAATTAAAACAAAATTTAAAATTAATTTGAATTTTGAATCCTGCATATCTCAGAGCTGAGTGGCCAAGCACAACCTGAGGTGGGTTTGAGCAATAAAACACCTGAAAAACCAGAATATGCTGAAACCACCACAGGGTTTTTCTGAAAAAAATCCAATTTTGGGCTTTTTGGTGACCAGTTTTGGGGTTTTTGTTCCGTTTGGGGCTGGGACTGTTGGAGTTCTCTGTGCCAATAAAATTCTGGTGTTGGAAATTCGGTGTTTGGGATTTTGGTGTTTGGGGGTTTGGGGTTTGGGATTTTGGGGTTTGGGATTCTGGTGTTGGGATTTTGGTGTTGGTTTGGGATTTGGGGTTTGGGATTTGGGATTTCCCTGTTGGGTCGGAGAGGGGTTGGGGTGGGAGGGACCTCAAAGCCCATCTGGGGACATCCTGGGGGCATCCTGGGGACACTTTGGGGAGAGCCTGGGGACACTTTCTGCCATCCCAGGTGGCTCCAGCCGTGTCCCTTCTGGTGTCCCTGTCCCCATCCTGTCCCTGTCCCCTCCCCAGCAATGACAACCAGACTCTGCTGCCATCTCTGTCCCTGTCCCTTTCCAGTCCCTCCTGTCCTCCCTGTGCCTGTCCCCATCTCTGTCCCTGTCCCTTTCCTGTCCCTGTCCCCATCTCTGTCCCTGTCCCTCTGTCTGTCCCTGTCCCCTCTGTCCCTGTCCCCCCCCAAGTAGGGCAGACCCTCCTGCTCCCCCCCTGCTCAGAGCTCTCATTAATGACCTGCCCCAATTAAGCCGGGCTAATTGCCTGGGCTGGGCTGGAGCTGGGGGAGGAGCTGCTGCAAACGGGGCTGGAGGCTCGGGCTGCCAGAAATGCCAAATATGGGCTCTGAAATTCCCAATGTTGGCTCTGAAATTCCAAATATTTCATGTAAAACTGCTGGCTTGGGAGTAATTATTGATCAAAAATATAAATATCCTCATTAGCAGCGTCATTAGCATAAATTCAGTGTGGGTACATTCATGTGTTCAATATTAACAGATAGAGCAATATTTTATATTAACTGGATTGATCAATAACTCCTTAAAAAACTCTTGGAATTAAAGGTTTTGTAACCTCCTAAACCACACCAGGGTAAAAGCAGGATTGCAGCAGCCTCAGGGGCACGGGGAGGCTTTAATGAGCTGCTTTAAACAGAAAATTAAAGGTGAATTTGGGTATTTTTAGTGCTGAAGGATGAATTCCTGTCCTTGGGAACAGAAAAGTGGCTCAGGGGCTGTTCTGGAGGGAAAAAAGGAATTTTGGGGTTAAAAGCAGCAGATCTTGGGGTTTATTGGAGTTTTGTGCTCTAGGAGGAGATGGATCCCTGCGGGAGGTTGAATTTCAGTGGTTTACATTGAAACACTCGAATTTTTAAATTCAAATACTAAAATAACACTAAATAGTATTTCTGTTCAATATTAACAGTGTTTAACTCAGACAAAGTGACAGAGGGTGAGAGGAAATCCAGCATCAAATGGAGATTTTCTGTTTGGTTTTAAACAAACACAGGGATGGGGACAAGGGACAGGGTGGGGACAGGGATGGGACACTGGGGACAGGGATGGGGACAAGGGACAGGGTGGGGACAGGGATGGGACACTGGGGACAGGGATGGGGACAGGGACAAGGGACAGGGTGGGGACAGGGATGGGACACTGGGGACAGGGGTGACACCTGGCACAGGGAAAACAGCGCAGGACGGGGAGGAGGGGAAAGACTGAGTGTGAGCAGGGGGGGTTCACACCCGGGTTATCTCACCTGTGTTATCACATCTGGATTATCACACCCGGGTTATCACTCAGGTTATCACTCCTGTGTTAACACACCCGGCTTATCACACCCGGGTTATCACACCTGGCTTATCACACCCGAGTTATCACACTGGGTTATCACACCTTGATTATCACACTGTGTTATCACACCTGTGTTGTCACACCCAGGTTATCACTCTGGGTTATCACTCAGGTTATCACACCCGTGTTTGTGCTGTCAGGGTGGAATTCTGAATTCCAGAGGTGGGGGGCTTTTGGGGCACAGGGGACTTGGGGGCATAGAGGCTTTTGGGGCACAGGGGCTTTTGGGGCACAGGGACCCCCAGGGATTCGCGGTTTTTGCGGTGCAGACGGTTCCAGGGGTCAGAGCTCCTGTCCCCGGTGGCCCCGAGCCGCTGTCCCGGCAGGTGGTGCTGCCGCCGCCGCGAATAAAGTCGGGAGAAGAAAAGCGGCCAAACGTGAGCGGGATGGGGCGGCGGGAGCGGGGAGGGACCGGGTAGGGGGCGGATAGGGAGCGGCAGGGAGCGGGGAGGGATCGCAGGGAGCGGCGAGCACCGGGTGGGGACCGGGCAACAGCGGGGCAGGAACTGGGCAAGAGCGGGCAAGAGCGGGCAGGAACCGGGTTGGGAGCGGCAGGGACCGGGCAGGAGCGGACCGGGAGAGGGCAGCGAAGAGCTCGGGCCGGCCGGGCTCGGGGGCAAGGCTCGGTGCGGGGGGAGGAACGGCTCGGAGCGGCACCGGCTCCATCCAGCCGCTCCCTGCCGGGCTGGAACGGAACGAGGGAGCCGGGGAGCAGCGGGCGGAGAAGCGCCGGGGCCGCTCCCGGCGCCACTCCCGGGGCCACTCCCGGTGCCTCTCCCGATCCTGGAGCCCCTCCCGGTGCCGATCCCGGTGCTGATCCCGGCGCCCCTCCCGGTGCCGGAGCCCCTCCCGGTGCCGCTCCCGGTGCCGCGGAGCAGCAGCAGCAGCTGCAGCAGCTGCAACGCTTCAAAGTGAAATTCCGGAGGAAATTTAAAGAGCATCCGGATCCGGAGAAAGACAGAAAGAAAGAGGAAGGGGAGAAGGAGGAGGAAGAGGAGGAAGAGGAGGCGGCGGGAGAGGAGCGGTGCCGGCGGGGATGGGGTGAGAGCCGCGGCCGCTGTTCTTGCCCCGCTTTTGTTATTCCTTTTGTTATTTCGTTATTCATCGCTTCTGAGGCAGCGGGGACAGCAATCCAAGGGTTAAATCGCTTTTTTTCCGCGCTGCCAGCTGGAAAGTTTCGCCTCCCTTTTATTTCTGGGGCAGGGAAGCGGGGAAGGGCGAGTTGCTGCAAGTTCTTGAAATTAATTCCTGTGCAAGGGAAAGCTCCGGGATCTGTGGAGCCCAAACCGGGAGGGCTGGAGCGGGGCTGTGCCCGAAAACTTTCCCGGAGTTAAAAATTCGGGTTTTTGCTGGGTTTGTTGCGGCTCTGGAAGCAGGAAAATGGATCCCGGTTGTGTTTGAGGGATGGGAGCTGCTGGAAACTGCCCTGGGTTCGGTTCGCGACCAGGAGGGAAATTCTGCTGCGGGGATGGGACTGGGGTTTGGTGTTGGAATTCTGGGGTTTGGGATTCTAGTGTTGGGATTTGAGATTTTGGGGTTTGGGATTTTAGAGTTTGGGGTTTTGGGGTTTCGGGATTTTGGGTTTGGTGTTTGGGATTTTGGGGTTTGAGATTCTGCTGCGGGGATGTGGCGCTGTGCGGATTTTGGAGGATTTTGGTGGATTTTGGGTGGATTTCAGTGGATTTTGGTGGATTTTGGCGAGGGACAGGAGCTCGGGCTGGGTTTGATTCCTGTCCCAGTTCTCAGCCTCAGCCACTTTTCGGATCCAACGTTGTTGGAGTTTCTTGTGCAGTCGAGTCTGGAGGAATCCTGGCCGATCATTCCCTCCCTGGGGTTTGCAATAAATGACATTCCTGGGGGCTCCTTTTCCTTTTTTAAAATTTACCATTCGCCTTTTAAAAAAAATTTTTGTTTTCCTTTTTTAAAAAGTTTCCCTTTTCATTTTTTTAAATTTTCTATTTTCCTTTTTTAAAAAATTTCCCCTTTCCTTTTTTTTTTTAATTTCCATAATTCTGAAACCATCAGAATTTCCGTAACTCCAGAATTCCAGCAGAATTTCCATAACTCTGGCTACAAAGGAGATTTAAAAATCACCTTCAGGGAGCTGATTTTAGTTAAATTATTTTTCAAGCAATATATTAATATGTTAAATCTCTATTTCTCTAATTCTCACTTTCCCATTTCTCTAATTCTCATCTTCCCATTTCTCTAATTCTCACTTTCCCATTTCTCTAATTCTCATTTTCTCATTGCTGGGTGTTTTTTCTGGGATCTTTGAAGAATTCCTGAGCTGCAGCCTGGCTTCGATTTTTAAATTTTAATTGCCAAATTAAATTTTAAATTTTTAAAATTTTAATTCCATGGTAGCGGCAGCAGTGTTTGTGTCCCAGAGCAGGAGGAGGAAAGGGACACCCAGGAGGCTCCAGAATTCCAGAAAAATCCATTTATTTGGCGTTGAAAGGCCCTGGGTGTGTGTGTGACCTTGCTGGGGGCTGTCCCTGATCTGGAGCAGCTGCCCCAGGAATCTCCTGGGAATGGGGGAGAGCCGGATCCAATTCCTGGAGCTGCTCCTGCCCAAGGTCACAGCCTGGGAACCCTCCTGGGGGGGAAAAACCCTGATTTGGAACCCAAACCTTGTACCCAAAACCCCAAACCCTGATTTGGAACCCAAACCTTGTACCCAAAACCCCAAATCCTGATTTGGAACCCAAACCTTGTCCCCAAAGCCCTAAATTCATCTTCCCAAACTTTATTCCCAAAGCCCTAAATCCATTTCTGGAATCCAAACTTTGTCCCCAAAGCACTTCTGCAGTTCAGCATCCCGGGGAGGAATCGTGGAATATCCTGGGATATGGAATGTCCTGGATTGTGGAATATCCTGGATTGAACTGTAGAATATCCTGAACTGAAATGTGGAATATCCTGGGTTATGGAATATCCTGGGTTGAATTGTGGGATATCCTGAGATATGGAATATCCTGGATTGTGGAATATCCTGAGTTGTGGAAAATCCTGAATTGAATTATGGAATATCCTGGATTGAAATGTGGAATATCCTGGGCTATGGAATATCCTGGGTTGAATTGTGGAATATCCTGGGCTATGGAATATCCTGGGCTGTGGAATATCCTGGGCTGTGGAATATCCTGGATGGGATCAGCCAAGCCCAGCTCCAGGCCCAGGACAGGACAGGGATCAGGGTCAGGGATTCTCCTGCACCCCCAGAGGCTCTGCAGGGGCTGGAATCTGGGGGGAGGCAGAGGGAAGGAGCTGGGGCTGAATTTATCAGCAGCACTGACAGACAGACAGCACTGACAGCCAGACAGACAGACTGACAGGCAGCCAGCAGGCCCTGGGGCTGCTGAGGGGAGATAAAAGGAGAGCAGACAGACAGCCTGGAGGAGGAGGAGCAGGCCTGGGCTCCCAGCCCCTCTCTGTGCCCCAGTTCTGCCTTTGGTGCTGGGCTCAGCCTGAGCTGCCCCGGGCTCTGCCCCAGCCCGGCCTGGCCTGGGCATTGCTGGGGGATTCTTTTCCTCGGGGATTTCTGGGGATTCTCCCTCCTCAGGGATTGCTGGGGGGATTCTTTCCCTCAGGGATTGCTGGGGATTCTCCCTCCTCAGGGATTGCTGGGGGATTCTTTCCCTCAGGGATTGCTGGGGATTCTCCCTCCTCAGGGATTGCTGGGGATTCTTTCCCTCAGGGATTGCTGGGGATTCTCCCTCCTCAGGGATTGCTGGGGATTCTCTCTCCTCAGGGATTTCTGGGGATTCTCCCTCGGGGAGGGGAGGAGAGCCTGGCTCAGCCCCAGGCTGGGCTCTCAGCTGACTCAGCATGGCCACAGGCCAGGGCCGGGCTCATCCCTGTCCTGCTCACGCTCATTTATTCCTGTCCTGTTCTCGCTTCTGCCCTGCTCACACTCATCCCTGTCCTGTTCACTCATTCCTGTCCTGTTCACTCATTCCTGTCTTGTTCTCATTCCTGTCCTGCTCACACTCATTTTAATCCTGCTCACACTCACTTATTCCTGTCCTGTTCCTCTCATCCCTGTCCCCCTCACCCATCCCTGTCCTGCAGACCCCGCTCAGGGAGAGGCCCCTGAGGGTGGGAGGGCAGAGGCCGGGCAGGGACACGCGAGGACAGCCCGTGTGACACTGTGGCAGGGCAGGACAGGCTGTGTGACACTGTGGCAGGACAGGCTGTGTGACACTGTGGCAGGACAGGCTGTGTGACATTGTGGCAGGGCTGGCTCCTGTCCCTGCCAGCCCCTGGCACCTCCCTGCTCCCCGGGCACAGCCTGGTGCCAGTGCTGGCCCTGCTCGGTGCCATCGGTGCCATCTGTCCCTCCTGGCACGGGGCTGCTGTGCCCTGGCCCTGTGTCACCGTGTCCCCAGCTCTCCTCACCCTGCCCTGCTGGGTCACTGCTGCTCTGCCCAGACCCACAACTGAGGGCACAGATCACAGATAACAGATCACAGATAACAGATAACAAATCACAAATAAGAAATCACAGATAGTAAACATTCCTTGGGACCTTCCCTGGATCCCTGGATCCTCCCCAGACATCCACTAAAAGAAGGGATGCTTTTAAATGATATCCACGAAATTAGGGGGTTCTTTTAAAGGATATCCACTAAATTAAGGGGTTCTTTTAAATGATATCCACTAAATTAAGGGGTTCTTTTAAAGGATATTCACTAAAAGAAGGGGTTTTATTAAAGGATATTCACTAAATTAAAGGGTGCTTTTAATGGATATTCACTAAATTAAGAGGTGCTTTTATTGGATATTCACTAACTGAAGGTGCTCTGTCAGTGGATACCCACTAAAAGCCCTTGCAGCAACTCACAATTCCCCACTTCCTTACCCTTGAAATAAAATGCAAGGCTAAACATTCCAGCACAGAACGTGTTAAAAACGCAGCATTTAACCCCTTCCTGTCGTGGCTATCCCTTCATTCAGCTCCCCGGGCTGTTGAGTTGTGCCCTTCCCCCTGTGCTGGGAGCAGGGGAGGGCCCTGGATCCCTTCCAGTGCCACCAGATCTTTGTCCTCGCAGGCCTTTGCCTCGCTCCTCCTCAATGATCTGCCGAGGCCAGCCCGGGGGTGCGAGTGGTTTTATTTACACCTTTATTTATCCCCGAGCAGGGAAAGGGGAGTCAGCGTTTCAGGGAGGGGGGAACGGGAGTGGGAACCCCAGAGCTGCTTTGGAAAGCTCGGTGGTGTTTGGGGAGCAGCTCAGCTCCGGCTGTCACCCCCCGGGTGTCCCTCTGTCCTGTCCCTCTGTCCTCACCTGCCCCTTCTGCTGGTTCAGGCTGGAGATGATGGGAAGGGGCTGGGGTGGAATTCCCAGAGCAGCTGAGGCTGCCCCCAGACCCTGGAGGTGCCCCAGGTTGGGGAAGGGAAGATCCAGAGGAACCTTGGAGGTGTTTCCAGAGCCTGGGAGGGCTCCAGGAGAGCTGGAGAGGACGTGGAGGGACAGGGAGACAGGGATGGGATCCTGGACAGATAGGGACAGAGGGACAGGGTCTGGATACAGCCCCATGGAGGGACAGGGACACAGGGACAGGATCCTGCATGGACAGGGACACAGGGACAGGGCTCCAGGACAGACAGGAGCCCAGGAACAGCTGCTGTGCCCGAGGAATGATCTCCCAGGAGGGTTTTCCATCAGGCAGCAGCACCACGTGGGCTTGGCTGGAAGCCCTGGAGCCTCCCAGGCCCCTGTCCCCCCTCCCTGCTGCCAGGGGGGTTTGCTCCAGTTGCTCAGCTCACCCAAATATCCCCCGCAACAGGGGAATAAACCTCGTTCAGTGATGAGGAACCACTGCCAACGAGCAGCTCTGTCAATGCTGGGGGCACACAGAGCCCCTGGAGGTGCCTGGCTGTGTGGGGAATAACAAGCCACAAATAACTTTTGGGTTTTTCCCTTGCCAGGGAATGAATCCCTGTGGAGGCAGCGCTGGGAAGGAGCCTCAGAGCAGCTGAGAGAGCCCCGAGGAGGAGCTGCTGGAGGAGGGGACACCCCACTAACTGCACGAGCCTCCTGCCCCTACTAACAAATGTCAACAACCCGGTAAAGTCCTGCCCTGGTCCTTTCCAAAACCAGCCCAGCATTTGGGGCTTTAGGGGCAGAAATATCCATTTTTCCCCTGTGCCAAAGATAGGTCGTGATCCACGTGGAAACAGAGCCTGGGAAATTGGAATCTCACTCCAGAAATGCCGGCAGAGAGGGAGGGGAGGAGGAGAAACCTGAGCCAGGGAAGGAAATCAAATATTCCCTGCTGAGCTCTGGGGCTGGCCCTGCAAGGCTCCAGGGTGTTGGGATTGATGGGACAGGCTGCTGGGAGCCCCTGGAGCCGGCAGGAGCTGGGGCTGGGGAGCTGCACACAGCAGGAACATGTCTGTGCCTGTGCCTGTGCCTGTGCCTGGCAGCTGCCACCGGGGGCAAATCCCAAAAAACTCCCCTGGGTTTGGGTTCTGAGCCCTGGGTTTAGTCAGAGCCAGAGGAGCCCTGGAGCAGCTGGGCTCTTTTATCATGGAAAACATTCCTGGAGCATTCCTTCCTTCCTCCCTTCCCCTGGAACACCCTGGGGGCAGCAGCCCTGCTCAGCTGGGACAATCCAACCCCAAATCCCTGGGAGCATCCTGGGACATTCCAACCCCAAACCCCCAACCCTGGGGGCAGCAGCCCTGGGCATTCCAGCCCCAAACCCCCAACCCTGGGGCAGCATCCTGGGACATTCCAGCCCCAAACCCCCAACCCTGGGGCAGCATCCTGGGACATTCCAGCCCCAAACCCACAACCCTGGGGCAGCATCCTGGGACATTCCAACCCCAAACCCCGCTGGGCTGGGGCTCCCTGAGCAGCTGCACGTCTGGGGGTGCAGAGTTTTCCTTCCATCCCTGGGGGACCTGCTTTGATCCTGGGATGTGCAGGATGTGCTTCCCTGGTGTGAGTCAGGGCAGGAAGAGCTGTGCTGGGGGGAGGGAGCTTTGTGTGCTCAATTCCTGCCTCTGTCTGTCTGTCTGTCTGTCTGTCCATCCATGATCCATCCATCCATCCATCCATGAGTAGCACACTCTGGAGAACCATGTCTGTAAACAATGGCTGTAGCCACATTTCTCTTCACAGAGAAAAGCAAGGCACAATTCTTCCCAAGAATATTTCTGGGTTCCACATTCTCTGAACCTCAGAGAAAGGAAACACAATTCCTATCATTTGCTGTGCCTGTGTTTGTGCCAAAGCAGAATGCAATGTGGGGATTGTTCACCCACAGTGATGGTGTTTGGTTCCTTGGCCTGTCAGGCCCAGGTGTGTGTGTGTGTGTGTGTCAGGACTGTCACAGATTCTGGGCAGGGTGTGCAGGGTTGGGTGCTTGGCAGATTCAGTTTAGATGCAATGTAATATAGTATGGAATAATATAGTATCATAAATAATTAATTAGCCTTCTGATAAGATGGAGTCTCCTCATCATTCCTCCCTGCCACAGGGATTGTCCTGTTTCGATAAATGGTTACAGAAAGAGAGATAATAATTGTTGGAATTCTTTCCTCTGAGTTTCCCACAGCTGCCCAGGGTTTTCCTGGGAGAACCATGGTTCAGAGGATCTGTAATTCTTACATAATGATCTCTGTCCCTGGCAGAGCCCCTGGAGGGGCTGGCTGGCACCTGGCACAGCAGCAGGGCTGACCAGGACAGAGGGGAGGGAGCGAGGCAGAAATTGCTGCACTTCCCCCCTCACTCAGCTGCCCTCACACTGAATCACTGAAACCAAAAATCACAGACAGTTCTGAAATGTGTGACTGCACTGCACAAGGCTCTTGCCTTCTATTTATTTCCCAAAATAATACATTTGCATCACCCCAGCCCGTCCCATCCCTGCTCTGTGTTAAAATGAGGTTATTAGTCCTTCACACGCGTGCAGTTCTTCTCTCTAATTGGGTCAGTGGTCTCTAATTGGGTCAGGGATGAAGTCAGGAAGGTCTTCCTCAAGTCTCTGTGGCCCTCTGGCACCATCCAAGCCCCTCTGCTTTGTGATGGATTGACAGAGTCCAGGTGCTGGGCACTGTTCTGCTGGTTCCAATAATTTAATGTTTCACTTGCTCCACTTCCTTCTACAAATGAGCTCATAGTGTAACAATTAGCTTTAGATTGTTATTTCTACAACAGATTTAAGCATCTAATAATCACCAACCTATCATTGGTGTATCTAAACTTCAATGGGAATTGGTTCTGACCCTCAGCTGAAATCCTAACCCTATAAAATCATGATTCAACAGCCCTGGTGCATCTTACTTCAATGTGAATTGGGTCTGACCTGAAATCCTAACCCTATAAAATCAGGATTTCAATATGAATTGGTTCTGACCCTCAGCCGAAATCCTGACCCTATAAAATCATGATTCAAAGCATTGTTCTCCTCTTGGTGTATCTAACTTCAATATGAATTGGTTCTGTCCCTCAGCTGAAATCCTAATCCTATAAAATCATGATTCAAAGCCCTGATCTCCTGTTGGTGTTTCTAAACTTCAATATAAACTTCAGCTGAAATCTTAACCCTATAAAATCATGATTCAAAGCCCTGTTGGTGTATCTAACTTCAATATGAATTGGTTCTGACCCTCAGCTGAAATCCTAACCCTACAAAATCATTATTCAAAGCACTGTTCTCCTCTTGGTGTATCTAACTTCAATATGAATTGGTTCTGACCCTCAGCTGAAATCCTAACCCTATAAAATCATTATTCAAAGCATTGTTCTCCTCTTGGTGTATCTAACTTCAGTATGAATTGGCTCTGACCCCCAGCTGAAATCCTGCCCCTATAAAACCACCATTAACAGCCCCGTTCTCTGTCCCTGCAGGGAGCAGCCCATCTTCAGCACCAGGGCCCACGTGTTCCAGATCGACCCAGCCACCAAGAGGAACTGGATCCCGGCCAGCAAACACGCCCTGACCGTCTCCTACTTCTACGATGCCACCCGCAGCGTCTACAGGATCATCAGCGTGGGGGGCACCAAGGTGGGCACTGCCCAGGGCACTGCTCGGCAGCTGTGCCCCCAAAATTACAGCTGTGCCCCCAAAATTACAGCTGTGTGCCTAAAAATAACAGCTGTGCCCCCAAAATAACAGCTGTGTCCTTAAAATTACAGCTGTGCCCCTAAAATTACAGCTGTGCCCCTAAAAAACAGCTGTCCTTAAAATAACAGCTGTACCCCTAAAATAACAGCTGTGCCCCCAAAATAACAGCTGTGCCCCCAAAATTACAGCTGTGTCCTTAAAATAACAGCTGTGTGCCTAAAAAACAGCTGTGTCCTTAAAATTACAGCTGTGCCCCTAAAATTACAGCTGTGCCCCTAAAAAACAGCTGTGTCCCTAAAAAAGCAGCTTTTCCCCCACAAAAGCAGCTTCTCCCCAAAAACCCCAGCTGTTCCCCCCACAAAAGCCGGTGATTCTGATTGGTTCCCTGGTTCCCTGATTCCCATATCAATTCCCTGATTGATCCCCTGACTCCTTGTTTGATTCCCTGATCAATGCCCTGACTGATTCCCTGATTGATTCCCTGATCAATTCCCTGATCAATGCCCTGATGGATTCCCTGATCAGTGCCCCGTTGTCCCCTGCCCAGGCCATCATCAACAGCACCATCACCCCCAACATGACGTTCACCAAGACCTCGCAGAAGTTCGGGCAGTGGGCTGACAGCAGGGCCAACACCGTCTACGGGCTGGGCTTCGCCTCCGAGCAGCACCTGAGCCAGGTGAGCCCAGGAACCTGGGGAGACCTTTGGAAACCTGTCCCACGTGAGCTCAGTGACCCCCCTGGAGAAACTCCTCCAAAACATCCTCAGGCACCTGCTGAGATGCTGTTCTCACCGGGCTGGAATGGAATTCAAGGTGCCAAAAGCAGCTTTGGAGTTGTGTTTGCAGAGGGGTTTGGGCGCCACAAATGGAGCTGGGGCTGCTTCTGTGCTGAACCCACAGCCCTGAGTGCCAAACTCAGATTCAAATCCCTGAATTTTGGTGTTGGAGAGAATTCAAAAGCGTTTTAAACGAGGCTGCAGGCAGATCATAATTATATATTTATATAATATATTGTATATTATATATTTATATAATATTTATATAATATACATATAATTTCTGTTACATTACTCTGCTGGTCCCCAGCCCCAGGGTGACTCTTCCCTTCCCCTGCAGTTTGCAGAGAAGTTCCAGGAGGTGAAGGAGGCAGCTCGTGTGGCCAGGGAGAAATGCCAGGATAAAACTGAGCTCACCAACCCTGCCCTGAGCATCCCTTCCCACCAGGTGAGGCTGGGGAATGGGGAGAAAAGGGGAGGAAAAGGGGAAAATGCTCCCTGTGCTGCTGCCCTGCTGTCCCCCTGTCACCTGCACAGCCCCCTCCAGCACTGACCCTGCACAGCCAGGCCGGGTTGGTGGCCCCAGGGCCAGCCCAGAGGGAGGAGACCCTGCTGGAGGTGCCCACCTGTCCCTGTCCTGCCCCAGGTGCTGCCCAGCCCCATCATCATCACCTGTCCCTGTCCTTCTTCCCATCCCCATCATCACCTGTCCCTGTCCTTCCTCCCATCCCCATCATCACCTGTCCCTGTCCTTCCTCCCAGCCCCATCATCACCTGTCCCTGTCCCTGTCGTGCCCCAGGTGCTGCCCAGCCCCATCATCAGCTCCAACGGGCCCGGGGAGGACAAGCTGTTCCGCAGCCAGAGCGCGGATGTGGAGATCAGCACCGAGAAGGAGAGGCTGAAGAAGATGCTCTCCGAGGGGTGAGGCTGCTCTGAGCCCCAGATTCTCCCCTCTGGCAGGGTTGGGCGCTCGGTTTTGTCATCACAAATTGTTCTGACCCGTTCTGCCCTTTTCATTCTCTGCCTGTTGCTCAAAGCCTCGGCTGGATTCACACAATCACAGAATCACTCACAGAATCACAGAATCAATCACAATCAGAGAATCCCAGAATCAATCCCAGAATCAATCCCAGAATCAATCACAGAATCAATCTCAGAATCATTCACAGAATCCCAGACTCAATCCCAGAATCAATCACATAATCATTCACAGAATCAATCCCAGAATCAATCCCAGAATCAATCACAGAAGCATTCACAGAATCACAAAATCCCAGAATCAATCCCAGAATCAATGCCAGAATCAATGCCAGAATCATTCACAGAATCCCAGAATCAATCCCAGAATCAATCCCAGACTCAATCCCAGAATCAATCCCATAATCATTCACAGAATCAATCCCAGAATCAATCCCAGACTCAATCCCAGAATGTTTCCCCCCCGTCCCCAGCTCGGTGAGCGAGGTGCAGTGGGAGGCCGAGTTCTTCAGCCTGCAGGACAACAACTCCAAGCTGGTGGCGGCGCTGCACGAGGCCAACGCCAGCGTGGAGCAGTGGAAGAAGGAGCTGGCGGCGTACCAGGAGGAGACGGAGGCGCTGCGGCAGCGGGTGAGCGGGGCAGGGCCCGGCACGGCCGAGGGACAGCGCCCTCCCTGCCTCGGGATTGACCACATCCATCCCTCAGGATTCCCTTAGGGTTCTCTCAGGATTCTCTGGTGTTATTCCCAATAACCCTCCCTCAGGATTCCCTCAGAATTCCCAACATCCCTTCCTCAGGGTTCTCTCAGGATTTCCTGAGGATTCCCAACATCCCTCCCTCAGGATTCCCTCAGGATTGCCTCAGGATTCTCTGGTGTTATTCCTAATATCCCTCCCTCAGGATTCTCTCAGGATTCTCTGGTGTTATTCCCCACATTCCCCCCTCAGGATTCCCTCAGGATTCCCTGGGCTTTGGATCACAGAAGGAGCTGTAACTCAGTGAACACCTCCATTGTTGTCTCTAAATCAGCATTTTGGTGGGTTCTGACCACCGTGACACTCCAGGGGACTGCAGGATCTGCTCCCTGTCTGGGTGAGCTCCTTGGAGCTGCGTGCAGAGCTCAGAGCAGCCCCAGCAGGAACAGAATCATTTTAAAAATGAATCCTGCTCATGAATAATCCAAGGCACCGAGCTGCATTTTCCAGGGGAGTTCTCCTGGGCAAACCCTCCAGCTCAGCTCTGCAGCAGCTCCAGAGCTTTTGGAGGTCTCCAAATGGAGCTGGATCTGCAGGCTGGGGGCTCAGGGCTGGGTGAGAGCCAGCCCAACCGTGCTGGAGTGCAGAACCCCTGCAGAAAGCACAGGCACAGTCTCTAAAGCGGATTTTTTTGAGCACAAAATGGTTTTTTGAGCCACAAAATGGGTGTGGTCCAGGCAGAGCAGAAGGAATTTTTTTCCTCCCAGCCCCAAGCAGGAGCTGCCAGGTGAAAGCCAGGTGGGTTTGCAGGGAGGCCAGACCATGGCAGTGGTGCTGAGGGGCAGGGAATTCCTGAGGGAATGATTTCACCCTGCAGTGAATTATTGAGGGGTCAGGGAATTCCTGAGGGAATGGTTTCACCCTGCAGTGAATTATTGAGGGGTCAGGGAATTCCTGAGGGAATGATTTCCCCTTGCAGGTGGCAGAGCTGGAGGCTCAGGGCACCCAGGATTCCTCCAGTGACAACAACAAGGAGGAGCTGAGCCAGAGCCTGGAGGAGCTGGAGCTGCTGCTCAAGGCCAAGGATGAGGTGAGGCTGGCAGCCCCCAAACCTGTCAGATCCCCCCAAAACCTGTCAGACCCCCCAAAACCTGTGTGACCCCCCCAGCTATCAGAGCTCTTCCAGCTGTTCCCCTCCCCAGGGAGCAAACTGAGGGACAGGGGTGTGCTGGGGTGGAGAGGCTCAGGATCTTGGCAGCTCAGAATTCCCAGAATCACATCATCACCAGGTTGGAAGAGACCTCCAATCATTAAATACACTTTTTGCACATTAACACACATAATATTCATTTTAATATTTCCAAAAAGCCAATCATAAACCCCACATTTTTCGCACTAACACACACAATATTCACGTTCACATTTGCAAGAAGCCAATCACAAACCCCCATTTTCCCCCCAGGAGATCCAGCTGCTGAAGAGCCAGAGGTGCGGCCGCTGGGAGGCCGAGGGCGAGCGCGAGGAGACGCTGCAGAAGCTGCAGGTAAAGCTGGAGGTGGCACCTGAGCTGTGGGTAAAGCTGGAGGTGGCACCTGAGCTGGGGGTAAAGCTGGAGGTGGCACCTGAGCTGTGGGTAAAGGTGGAGGTGGCACCTGAGCTGGGGGTAAAGCTGGAGGTGGCACCTTGGGGACGCCCCTGCTTTGCCCAGGCTGTGATGGAGCCAATCCCACCGGCCTGGAGAGGATCCAGGGTGGGATCCTGGGTGGGATCCCCACCTGGGGAGGCTCCAGGGCCAATCCCAGCGGCCTGGAAAGGATCCAGAGCAGCTCCAGGGCCAACCCCCCCGGGCTGGAGAGGATCCAGTGCCAGCCCCACCGGGCTGGGGCGTCCCTGTGGGCACAGCTGCCCTCCCACACCCTCACCCCGCGGGCAGGGCTGGGCACAGAGCTCCCCCCAGGGACCCAGGACAGGGACACGGCTCAGGAAGGGGCCCTGGGGTGGCACTCTGGGCTGTGAGCAGTCTGTTTGTCTGTCTGTCTGTCCCTGCAGGAGCTGGAGGCCCGGAACGCGGAGCTGGAGCAGCGGCTGCAGCTGGCAGAGCAGAGCCTGGCAGAGAGCCTGGCACAGAGGGACAGGGTGCACCACGAGGTCACCAAGGTGGCCGAGATCATGGATGTGAAGATCTTCGAGCTCAGCGAGCTCAGGCAGGGCCTGGCCAAGCTGGTGGAGAGCAACTGAGCAGCAGCAGCAGAGAGCCCTGGAGAGGGGCACCCCAGCTGGGGCTGGGCACCACCCACTGATCCTGAGGGCACCACTGAGAGATCCTGAGGGCACCACCAAGAGATCCTGAGGGCACCACCAAGAGATCCTCTGAGCACCAAGAGATCCTCTGGGCAACTCAGCTGGGGCTGGGCACCACCCACTGATCCTGAGGGCACAACCAAGAGATCCCGTGGGCACCACTGAGAGCTCCTGCAGACACCAAGAGATCCTTGGGCACCCAGAGCTCCTGTGGGCACCCAGCAGCCTCAGCCCTGTCTGGGCAGGATTTGCCACCCACCAGCAGCTGCCCGGCCAGAGCGGGCACCAGGCTGGGCACTCACTGCCCAGGGAGCCCCAGAGCAGGGCACAGAGCTCCTGAAGCTCCTGAACCTCTCCAGGGAGCTCCTGAACCCCCAAATCCTCTCCAGGGAGCTCCTGAACCTCTCCAGGGAGCAGCTGGACCCCCAGACCTCTCCAGGGAGAACCTGAAGTCCTCAAATCCTCTCCAGGGAGCTCCTGAACCCCCAAACCTTCTCCAAGGAGCCCCTGAGCCCCAGCCCAGCTCTCTGGCCCTGCCCTGGCCGTGGCACAGCCCAGAGGTGCCAGCTGTGCCCAGAGGTGCCACCCCTCTGGTGCCACCCCCCACAGCTGCCCCGAGGTTTTTACATTTTCTAAGGGGAAGGGGCCGAGCCCTTTGGGGGTTGATTTTTCTGTAGCTTTTTTAGGAACCATTTGCCTTCTGCAGGTCCTGCCTGCTCCCCTGGCTGGGCAGGAGGTGGGCACAGCCAGGACTGAGCCTCCTCTTCCTCTTCCTCCATCCTGGGCGTTCCCAGCCCCTGGAGCATCCCAGGAGAGCAGAGATGGAGGAAAATTCTGGATTTCCCCAGAGGAAGTTCTGCAGTTTCACAGCCTGGATGAGCTGAACACAGAGGATTTGAGCACTGCTGGAAATGTGGGGCTGAGCTGGGCTGGGCTGGGGAATTTGGGACAAGGGACATCCCTCAGGGCAGCAAGCTGCTGGCCTTGGGGGGATGCAGTTAATTGAAATTAAATGGAGCAAATCTCAGCAGCTCTTGGGTTTTGCTTCTTTTTCCAGTTCCTCCTCTTCCTCCAGGCTGGCTGTTCCCAGCCCCTGGAGCATCCCAGGGGAGCAGAGAGGGAGGAAAATTCTGGAAAATTCTGGATTTCCCCCGAGGAAATTGTGCAGTTTCACAGCCTGGATGAGCTGAACACAGAGGATTTAAGGACTTGGGGCTGGGCACGGGAAATCTGGGACAAGGGACATCCCTGAGGGCACCAAGCTGCTGGGCTGGCACCTCTGAGGTTAATTGAAATTAAATGGAGCAAATCTCAGCTGCTCTGGGCTTTTGTATCTTTTTTTGGTCTCTTTCCTACTGGGAAGCCCCCAGGGATGTCCTGCTGTGTGTGGGACAGGGCCAGGGCCCAGCTGGGGTCAAGGAGAGCGGGAGGAGCTGGGGACAGAGCTGGGGACAGCTGGGGACGGGTGGGGACGGTGCCCTGAGGGGCTGGGAGGACCCCAGAAATTCAGGAGTTACCCCAGAAATTCAGGAGTTACCCAGAAATTTGGGAGTTACCCAGAAATTCAGGAGTTACCCAGAAATTTGGGAGTTACCCAGAAATTCAGGGGTTAACCCAGAAATTTGGGATTAATCTCAGAAGTTTGGGACTCACCCCAGATGTTTCCCAGCCTCTGGAATTGAGCAAGGCCTGAGGGAGGCCCTGGCTGTGCTCTACCACAACTTCCCCTATTTTATTTTAAGCATCATTCCTCTTGCTGCCTCATTTCTTTACTCAACTCTACTTCTTTTATTTCAATGCTTTATTTGGCTGTTTGGTCAGAAAGTTTCAAAACCTTTCTTTGTGTCTGTTTTGGACACAGCAGATCCAATCAGCATTTGCTGATTCCATTGCAAATTGACACAAAAACCGCACAAAATTGACACAAAAATGCAAAATTGACACAAAAATGCACAAAATTGACACAAAATCACAGAAACATTTTTCACAGCAGGTTTGGGGCCGTCCCTGAGGCAGTGCCAGCCCTGTGCCCCTCCAGGCCATGCCCAGTGTCCCCTCCCTGGGCTGGAGCCACTCTTATCCTCGCCAGAACCTTCTGGAAATCCTTTCTGAGCAGCCCAGGCCCGTGCTCAGCATTTGGGAATAACAAAAGCTTTGTCCAGCCTGTGATGGATGGGTCTGGGAGGCCCTTCCCTCCTCCCTCACTGATGAAATCCCATTTATCACCAGCAATTCCCTCAAATCTGGTCCCAGCCAGCACAAAACTTCCCTGGGCTGTTCCAGAGCCCCAATTCCAGAGGATTTTGGTTCCAATTCCAGCCATTTCCAGAGGATTTTATTTATTTTTTGGTTGTGTTTCACAGCAGTGGCACCAACACCTCCCCTTTGGGCCCTCTGCAGCCCAGATTAATTCCTTATTAACCTTATTACCCTGATTAATTCCTTATTTTTGTGCTTCCAAAGGGGAAAATCTTGTGCTGCAAAGGTGACAAAGCTGCATTTTTGTGTCTGGCAGCAGCATTTTGTGCATTTTTGTGCATTTTGTGCGTTTTTGTGTCTGGCAGCAGCTCCATCCCAGCACCCTCCTGGCCGAGGCCTCACAAATGAGGATTTTAATTATTCACAACCCAGCCAGGGCGTTAATAACGGGGAAATTAATCACACAGGAGAGTGGGAGGAGCAAGGAAAAGCTCTTGGAGATTCCCCCTGAGCACAGAAGGCTGAGCTGGACGGGGAAGGGGGATCCAAGGAAAACTTGGAGCTGCTTCCAGAGGTGCAAGGGGTTCCAAAGGGGCCTGAGAGGATTTGGGATGAGGGGTGGAGGGACCGGGCACAGGGAATGGATTTGGGATTTGGGAATTCCAGGGCACAGGGAATGGATTTAAACTGGGAAAGGGGAATCTGGGTGGGATTTGGGCAGGAATTCCTGGCTGGGCTGGGCTGGAAGTGCCAGAGGAGCTGAGGCCGCCCCTGCATCCCTGGAATGTCCAAGGCCAGGCTGGGACTGGATGAGCCCTGAGCTCCTCCCAACCCAATCCCAATCCCAAGGGTTCAGGGATTCTTCCCTCTTTCCCAGCACTGATGTTTTTCCCACATTCAAGAGTTCGGTCCCAATTTCCCCAAAGCAGCAGCAATTCCAGGGCACTCCGGGCCAGGCCCAGCCACGTCACTGCTCCTCCTTCTCCTCCTTGTCCTTCTCCTTGTCCTTCTCCATCTTCCTCTTCCTCCTCTCCATCCTCCTGAGCAGTTTCCTGCGGAGCTGCAGCTGCCTCCTCCTGTGCAGGCTCTGCTGCAGCTTCTCCCGGCACTCCCTGTTCCTGCTCCTGATGCGGGCCAGCTCCGCCCTGCGCCGCGCCTCGCGCTCCGGGTCCTGGGGGACGGACAGAGGGACTGGGGACACTGGGGACAGGGACACTGGGACAGGGACACCAGGGATGGGGACACCGGGAACACTGGGGACACTGGGACGGGCCAGCTCCGCCCTGTGCCGCGCCTCGCGCTCCGGGTCCTGGGGGACACACACCGGCAGTGGGGACAGGGACACTGGGACAGGGACAGGACACTGGGGACAGGACACTGGGGACAGGACACTGGGGACAGGACACCGGGCATGGGGACACTGGGGACATTGGGGACACTGGGGACAGGGACACTGGGGACAGGACACCGGGAGTGGGGACAGGACACTGGGCATGGGGACACTGGGGACATTGGGGACAGGGACACTGGGACAGGGACACCGGGGACACTGGGGACAGGGACAGGACACTGGGACAGCGACACTGGGGATGGGGACACCGGGGACATTGGGGACAATGGGGACAGGACACTGAGGACACACCCAGGACATTGGGGACACACCCAGGACATTGGGGACACACCCAGGACATTGAGGACACACCCAGGACAATCCCTTTGCCATTTCCCAGGTACCCACTGGGACTGAGGAGGCTCCAA
>JAWMRF010000116.1:1322711-1364547 GCA_035221435.1 Sphenopsis melanotis | reverse complement strand
AGGGCCTGAAGGGGCTCCAGGAGAGCTGCAGAGGGACTGGGGACAAGGCCTGGAGGGACAGGACACAGGGAATGGCTTCAAATTGACAGAGTAGATTTAGATTTGGCATTGGGAAGGAATTGTTCCCTGTGAGGGTGGGCAGGCCCTGGCACAGGTTTCAGAGCAGCTGGGGCTGCCCCTGGATCCCTGGAAGTGCCCCAGGCCAGGCTGGACAGGGCTTGGAGCAGCCTGGGACAGTGGGAAGTGTCCCTGCCCATGGCAGGGGTGGCACTGGGTGATCTTGAAGGTCCCTTCCCACCCAAACCATCAGGGATTCTGTGTGTGTGGATGACATTCCACGTATATCTTATATATGTAGTTACACAAATGGTTTCTGTGCAGAAGGCTACCAGGAGTAATAAAATAGGATTATAAACTACTTCATGTTCTAGACAGGACTAAAGAGTCTGTTATTAAAATGTCCCTTGACTTTGCCTCTAAGTAGCAAAATGATTCCCTGTATAATGGGATAATTATAGCAGTGTTAACTCAGAGCTGTTTCACTGCATCACCCACCATGGATGTGTTGGCTTCCAGGGTCCCCCAATTATCCTGACACAACAGAGGCTGCCTGGTAATTAAGGTTTGGATTCTGTGCTGCAATCCTTAATGAGTACTTAGACCTGGGGGTGTGCACTGAGAGAAGTTGCCTCACTGAGAGGAGTGATGATGATGAAGGAGCTCTACACTCCCTCTTTCCTTCAGGGAGTTTCTGTGCCCTGCCACATTTGCAGAGGTTCTGTAGCCAAGCCTGTGAGGGAGCTGTGGCTTTCAGGGCCAGCTGGAACCCTGAGGATTTGATGGTGTGCACAGACATGAATAGATATTCAAAAAGAATTAAAAATGGATTTTTCTTTCAAGTGTTGATCCGTGTGTTGCAGGTGTGGACTGGGCTTCTCAAGGATTTCAAAGCTACTCTATATTCTAGAATATTTGTAACTCTCATTTTTTATTAGTTTAATAAGCAGTTGTTTAAGCAATTATCAAAGGATAAGACCTTTAATACCACCACTTAGACAGCTCCCTGTTTCTTTGCAGCTTCTCTGCTAAATGGTGTGAATTTATTTTATAACTTAGCAATAAATTCTCTCCCAGTGAAATGGGAAAGCACAACTGCAGAATGGATCCCCTTCCCATAACCTGTGTGAAATCCTTAATAAGCTGAATGCAAATTTGACCTTCCCATAACCGATAACTTCTCTGCACAATATATTCTGATCCTGCAGAACAATCACTGTCTCAGTTAATCTTCCTACAGAATTTTCATCCAGAAACAGCTGAATTTCTTGTCCTGCTCGGGGAGGGAATGGCTGTGACTCTTCCAGCTGCTCCTCCTCAGTGGGAATCCAGGGGACTTTTGTCCTTTGGTGCTTGTTTTAGCTTCTGGTTCATCCTTTTCTGCTGGAAGAGATAAAAAGGAAGGGCATTGCCTTCAGCTCCCTGCAGCTGTGCTGCAGATCCAGAGGGCCTGCCTTTGTGCTGGGACCCCAGTGGGTGAGATGCTCTGTACTTCCAACAGCAGCTATTCCAGTGCCAGGGGCTTCTGCAGCTATTCCAGTGCCAGGATCTTCTCCCAGCAGAGAGGCAGAGGGGACCGTGCTGCTGCCAGGCTTTCCCTGCCATTCCCTGAGTCAGGAAAGGGGAGAGCTCTGAGGATGGCACCTCACTGCTGGCTGCTGTTGGATCTGTGATTGCAGAGCTGTTTGCAGTCCCCAAGGTCCTTCACACTTACTGTTCCTCCTCTGGCTTTGGGCAGGGGGTGTTGAGGGAAAACTGAGTGGATATTAGGGAATAAAAGTGTTGGTAGTGTTATCATGGGGTTAAACCGATGCAGCAGAGGGGAAAAGACTGGCTTTTGGATCCTGCAGAGACTGATTGCCAGGGGAGCCTTAAGCTGGGGAAGAGAAGTAGATAACTTGCTCCTTTTAATGCAGAGAACTGTAGTCTCTGATTCATTCTGTCAGCCCTGAATAAGCTTTAAAAGACTTTGCGATTCCTGCTCTGTCTCGGCACTCTGTATTTCAGAGAATCTTATTGTTAGTCCCTGGATTTCATGCCCAGAATATGTCAGGGTTCATTTTGCTGTCTTGTAGAAAGAGAGGGGAGGGCTCTCCCTTGAATTGCTCCCTCCAGCAGTACCTGGCACACTCCACGCTGGCCCTGGAAGAGCCAGGGATGAATGTGGTCCTTGGCAGAAGAACTTTCTCACGGCAGCAGCTCTCTGAGCACAGCCCCTCTGTGACCCTGTTCTCACAGAGCTGGGCTCTTTCTCCTGTCTTCTGATTCTTACCCATCTGATGGGCAAGCATTACCCTCAGAGTTGCAGAGAATGAGAATTAGGGAGAGATTTTTGTTTGCCTTGCATTGGGGAGCAGGTTTCTTGCCCGTCTTTTCCATCTGGACAGTGATCCTCCCGTCCTTTCCATATTGCTGAAAACTGGTTTATGCCTGCAGTCCTTCATGACCCTGATCTGTTGGGATTTTTTGGCTGGAGTAGCAGGGAAGGCACAATTTGGCAAATGACTTGAAACTGATGGTGAGAGATGAGGCTTCTTTCCAGAGTTTCTATCAGCAAGCAGATTGCAGAGTTGAATGCTGAAAGGGAGTTTGTGTGGCTTTTAGTCTTTCAGCTGCTGCATTTAACTCCTGCCTTGGAAAAAGAGTCCTGGATGCTCATCAATACTTGTGTTTTTATACCCACACAAACACTGAAACATGTACATGTGTGTACAGACACACACTGGCTCGGGGCTGACAGCACCAGGAAGCTCAGGGGGCCCTGTGGGAAGGCTGCTTTCCAACCATCAGGAAGTTTCCCTAATTGGATTTATTCACATATGCTGGGGTTGATAAGCAGAAGGTTAATAAGAAATAAAGTTGATTTTTCTTAGTTGCCAAATTCCTATTTTCAGTCCGATAATTTAGGGGAGAAATACTGCTAAAAGCATCATTTTATTCCTGGTCTTAATGTAAAGAAAGGATTACTGTATTTTAAATAGCCTTTCTGTCAGCAGTGTAGTTTAAATGCAGGAATTCCAGTTGGTTCCATCAGCACAGGATTTTTTAAAGACTCCTTACCCTTCCTCTGTGTGGGCATTCCTGCTGTCGGTTTAGGTAGAGTTTAGCATCTGGAATTTTGTTACTTCCTGGTTGGCCTATGAGGATTTCCCTGAGGTTTTCAGGGAGGCTGGAAGGTCCAGGTTAATGGCAAAGGTCTACAGAAACACAGAGGGGGGCATACTGAGCTTTTTTACTTTGGAATTGTTGGCTGAAATTAGGGAGTTACATTGAGTCCCAACTTCTCAGACCCATCCTTGGCTCAGATTCCAGTGTGTGCCAGATTCCTGCCAAGAAAGATCCCAGACAGACCTGGGGGCTTGCTCGTGGTGACCTTGGAAGGGGCTGTAAAGCCAACAAAGTCACCTTAGGATGGTGGGAGCATCACTGGGACACTGGGAGCCCGAGTGGGGAAAGCCCTTGGGCAGGGACCCGCGGGGCTGCTCGGGTACCCACAGCCCTGATGTAAACAGGCTGGCAGTGCCTTGGCTGGGTTTTCTGTGGAAAGTGGGTCACTGGGAATAAGTGGTTTAGCTTTGTGTCATTTGAGGAGAGGCAGGACAGCGTGCAGCAGTGGAACACGTCAGACCCGCAGGATCCGGGGATGCACTGGGAACACGTGATGGAGGGACAGCATCCTGGGCAGCAGGGACAGGCAGCTGGATTCAGGGCACTTCTCCTGCATTGTCTACAGGGTCCTCACCCAGAGGGCCCAGGAGAAGCTGTGTGGTGGGAATTACCAGTCTGAACCTCAGGGGCAGAGGTAGGAAGTGCAGGAGAGGGAATCGGGCCTGTTCCATCTTGCCTCCTTCAAATGGAATAAAACCATGAGGAGAGTTGGGAACTCAGACCTTGCTGGGAACTGGAGGTGGTGTTCAAGTGAGAGGCTGTGGATGCCTTTGTTCTGTGCTTTATGCCCTGAATGTGGGCATAGGAAAACCATGGAGTGGGCACCAAACGATGAGGATTAGGTTTGGCTGCGTTTCTTTGTCTGTTCCATAGGAGCCTGAGCCACACATACGTGAGGCTTGGGAGAAATCCTTTCCATGCATCCCATTTTTTGACACTCTTCCATGTGTGTCAGCTGAGCTGATGTGGTGACAGGCTCCTGGATGGTGTGTTTGCCTTCATCATCATGTCCATGCTCCTCTGAAATCCTCTGGGGAGGTGTGAAAATCTAATTCCCACCTGCCCTGGGGAGGCTGTTGGGTCTGTGGACATCCATGGCAGGTGTGGGGTGAAATGCTGGCTCCCACCCATCCTATTTGCAGAGGAGGTGCAGGAGGTTTGCTGCACGCAGCTCTCTGATCCCCACTAACAAGAGCTGTGCTTTGCCCTTTTCTAGGAATAAAGGTTATATTTGGTGTCAGGATTTTGGGGCTGAGCAGTGTAAATAGTGCTGGGGGATGTGTTGAATCATTGTTTGAACTGTCTCAGCCGGGGGGAGCCGTTGTTTTCATCTGTTCCCTGTGTGGTTCTTTGCAGCTTTTCCGACGTGTGGCAGCTGCCTTGCCCGGGATGGAAAGCACACAAGACAAAAGTAGAGAAGACAGTATCCTTTCTGTGCCTGTGCCAGGCATTACCCTGCACCAGGAAAATCCTCTGCAGCCCTCGCTCGGCTCCTGGCCATCCCAAAGAGAGGGGGAACAGGGGCAAGTAACCTGCGAGCTGAGGAAGGGGGATCGGTGGGTTGGAAGGCTGAGGGTGGAGAGGGAAGCAAGGGGAGGAATGGTGATCCAAAAGGATTCTTTGCTTGGTATTTGAATGTGTGAAAAGTGAGAGAAAATATCTGCAAAGAGGTCTGAACAAAAACCCCTGTGGTTCTTGCAACCTGACTGACAGAATCCAAAACCAAGCTGTCCTGGAAGGGACCTCTGAAGGCCCCTTCTCTGATCCTCCTGCTCAAAGCAAGGCTGACTCCCAAACTGAGCCAGTTTCTCCAGGTCACATTCAGGGAAACTTGGGCAATCTCCAAGGATGGAGATCCCATAACCTCCCAGGGCAGCCTGGGAGCCCAGGCAGCATCTCTCAGACTCCACTGATGGGATTAGTCTCAGCCAAGGGAAAGCAGGTGGCATGAGGGGTGGAAAAGGCTTGAAAAGCAGTATGGCTACACTGCAATCACTGACCTGTGCTTGGAATAGCAGCTTTTCCAGGGTTGCTGGTTTTATTTGCAGCAGGGATCATGGAGCTGGTAAATAGAGGAGAAATTGTGCCTTGGAGGAAGGAGTTCTCCCAGGAACTGTGGGACCTGGCACTGAAATTCTATCAGAGCGTCTGATTCATGGGGAAAATAAGGATTTAGGAAGCTGGGGATTGCAGCTGCACAAGCTTTGTGTGGCAGGGACTTGAGTGATCAGAAATATTTTGTTATGCAGGTCCTCAAAAGGTTAACGAGCAACAATCTTTATTAATGAGGGGGGATAGAGTGTACAGGCAGGGGCTGTGGCAGGGAGTTTGATCAGCAGTTCCTAAATGGGAGTGCATTTAGGGCACTGGGAATTTGGCTTCCTGCAGCCTGCAGATAGCAGGGCTGGATGGGATCCTCTCTCCCAGGCTGCTGCATAGGTTTTAACGGGGGCACTTCTGCAAAACATGCAGGGTTCAAGGATCTTGACCCATTCATGCTCTGAGATGAAGCTGGCAAGGCTCATGTCAAGATCTCCAACTTAAACACACTTTAAGCTTTAAATCAGCCAAGTGGACCAAACGTAGGAGATGAATTGCCTGTCGTCTGTTCCCATTTCCATGTTTATTTTCTCCAAACCTCTTTAAAAAGCAGCTTCAACCCCCTGAAGAAATAAGTTGGAAGTACCAGCTGTGTGATCTCTTTGCCTCTGTGTTCTGTGATAAGGGGAACGCTGGAGACTTGTGGTGAACAGCTCTGAGCTGGGGATTAGCATTCAAAGCTCCTCCTGGGAAAGGCTCCGGGAGGCTGTAGCTGGAGGGCATCCGCTGGGAATTCGAGCGCTGCTGCAGAGGGAGTCGCTTATCACAGGCAGGCAGTGAGCAGCCAGCTCTGCAGTGACCTTGTGGGACATCAGCTGTCCCTGGAAGGGGGAATTCAGGCTGGTGGCAGGGCTGTGCTGGCTGCTGGGGGGAGCAGAGAGTTTAACTGAGGATTGGCGAGGGGGCCGGGGTGGCACGGTGTGCAGCGGTGCCCGGGAAGTCATGGAGCCCCCATTCCCAGAGGGATTTAAAGCCCTGTGGATGTGGCACTGGGGGACATGAGATGCTGGTGGCCTTGGCAGTGCAGCAGGCTCTTCCAGCCTGTGTGATTCTGTGGTTCTGCAGAAGCAATGATTAGACCTTTCAGTGGATCCATGCATTTTGAATTCCCACAGCAAGAGACCAGTGGGATTGCTGGGAGGAGCATGTTAGAGACAAACATTGGGGTCTGACATTGTTTCTGCTGCAATGTGCCAGTGCCAGGGCAGGAGGGGCAGGGGAGAAACCTTTGGTTTGGAGCTGATCTTTCCCAGTATTTCAGCAGGAAGCACTGAGAATGCCCTTCAAAATCCCGCTCTTGGTAGGGAAACAGAGTTGGAGATCTGTTTGCCTTAACTTCCTCCTTCCAGTGATTGACATAAAACTGGAAAAGCCTCAAGAGCAGCCTGTCAGTGAAGGAGGCTGTTCCTGCTAATACCATGTGGCTTCCACCTTTCTCCAGAACATCACTGCTTTCCCTCCCTGTCCTCTTCATTGACTGCAGTGTGAATATTGGCTTGAACCTTCCCCTTTCCGTAATAACGTATCGCAGTTCATCATCGCTGGCTGTCTCGTGGAGATGATCTTTAGCTTCACAAGCACACCCCACACACGCACACACACACACACACACCAACAAAATGTCAGTGTCTTCATTATTTATAAGAAAAGGAAAAAAAAAAAAGCCAAAATATTCCACCGTATTCTAGGTATAACTTTAAAAAAAAACAAAAGCAAAAAAAAAAAAAAAAGAGAAGAAGAAAATCCAAACAAAAAAATAGGTACAATTTCTTAATATTTGTTCCTTTTTTAATATGTTATGATATTGCACTTTGAAATGATGGCAACTGAGTAAGTTTGGAATTGGACCTAGATGAGATGTATGTGCAGAAGAAGGCTTGCAAATCTGACCCATTGGAATTTCTCTCAGAAACTGGGAATGTGTAGACAGCAGGCGGAATCACAGGGGGAGGCAGCAGATGCTGAAGGTTGAAGGCTTATAATAATATAAACACAAATTAACCCCAAGCTCTTAATTGCAAGTCTGCCTGGTGTCCAGACCCAGCCTGGCCTTAGCAGGGGTTGGACACTGCTGGCTGCTGGAGCTGGGAATTCTCGCCGAGGCAGCGGGGACACGTTTCCAAGGAAGCATTACTGGGAAATATGGACGGGCTCTTTGGGATGAGTGGCTTCTGGAGGATTTGGGGGGGAAGGAAAGGGTGGATGTGCATTAGCAAAACACTTGCAGGAAACAGGGAAATAATGTTTCGAGTGCAAAATGAGTTTTCAGAGCTTTTTTTTTTTTTAGTCCTTTTTAAGTAGAACGCCAATGAAGTGAATTATTACTGCCCAAGAGATGGGAACGTAACAGTTCAGCTGTTGGGAAGAGAAAGCATTTTGCTTCTTTGCTTTTTTTAGGGGAAATATTGAAGTCAGGACTGGCACTAAAACCTGCCAAAGCCGATTGAAACCTTGGAAATTTGGGAGAAAGAGGGAAGAGCAGCTGGCTGCCCCAGCAGAGGGGGAATGGCACCCGCTTTTCCAGAGCGTGGGCATAGGTCGGTGGGGAAGGGGTGTTTACTTTGATCCTGCAGAATCCTGGTTGAGGCATCTTAGATGGAAAGGGAGGGACTTGAGTAGGATGGAAACCAACTTCTGATTATGCAGATTTATGCCTTTATTTTTTAGCTCTTTTTTTTTTTTTATGTTCAGTCTTCCAAGTTGGTTTAGTTTGGTTCTCTAGAGCTGTATAGTTTGGTTAAATAATTAGTAATTTAGTTTTCTATGGAATTAGGCTCACAATTAACCCTTTTTTTTCTTTGATATTTATTTCTCGGCTTGAATTTTTTTTTTACTCTTTCCAGTGCTGATTTTGTTGTTTTTCCTTTGGCTGAGGAATCTGTGTAGAGCTTTGCTGATGTTGCGAGATGTAGCTACCCGAGAAACACGGAATGAAACACACTAGAAGTGCACCCTTTTAATCTTTACTAGTCATTGTGAAGTTGCTGTGTAAGTTAATAAACACAATTGTAAATACATTGTTTGCTGGGCGACTCTGGCCGAGTTACAGTGCAGGAAGGAATTCTCGAGTCTGTGTTGCGATTGTGGATTAAATGGACAATTGCAAGGGAATATTCAGGCTCCTCCTTGGTTCTCTTCTGCCCCTCTCTCTACCATCTAAAATAACCACCTGGGGGAGAGGAAGGGAATCGTCCTCACCACCACTTTCCTCAGGAAGCGGGCATAAAGAGTTGGAATTCTTCATTCCTGAGGTGAATGCCAGGCTCATGCCCTGCCCTGGGTTTCTAGCAACTCTGCACAACAATAACTTAAAGGCAGAACGAGATGTAAAAGTGCTTTTCTAATGCAATATTAAAGGCGAATTTTTTTGACGTGGCATGTCTTGAAATAAACATCAATGATATGTGACAAAGGATCATTCTTTATTTAAAAGAAACTCTCTGGGGGAAGGAAACCTGGCTGCTTTTCCTTTGTTGTACTGTTCTTAACCGTGCTGAAATGCTTCATCCTGCTGCTTCTTCCTTTGCTTTGGTTTGCTTTTTTCGCCTTTGGTTCTCCGTGCAGCTTCTGTTGGTCCTCATTTGGCTGTTCCCCACGAGCACATCCTTTTTTTTTTCCTTGCTTCTGATAGAACCAGCCCCCTCTGCTTCCCACAGTCCCAAGCTTTAAGCACTGGATTTAAGGAGCTGGCTTAGCCCATACGGGCTGTGATGGACCAGCAGCCTGGACGCTTTTCCTGGAAGACCTGAGAGCAGGTTTGTCCAGAACTCGCTGGAAACAAAGGTCTGGAGAGCAGCATTCCCACAGCTCCGGCCAGGGGGCTGCAGGAGCACAGCCAGGTACATTCAGTGCATGTCCTTGCTGGTAGCCTGTGCTGCTTAACAGGGCTCACTCTGTCCCAGCTCTCCAGAGAAAGCACACTTCCAAGGTGAGCACAGGAGCACCGTGGTCTTTATATTCATTTTTTGGTTTGGTTTGGGTTTTTTTGCACCATCCGTCTGTCAGGTTTTAGATTTTAATTTTCTTTCACTCCGTGGGTGTGGCCAGTGGAGCCATGGGAACAGATGTTCTTAATGCTGATTTTTGTGCCATTTTCTGAGCGAAGGTCTCGGCTCTGTTTCTTTTCTCCTCCCTGCTCTGGCTTGCTCGTTGTACAGTCCATCATGCAGCTATTCCATGCCTCACGTTTTGTCTTGATAAAAGTAGTTGAAGAAATTGTGTAAGGGGAAAAAAAAAGGTTCCTTTTCTTCATGTTGGAATGTCACTGGTACCTCAGCTCTGTTTGATAATATGAACCAACAACGACAAGAGAACAAATCCTTAGTGCTTGAACTAAATAAATACCTGTCTCATTGGAAAGCTCTGGCTCTCTTCTCTCAGCACGTGCAGCGCAGCGGGAGGAGCAGCTCCTGGAGGGGGCTGAGGAAGCTCTTGTGGGGCAGGAGGAATTTTGGGGGGCTCTGTGGCATGGGGAAGGTGTGCAGGGGTGCTGCAAGAGGCTCTTGTGTGGGCAGGAGGAGTTTTGGGGGGCTCTGTGGCACGGGGAAGGTGTGCAGGGGTGCTGCAGGGCTGTGTTTGCTGTTGCTGCGGTGTCTCTGCCATTGTTTCCAGCGCCCCAGGGACGGAGCCCGGCCTCTGCCGGCAGAGCTGTGCCTTTCTGCTCCCTTCCCGCTCCTTGCATCCAGCTGCTGCCTCTGCTCCCTTGCCAAAGGCGCCTTGTGCGGCCCCAGCACTGCCTCAGCTCCCTGGGTCACGGGTGCACCGAGCCCAGCTTCCCTGGGGAGGATCCTCCTCCAGCCTCCTTCCTGCTGGAGACGGCAGCCGGCTCTGCGGGGCCGGGGAGGTGAGTAACACATGGGTGAGTTACCCTCTGCTTTCCTGAGGGGCGGAGGGGATCCTGCAATCACAGCTTGGGTGGGTTGGAAGGGACCTTAAAGACCATGCAAGGGCAGGGACACCTTCCCCTAGCCCAGGTTGCTCCAAGCCCCATCCAGCAGGGAAGGGGGATTACCTGGGTTTGCTGTGTGCCCAAACCTCGGTCTCTTGGTCAAGCTCTTCACTGTTAAAAGGACCATGAATAAATGGGTCACGAAACTGGAAGGTAGTGCTGGAATTAGGGATATGGGAACAGTTGTGTGAGGGGGATGAGTTTCTGGAGGTTTTTGTCGCCGTGGGGAACTTCTGTTCCTTCTAGCTGGCACCTCCAGGTGCTGCCCTGGGTTTGCCCTCTGCAAACACCACCTTCACCTCCTCGATTCCCGTGGCTGCTGCCGTGGGTAGCCTTGGGACTCTCACCTCCCACTGCTATCCCAATTCCCAGCTTCCCTCTGGTGGAGGGCTCTGGATTGAGCTGCGGGGACAGAGCTGCTGTGGAGCAGGGAATGGGTGGGGAGCACCCACCAGCTCCAGAGGATGCTCCTGGCCGCTCACTCGTGGCTGCATGGGGTCGAGCTCCCTCTCCCAGCCCGGCTCCAAAATCCAGGAGGGATTGTCTGACTCAGGTTGGAAGGTGCTGATGGCTCCTTTGCTCGCTGCTGGGATCAGCCCCGATTTTTCCAGGCTGGAGGAGCCTCAGCATCCACCTGGCAGCATCTGCAGAGCTGCTGCGGCAGCCGAGCCGAGCCGTCCCCTCGCTGCAGTTCTGCTTCCAGCTCCCGAATCCTCGGCAATCCAAAGTGCAAGGGCTCTCCCTGCCTGCTGCAGCAGCCCCTTTTTCCATGCTGGGCATGTCCCGGCCCCGAAGGAAGATAAATGGGGCGGGCGGGCTGCGGCACAGGCTGCCGGCGCTCCCGCAGTCACGGAGGCAGCTGCAAACAGCCGGACCTCGGAGCAGCCTCTCCCTCCCATCTGCGCTGCCTCCTCCTCTGCTGCTCTCCCTCTGCCTTTCCAGGCTTGCAGGGCTTGGGCTTTCACCAGTGCAATTGTTGTTTTCATCAGTTTAAGGGATTTTTCATCAATTGGCAAAAATACCGATTTTATTTTCCCCCTCTCTTTAACCATTTTCCCCTTCCCCACCCTGGTCCAAGCTCGTGGTGAAGTCAAACGTGGATTTTTATAAAATATTTAGGATCCTCTTGTAGGAGCAGGATGGAGCTGACTGCCCAGATGGATGCTGGAAAGGCTGGGCTCCCATTATTGTTGGGAATTAAACTCCTGTGGAATTGCAGCTCTGCCCTTCCCGGGAGGATGAGGGGTAGGGAAGGGCTGCAGGCAGCTGGGTGATGATGCTCCTGCTGCCCCACAGCTCTGCCCTGCTGCTGCTGTTTCCAAATCGAATTTTCCAGGCTTGCCACCTGTTTCTGAGGGTTTGGGTATAAATTAGAGCCATTTTGAGCGCTCGCTGTGGGCCACCCGGAGAGCACGTCTGGAACGAGGATGTTATTAAAGGCTTGATTAAAGTTACTGCTAATTAAAGCACTGAAGTATCTCTCCCACAGCCAGTGGCTCCTCAGGTACAGGGCAGGGAAGGGAGAAAATGGGATTTATCCATGCTCCCAGCACTGGTGGCTTGGCACTGACCTTTTCTGCATTTATCCCAGTTTGGGAAGGGGGGCTGTATGGAAACTGGAGGCTTGACCCTGACATTTCCTGAGCTGCTCCATTTCCAGACAAGCGGGCTTGGAGCCCAGCGAGGGTCAGGTGGCCCCAGCTGACTCCTGTGCCATGGGAAATTGTGGGATTCGTTTTCCAGGCAGTTTGTGGCCTTGATGGGCTCTAATGGCTCGTGCCTGCTCCTTAGTGCGGGTCCCGTTTTTCCGAGGGGTTTTGGAGTTGCTCTGAGCTTTGGAGCTTCAGCAGCTCTCCCTGCTGGGAGAGAGGAGTGCTGCGAGTCTGGGTGGCAGCTGGAATGGAGCAGGTCAGCCCTGATCCCTGTCCCTCAGCACTCCTTGTCCCTCTCCTACCACTCCTGGGCACCACGAGCTCCTGGGAAGCCCCTGCTGAGTGCAGCAGACCAAGCCAGGTGCTTTTGTGGGCTGTGGATAAATTGTTTGTGCTTCCAAAATTATTTATATTTAATTGCTGCTTCATTTAGCTCCCTAGTGCAGGGCCTGCATGAAGACCCTGGGAACTGCTGCTGGAGGCTGCTCCAGCACTGTCCTTGCCTGGATTGCTCCATGTCCCTGGATCTCTGGGAGACCAGCACAGCAGGAGAGAAGCAGGAACACTTCCAGGATGTCCAGGTACTGCAGGGATGAGGAGCATGGGTGTCTGAGCTCGGGAAAAGGAGCTTTACAGGTCAGCAGCTGGACATGGCATGGGAAGGACAGACAGTTTCTAGGTCGTGTTGCTATTGGTAACAAGTTTCCAGATCTTTCCATCTCCTAGTGTGTCTCACCTGGGATTATGCACCTCGGCCCGTGAACCATAAAATGGATATTGGGTTGGTAAATGAGATATTCGAGTAAAATTCTTCCCTGTGAGGGTGGTGAGGCCCTGGCACAGGTTAGCCAGACAAGCTTCCCAATATCCCATCCAGCCCTGCCCTCTGGCAGTGGGAGCCATTCCCCCTTGTCCCCAGTCCCTCTGCAGCTCTCCTGGAGCCCCTTCAGGCCCTGCAAGGGCTCTGAGCTCTCCCTGGAGCTTTTCCCTGGTGCTGGAGCCACCAAAGTGCACAGATCTGGGGACAGGAGTGGCCCTGGCAGGGCAGTGAGGGGGGATTTGCTGTGAACAGGGACTGGAGCCATGCAAGTGCACAGATCTGGGGGCAGGGCAGTGAGGGGGGGTCTGTGTGCTCAGGGCTGACCCCGGGCTCTGCTCTCCCCCAGGCTGCACCTCAAGAACGGCCTCGTGAAGGACAAGAGGTTGTGAGGGCGGCGCGGCCGCAGGGCTGGCACTGCCCAGGACCCGCTCCGGGACCCTGCCAAGGACAGCCCCGAGGAGAACTCTGCCCCCCTGCCCCTGCCAGCCCTGGGGAGGACAGGCCACGGCCAGGACAGGCCCCTCGGGGCTGGGCTGTGCCCTGGGGGCTCCCAGTTTGGCCCGGTTTGGCCGGGACACTGGTGGCTGTGCTGGCCAGGCGGGACCTGGGGCTGCCTTTGTGTCCCTGGTGTTGCTCCACGTCCTCAGCCCCGCTGTGACACCCCCGGACCCTCCCTCTGAGCCCTCCCAGCTGCTCCAGCCTGGCCAGGGGAGCTCCCGTCCTGCCCTGGGAAGGGCCCCCGAGGCCAGCTGTGCTCCAGCTGTGCCCCAGCTGTGCCCCAGGCACTGCAGAGGTGCCCTTGCAGGAGCCACTGTCCCCTGCAGCTGCCACTGCCTGGAATCCACCTCAGGAGCTCCAGCCCAACCCTCGGGAGGGGGCCCAGGAGGTTCAGTTTGCTTGGAAAAATCCCCGTGTGGGTCTTGGAGTGGCTTAGAAAGGGTCCTGCAGGTCCCTGCTGGGGGATTCCCCCCAGGACTGTCCCCTTGCTGGAGGAAGAACAGGGAATTCCTGATCCCAGGGTTGGGATTTTGGGAAGAACAGAGAATTCCTGCTCCCAGGGTTGGGATTTTTGGAAGAACAGGGAATTCCTGCTCCAGGGTTGGGATTTTTGGAAGAACAGAGAATTCCTGCTCCCAGGGTTGGGATTTTTGGAAGAACAGGGAATTCCTGATCCCAGGGTTGGGATTTTGGGAAGAACAGAGAATTCCTGCTGTGAGGGCTGGGATTTCCAGGGAATAGAGAATCCCTGCTCCCAGGGTTGGGTTTTTGGGAAGAACAGAGAATTCCTGCTGGGTTTCCAGGCAGCTCCAGCCCTGCAGGTCCCAGGTCCCTCCCTGGGCAGCTCTGTGGGTTTGGATCCCTCACTGTCCCCTCGCTGTCCCCTCCCAGGCCAGGACCCTCAGCTCCCTCCCCCAGCAGCCGAGGGGGATCCGATCCAGGGCATCAGTTCCAGGTGTGGGAATTTGTGGGAATTTGTGGGAATTCGTGGGATTTTTCCGTGTTTGGCTCCGCTCCAGACTCGCTGTGTCCGAGCCAGGGACAGACCCTGAGTGGGGCTGTGGGAATGTCCCCAGGCTGTGGCAGGACCCTGTGACCTCCAGGGTGTCAGAGGAGCCTCCCAGTGCTGGAATTCCCTGGTTTTCTGTGGGGTTTGCAGGGCAGGAAGGGAACTGAACCCCCGGGATGGGCCGGAGCAGAGCTGGGGTGGCCTTGGGGGGATAAAACTGAATTTCCCAGGGCTGGCATTGAGCTGGGTGGCTCCAGCTGGCTCTGGGGGCTGTGACATGGAGGTGGCAGTGGCAGCTCTGCTGTGATGGCCAGGAAGGGACTGGGGGGCCTGGGGGTCCCTGGCTGGGGCCGATGGTTTTTGGGACTGGGGGTTTTTGGGGCCGATGGTTTTGGAGCCGTGTGAAGCAGGACTTTGATGGTTTGACATGCTGGAGGTCGACGGCTTGAGGAGAAACGTTGGACGCTGTGATTGAGTTAAAAAAGGGAATTTTTGGGAGGAACAGCCCCCTGTCCCTGGCTCCGGGCAGGTTTGGGAGCAGCGCTGGATTTCCATCCTCATCCTGACCCCACACTGAGTTAAAAAAGGGATTTTTTGGGAAGAAGAGCCCTTTCCAGGTCTGCCCCCAGCTCCGGGCAGGGTTTTTAGGAACAGCGCTGGATTTCCATCCTCATCCCGACCCCACGGACCGCGCTGGAGCCGCGGTGGGCGCTCCGGAGCTGCGGGAGAGCCGGAGGAGCCCTGAAAGGGTTAAGGGGTGCCGGAGCCCGCAGGGATCCCACCCAGAGCCGGGATCCCGCGGCGCTGATTGAGCTCCGGGCCCATCAAAGGCTCCGCGGGCGGCCCCAGCCCCCGGCGCTGCCCGGCCCCGGCCGCTCTTTGTGAGCACCGCAGGGATGTGGCTGTGGCTCCTCCGCAGCCTCGCGTGGGCTCTGCTCAGCCCCGCGCTGGCCTCCGAGCTGGGCCCGCAGGAGAATTCCCTGCTCAGATCGCTGGGGCTGAGCGCCAAGCCCAGCCCCAAGAGCCCCGCGCCGGTGCCGCCCGTGCTCTGGAGGATCTTCCACAAGAGGAGGACGCTGCCCCGGCCGGAGGCAGAGCTGGAGCCCTGTAGGGTGGAGGAGTTCAATGTCCCCGGGAACATCGTCCGAGTCTTCGCCGACCAAGGTACAGCCGCGGCCACGCCGCGCTTGGGCTTCCCCGGGCTCCGCTCCTTCCTTCCCCGTGTCCCGAGGCCGGAGCTGGATTCCAGGAGAAATCCCTGCGGGATGGAGTCCTGTGGATGCTGCCGGCGATGGCTGATGGGTTTGGAACCCCGAGATGCGGGGTGAGGGGGCAGCTGTGCCTCCTCTGTCCTGGAGCCCCCTAAATCCCTCCCGAGGCGCTGCTTTGATCCCAGCCCTCATCCCAGGGATGGGATGCTCGACCCCCGGGCTGTGTCCCCCCCTCCTCATTGTCCCAGCGCCTCTGGCTGACCCCGGGGCACATCTGGCTGACCCCGGGGCACATCTGGCTGCTCTGAGCCGTTCGCCGTCCCCTGGGGACTGTTTGATCGGTGCCCCTGAGGGCTCAAGGCACCCCAGAGCTCTTTTCTCTCGTGGTTCCAGTTTGGCTCGGGCTGGCTAAACCCAAATTCGCTGCTGTTCGCCCTCTTTTCCCCGATCCCGCTCAGCCCCAGCCCATCCCAGGAGCTGATCCTGCCCAGCCCCAGGGATCCCCAGCCCGGGAGCCGATCCTGCTCACCCCGAGGGTTCATGGAGCCGATCCTGCTCACCCCAAGGGTTCCCCCAGCCCATCCTGGAGCTGATCCTGCCCAGCCCCAGGGATCCCCATCCCGGGAACCGATTCTGCTCACCCCGAGGGTTCATGGAGCTGATCCTGCACAGCCCCAGGGTTCCCCATCCCTGGAGCCGATCCTGCTCACCCCGAGGGTTCCCCCAGCCCGTCCTGGAGCCGATCCAGCCCAGCTCCGCGTCCAGCCGCCCCCACCGCTGTTTCTCCTTCCTTGCCAGGCCGCTTGCTGCCCGCGGGGCCGCCCCAGGGCCGGCTGTGCCTGCGGAAGCTCCTGCTCTTCAACCTCTCCGCGCTCGAGGAGGGCGAGCGCCCGACCATGGCCCAGCTGGAGCTGCGCTTCCAGCACAACTCCTACCACGGCCCGAGCCCGGGGCAGGTTCTGGAGCTGCGGCTGTACCGGGCGTGCCCCCGGGGGCTGCCGCAGCCCGGCCGGGCCCCGCTGCTGGAGCGGTCGCTGGTCCAGCTGCGCAAATCGCTCCTGTTCGACCTGAGCGCGGCGCTGAGGGACCGGGCGGTGCCGGGCAGGGATCGTTTGGCTTTGGTGCTGGAGATGTCGCTGAGCGGCGGCCCCGGGAGCCCGCGGAGCCCCTGCGGCAGCTCCGACGCCTTCGCGGCCGCCTCGCTGCTGCTGGTGACGCTGGGTCGGCAGTGCCGGGCCGGCCGCGGCAGGAGGAGCGCCCCGAGCGCCCCGGTGACCGCCAGCCCGCTGTGCAAGCCCCGCCGGCTCTACATCAGCTTCAGCGACGTGGGCTGGGAGAACTGGATCATCGCCCCCCAGGGCTACCTGGCCAACTACTGCGGCGGGGAGTGCCCGTTCCCGCTGGCGGCCGAGCTGAACAGCACCAACCACGCGGTGCTGCAGACCATGGTGCACTCGCTGGACCCGCAGGGCACCCCCCAGCCCTGCTGCGTGCCCGTGCGCCTCTCGCCCATCTCCATCCTCTACTACGACAACAGCGACAACGTGGTGCTGCGGCACTACGAGGACATGGTGGTGGACGAGTGCGGCTGCAGGTAGCGGGGCGTGAGAGGGAACGATGGACAAACGGGGGGGAAATTCCTTTTTATTCCCGCTGGGAAATCCGCGCTGTGCGGGGGGCCGCTCGCTGTGCTGGGGTTAGGCTGTACTAAGGGCGGTGCTGGTTTAGGATTAGTTGGGATGGGGGTGTGGGATTATGACCAAGGCTGGTGCTGGGTCCCTTTTCCTCAGGGGATGCTGGCACCGGGCTGTGAATCCCGAATTTCCCCCCTTGTTCGTGCCAGGCACCCCCAGGGCTGCAGGTTTTGGGGTTTGGGGTGAACTCTGCAGATTTCTCAGGGCATAAATGACTTTTCTGGGTGAAAAGGGGCTGGGGGTTCCCTGGGGTGTGGGAACCCAGGGACAGGGATGGGGCAACCAAATCCCTTCCCAGGGGAGGCAGAGCCAGGCAGGAGCTTCCTCTGCGCTGTGGGAGCTGCTTTCAGGGTGTGGCTGGTGATGGGGTGGTTTGGGGACACGGCTTGTGTTGGGTGGCCAAATGCAGTGGAGGTTTTGCCTAAAAAATGAAGGTTTTTCCTAAAAAATGGAGATTTTGCCCAAAAATTTGAGATTTTGCTCAAAAAAGAGGAGATTTTACCTAAAAAAAAAAGGAGATTTTACCTAAGAAATCCGCTGGGAGCGGTGCCAAGGGCAGGATCCCGCAGGAATGTGGCTGAGGGAATGCAGGGCTGTGCTGGGTCAGTGGCTCTCTCCCCTCCCAGCCGCCGTGGGTCAGTATTAATTTACCTCATTTGTAAATCCATGAGCCCGGGCTGTCCCCTGAGTGTCCCCAGGTGGCAGCCGAGCCTCAGGCAAGGGCAGGGCTCAGAGCTCTGCACATTTTTGGTTTTCCGGGTTGTTTTTGGTGCATTTGTTGGGTTTAGTGCCGCCTGGCAGCCCCAGCCCCTCTGTGGTGCCACCGAGGGGCAGCAGGGACCCCGATTTGGGCCATTCCCCATCCCTGAGCTCCTCTCCCCCCTCCAGCTGAAGGGGCTGAGCTTTGGAGCCCCGGGTGTGAAAGCACCAGAGCCAGGATTTTGGGATTTTGGGGCAAAGGAATCCCAGATAGACTTGAATTTTTTCTCTTTATTTTGAACTGTGAAGCCGTAGTGCAGCTTTTGGGGTTTTTTTTGCTGTTTTCTCTTTGAGCTCTGATGGTTTTCCCACCTCCTCCCCCCAGGGGAAGCACTGAGGGTTTAACCACTGGGGGGGCCTTGGGATGGGGTTTTTTTTTGTTTTCACACCCAAAACGTGGAGCTGCAGACCCAGCCTGGAGCAGCTTGAGCTGAATTCCCATTCCCAAATCCTGGTGTTTCCCACCCAGCCCCGCTCTGCTCCATTTCAGTGTTTAAAGGGCTTAACTCCAGCCAGCAGGAGCCATTTAATTCTGATTTTAGACGGGCAGAGGAAGAAAACCTTGAAGTATTCCTGGGGTTGTGCCACCCGGGGGGGAACTGACAGCCAGGACAGGAGCTGGGCTCACCCAGGCCTGAGTCTGTGCCCAGGGTGGTGCCAAGGCCAGGCCTAAACCCCCCAGACCCAGCTTGGAGCCCCCAGCCCTGAGCCTGGCAGGGCAAAGCCATTTCTGTGTTTCCTGCAGGGCAGGGGGAGCTCCCAGGCCGGGAGCTTTTCCCAAATCCTGGGGCTGGAAGAGAGTGGGGGCCCTTCCCAGTATTCCCAGTTCTCCCAGTTGAGTCGCTCACCCCCTCTGCTATGCACACCCCCACTTTTGTACTAGTCTTGTGTTTAAAAAAAGTAATAAACTTGAAGTTTATACAATCAGACTAAAGCTTTAATGAACGTTGCATGGTTTCCTCATTGAAACTTAGGGGCCACCTTGAATGCAAGAGCTGTTTATTCTTTTTTTTTTTTTATTGATGACAAACAGGTTTTAAAACAAAACTGAGACAAAAAAAGTTAATTAATTAAAAAAAAAAAGAAAAGAGTTTTAACACCGTGCTAGCACTGATGTCTGGATTTGTAAAACTCAAAAAGAGTTTGAACTGCTACAAAGGAAAAAACCAGCACGAAGCAGAGGCAAGCATTCCCAGCAGTGAAATAAAGGGTGAGGGCAGAGGAGGGGGCTACAATACTCATGGAAAGCTTTGCACAGAGGGGTTCAGCTTAAACCTACCCAAAAATCTACGCCACTACGCTGCCTACCAAGGAAAAAAAATTAAAAAGCCCTTCGGCAATGTTAATAAATAAAACAAGTCCATCTCACGAGGAAGGAAGGTGGCCTGTGTCTCCATTCTTTCACTGTTTTAGAATCTAAACTCTGGAGGCTTTGGATGAGAAAAGAATGGGTTTGTGAGTTGAGATTTTTGTGGTTTTTGCAGTTTCTGCAGCTCCCCCCGGGGCTGGGGGAGCAAACCCCCCCGGGCTGGGGGTGCTCCACACCAGGGCTGCTCTGGGGCAAATCCAGCAAACCCAGGGCAGGATCTGCAGGAAGGACAGGAACGGAAGGGTTCCCCCCTCCCCGGGTACAAAAGGGGCTCTGAGCTGTTTGTTTAAGTACATTCAGATGAGAGGTATTTTGAGTTTTCCCCCCCAAAAAAAGGACTAGAAACACTTGGAGCCCTTTGAGTGTAAAGCTTAACTCAGGCTGAGAACAGCCAGGCTCTGATCAATCTCTGCTGCTGCCCAGCTGGGAGGTAGAGGCTCCTCTGATTCAGGATCTGCTAAGAACGGGGCTGGAGAACCTAATAAAGGTTCTGACAGAAATGAAAAGCTCCCAAGTGTTCCCCTGTGAGTGTTCCAGACATGGCTACACCTCAGAGTGTGGATGGCTTCTCCTCCCAGCCCTGCTCCCAGCTGGGCTCACAACTCTGCTCCACAAAGCAAAGCTTGAACAAACTTCCTTCCCCCTGAAAATTCGCTCCAACACCTCACTCTGTCCTCTCCTGCCTCCACCACCCAAGAAGTCACCCCAAAGCCTGACCCATTCTCCCAAATTAAACCCAGCTCTGTCTCTCAGAGGCCACCGCCTTCCACCACCTGCCTGCTTTGTCCGTTTGTCCATCCTGCTCCTGCAATGGCGTGGAGCCTTCCCTTCCATCCAAAATAATCCCCAGTTTCCACTACTCCTCCCCCAAGGCTGTGGGGACCAAAGCAGGCCTGGCTGCACCTTCCCTCCAGGGCCGAAGGGCACAGGAACCCGTCCCCTTTCAAGCATAAAGTTCATCTTACAGAAAGGCTGTTTTTCACAGAGTAGAGTCCAGACAGTTGCCAATTAAAGCATACAGAAAACACTTTGAAACCCTCCTGCTCGAGCACGCAGGCTCCTCTCACTCTAAACCTATCCCATGTAGGAAGAAGAGGCTGATTGCTGCAACTTGAAATCACACTGAAAGTTCTCAAGGATGGTGCTCTAATTTTTGTTTGAAACATATTTTTTTTGGTTTTTTTTTTTTAAGTTTTTTTTTTTGTAATATAAGCTTCTCAGAACAAGGATCTAAATCTCCCAGGTCCACCACTAAGAATTCAGAGACAAAACTTCTTAAAAAATTCAGTGCTCTTTTTGAAAGAATCTCTTTAAAACCACCTCGTTCAGAATGTGGGCGACACGATGACAACAAATTTCAGAGCCAGTGTTGGACAACAAAACCTGCACCTCAGAGTTGAGCAGCAGCTGGATTTCTGCTTGGCTGGCTCTCACCCAGGCAGGGACTTTCTCTCCTTATTTTTCCCCCCTTTCTCTCAGATACTCTGCTTCTAAAATGTAAACAGTTCCTGCTAAAATATTTTCAGTACCCTCACAAAACGAGCCCAACTCTGAGATGAGGGTTTTCCTCTCCCCATCTGCTCTGAAAGGTTAATAATGCCCTGCTCGCCAAGAGAAGTATGGAATGAAGTGAAACCTGCTTTGTTAAGGCCCTTCTCCGGAGCTGGGGGGACTCAGCTGAGCACTCTGCTGGGTGAGTTCCTTCCTCAGGGCTCTCTCTCCTCTCTCAGTCTCCGTGGCTCAGTGAGCTCCAGCAGTGGCTCTCTCCTCTCTCGCGCGCTCCTCTCTCTTCTCTCTCTCCTCTCCGTTGGTTGGTTTCTTTCTCCTGTTGCTCTCACACAGTGGTGCTTCAGTTTTAGCAGTGGAAAACAGGTATCCATTTTATTTTATTTTTTTTATTACCCAGAATAAAATGCTGATGAACTAAGCTCCACACAAGCTTAGCTCTTCTTCCTCAACCTGGGGGCACAAGGAGAGCTCAGTTAGGGGAGTCCTGCTCACCCAGTCAGGCTTAAACCAGGGAGGGGACAGTTTAATCAGGAGGAGGGGATAGTTAAGTAAGGGAGGGGACAGTTAAAATCAAGGAGGGGACAGTATAAATGAGGGGAGGGGACAGCTTAAACCAGGGTATAGGACAGTTTAAACCAGGAGGAGGGGACAGTTTAAATCAGGGTATAGGACAGTTTGGCTCAGGGGAGGGGACAGGGGTCCTTACACTCTAATACTGTGACAGTCCCGTCACTCCACCATGTTGATAAGCTCGTTCCCCCTGGTAAGTTGAGTCCTGTGACAGCGCCACGTCAATCTGGGATTTAAACTCATCACCAAGGTAACTGTCCTGCAAGGGGAGAGGTGAGGGAAGCCTCAGCATCAGTGTCCAGCTCAAGTGCAAGGCAGAACCAGGTTAACCATAAAGCTGAGAGTGTTTGGGTTTTTTAAATCTGCTTTTTTTTGGTGCCGAATTTCCCTAAATTAAGGGAGTTTTGAGCTGTTTGTCAGCTGAAGCAACATTTCCCTTCCATGCCCCCATCAGTGCAGGCTGTAAACACTGCAGCTGAGTCACTGAGAGCAGTTTCAGTTTCGTTTCCCTCAGCAGGGAGGAGGTGCAGGCACGGATCACCAACACAAACCCCAGGAAAAGCTCCTGATATCCCAAAATCCACACTCACCTGGGATAATTCCGGCTGGGAGAGCCCAGGCTGACTCATCTGTGAGGGCTGGCTCATGGAGATGTAGCCCTGGGTCAGGGGGCCCTGCGAGAAGGGCTGGGACACCACGTCCTGGCTGGCCTGGCTGTTGGGCAGGTTGGACTGGCTCGTGCCAGGAATCCCAAATCGGTTTTTCTGCCGCCCGCCACGGCCCGTCTTCCCTTTGGGAGCGCCACGGCCTGGAACAGACCCAGCCAGGCAGCAGTGAGAACCCTGACAGGTACAAACACCTCTCCCAGGTGCCCCCTGGGCTGGTTTTGTCCCTTACCTGCAGCGGGGCCGTTGGCCTGGCCGAAGTAGCCCGGGGGGGGCATGGGGGGCATGACGAGGTTGAAGGGGATGGGAATGTTCATGGCAGTGACGTGGCTGGGGCCAGCACTGATCATCCCAATCTGGTCGTGGGTCTGGAAGTACATGTTGGATGGGCGCCCTGGGGAGAGGAGAGCACAGGCACTGCAGGGATTGTTCCAGGAGCAATCCCAGCCTGCAGCAGGAGGGACAAGGACGAGCTCCCCCTGCCAGAGGCAGCAGCTCTGGAATGTCTGGACATTCCATAAATCCACCTAACACAGGTTCATCCCACAGCTCCTCCTCACAGCATCACCTGAGATCCCTGAAATGCTGCTCACGCTCATTTTCCCCTCAGTTTGCACCTGCTCTGCACTTGTCAGGCTGGGATTCTATTTACAGCAAAATGCAGGCTCAAGACTTTCAGCCTTCAAATTCATCCCAAATATTTTCAGTTGTTAAATTAAATCCCAAACATTTCAGCCCTCAAATTCATCCTGAGCATTTTCAGTCCTTAAATTCATCCTGAGCATTTTCAGCCCTTAAACTCATCCCAAACATTTTCAGTCTTCAAATTCCATCAATTCCAGTTCTCAAATTCCATTTCTGTAGTTCAAAGTTTAAATCTTTAACAAATTCAAAATTTGCACAAGTTTAAAAGCTTTTGAGAAGTTTCAAAGTTTGAAGTGTGTAAGATGTGACCCCTCAGGGGCTGGTTAGGGGAAAAAGAAACCCCTAAAAAGTGAATTTTGGGAATTTCCTTTACCTTGGCTGCTGCGGTCGTAGACAGAGCCAGGGATGATGGCCTCGCGTGCATCATACATGGCAGTGGTCATGAAACGGGCACCCTGCAGGGATTTTGGCAATTAGGCATTCATCCTCATTTTTTTCCCCCAGAAAACCTTGCACTGCAACCTCAGTGGAAGCTATTTTGGGTAAAAATCCATAAAACTCCACAGATCGCACAAATGTTGTGGAAATTAATTCTAACACATAGAAAACCTTTAATTATTATTTCAGCCACATCCTGAACACCCAAAGTAAGATTTTCCAGCAGCCTGTCCCAAGCTGTGACACATTTGATGAGTTTTCAGTCTATTCTGAGGCCCTGGCAATTCCCTTGCTCCATTCACTGTCCTGTGGGGGTTGCCAAGCTCCCCCAGTAATAATTTGTATAAAACTTGCAGCTTGAGGGTTAGAAGTGAGTTTTCCCTTTCTACACAAACCAGTTCCTTCATTTCATTCACCTCAAGATTTACCCCCAATAAAATCCTGCAATTAAAGAGAAATAAATGATGAAGTTTGCTCAGCCCAGGGACAGCAGCAGCTGCTTCCCCCCGCAGTCACGCTGCACCAAAAGGCAGCAAAAATGGAAACTTGTGGGGGTGTGAGGCTGTGTGGGTGGCTCATTCCACCCATTTAGGATTAATTAAGGCATCAGGGGCTAATTGGCTGCTGTCAGGAGCCCGGGGTCACTCACAGGGTTGATGGTGTTGACGAGCTTGCGGGGTTTGCTGAACTGCATCAGGCTCTCGCGCAGGTTGTTCAGGGGCCCCTCCACCAGCACCTTCTGCTCCTTGTAGTAATTCAGGAGGTGATTCCAGAGGGGCTGCTTGGACAGGGCCTTGGGGTTCCCCACAATGATCACCCCGTACCTGTGAACACAGAGGAACCACAATTCACTTGGGATTTGTTAAAAGGATGTTGAACAGAGCAGCCCCTGGGTTCTTCTCTCTGGGAGCTGCAGGAGGAGCCTGATGCAGCTGGAACTGCTCACAGCAGCCATTCCAGATGTGGCTCAACACCTGGAAGGAGACTGCAGCAGGCAGTTCCTGCAGCAGCACCAAGTTCCTCCTTCAGGCTCACTCTGTGTCCCACCAAACCCCCCCGTGCTGGTTTTGGGGCTTGGGAACAGCAGGGAAGCCAAGGAGCACCGTGCTGGGCTCCACCTCAGCCTCTCTGGAATCAAAGGCATCAAAAAAAACCAAATGGGCACAAAATGGTTGTGGAAGTGATAAAGCAGCAGATGAAGGAAAGGGATCTGTGCTGAAAATGGGAAGGACATGGTGACTTCCCAAATGTACTGCTGCCAAATGGTGGCAGGGGCTGAGATGAGCAGATAAAAACGGCACAGAGTGGTTTGGGTTGGAGGGACCTTAAATCTCATCCAGTGCCACCCCTGCCATGGCAGGGACACCTTCCAGCTGCTCCAACATGGCCTTGGGCACTTCCAGGAATGGAGCAGCCAGAGCTGCTCTGGGAATCCCACCCCAACCCCTCCCCACCCTCAGAGGGAAGAATTCCTTCCCCATATCCCCCCAGCACTGCCCTCACTCCCCGTGTCCTGTCCCTGCACCCCCTCCCAGTTCCCTGGAGTTCCCTCCATGCCCAGTTGCCCTCACCTGGCTCGGGTCAGGGCCACGTTCAGCCTCCTGGGGTCGTTGAGGAAGCCGATGCCCTGGTGCTCGTTGGCCCTCACACAGGACAGGATGATGAAATCCTTCTCCCTGCCCTGGAAGGCGTCCACACTGGCAATTTCCACTTCCTGCAACACAGGAAAACACCTCAGGCATGGAAGCAAAACAGCTCTGCCACCAGCAGGCACTGCCAAAGGGCCTGGCCAGCACTGAGCCTTCCATCAGCTGAGAAAAATGTTGTTTTTGGAGGGAGGAGTGATTTGGTAATTCCTCTGGGCACTGAGCAGCTGCCCCAGAGGGGAACAGGGAGTCTCAGTTCAGGAGAAATTCCTTTCATGTTCAGCTTTATGGCTCTCCTGTTTCCCCACAACTGTGCAAAGCAGCTCTTCGCTTGAGGATGCTGCCAAAAAGTTCTGACTGTTCCAAAATGTTGGAGGATGAGAGGTCCAAATTAGCCCTGAGAAACCTCAGTGAGAGGGACATATCATTCCTGGCACAGGGAAAAATATTTCCACCAAGTTTCCCTGCAGTGAAAACACTGCTCAAGTTCTCAATCTTGCAAAACAAGATCATATTAAACACAGAATTGTCCTGTTTGTAGCAGCTCATTTTTCTGTTTGGTGGAGGAGTTCCCAAGCTGGTGGTAGGATGTGCTCCCAAGAAAATAAATCGTGTGGCCACCAGGATTTATTTGCTTGGTTTCCTGCACGTCCCTTGGCATGGAGGGCTGATGAAGGCACAAGGTTTTCCACAGTGACCTCTCCCTTCTGTGTCTCACAGGATTTGTTACAACCTCTTTCCACACAGATTTTAGTAGGCCTTCCTCCTTTCCCTGATCCCACTGGTACCTCCTAACTCTTCTCCTTGACTTTAACCAAAACCAACTCAAAAACTCAAGAAATCAATCGATATTGAACAAAACCAACTCAAAAAATCAATCTATATTAACCAAAACCAACTCAAAAACTCAAAAATCAATCGATATTAACCAAAACCCACTCAAAAATTCCAAAGACTGAGCCTGAAGATAGAATAAACATAAAAAACCATTGAGAATTTCCCAGTCAGTGCCTTTTGGGCTGTGTGCAGCCCAGTACCTGGTAGAGCTTGGTGTGCAGGGAGCCACTGAACTGCATGTACTGCACCAGGTAGGAGCGCTGGCCCTCGTAGGGGGTGATGATGCCGATCTGGTCAGGCTTGGCCCCAGCCTTGAGCAGCTTCGTGGTGATCTTCTCCACGTTGGCAGCCTCGGTCCTGCAGAGGCACATGGGGTCAGCCAAGGAGGGTCAGGCCAGCAGGGCTCAGTTTTTAGCAAGTTAATGGGGTTTAAAAGGCTCCCACGTGAGGGTGCTTCAATGGAAAGATCAATTTTGCTCGAGCACTGCAATTAATTCAGCTCCAGCTCCTCACTCTGGACATGCACAGAGGAATTTGGGCCAAAACCAACATCCCAAAGGGCTCAGAACCACACAGATTTCACCACCACCTCCTCAGCACTGCACAACAAACAGCAGAACCTCCTCAATTCCAAATGGGATTTCTTGCTGGAGTTAAATGTACATGTGGAACTTTTACAATCAGCATCATTCCAAACATCCCCCAGATCCTTCAGCTGCTTTATCTTAAAGCTTTAAATACAGAACGTTTTGAATGTCAATGCCCTCTATCAGGCAAGCATTGTGCTGTGTGTTTGTGCACAATCTGCTCCACTGTATCCAGTCTTGCACATGCTGCTCAGGAAACAGACTGAGATTAAAAATATCTCAGCTGATATTTTGTTCACAACTTGGGTTGGTTTCCCTGCCAGGCACGTGAACAACCATGACCCAAGAGGAGCAGATTTTACATTTATTTGTTGAAAAAGAAGGTTGAATGTGCAGAAAAAAGGGACAGGATAAAAAAAAAAGTACATTTCCATCCCTTTTGAAGTAAATCTGAGATTCAGGATTCTGCTTGAGGAGTTACTGGAATTCAAAATGTGATTTGATTGGCAATTCCTGCCGGCCCAAATTCACCCACATCAGGCATTTGATCATGGCCTGCTCCTTCTTCACCCAGTGAGGTGAACTCTGCCACAGAGCAGCCCCAGCTCTGAGCTGCTCCCTCCTGGGGCCTTTTCCTCCTGGTTTGCTGTGAGAGGAGCCCAGGGAAAAGCAGCTCTGAAAAGCAGCTGGGGCTGCAAGCCCTGAGGGAGGCTTTTATTAAAGCCCAAATGAGGATTTATCCATGAGGAGCCACCAGCCCTGCTCTGCACTGAGGCCAGTTCAGATCCCAGAGCTGAGCTCACCTGTTCAGGTAAGAGGTGCCTGAGCTGGCAATCTCCTCCTGGCCCTGGGTCACGTAGAAGAACATGGGTTTGTCAGGCTGGGGCCACTGGAAATCAAAGCCTTTCTTCACCCTGTCAGCTGAGGAGCACAGCAACAGGAGCAGAACAAATCAGCAACACCACTTGGCAATTTCCATATCAAAAAGCCTCAAAATGAAGCGTGATGCAAATTTTTTTATTAAAAAACCAAACCCCGATGAGAGAATGCCTGCTTTGATCCCTGCTCAAGATTTGCAGCTCTCCCCAAAGGCTCAGAAACCTTTAGTGTCACTCTCTCTTCAGATGATCATTTTAATATAAAATCTTATTCACTCTCCAGATTGTTCCAACAGCACCAACATCTTCCAGGCCATGGAAACAGAAACTAGCAGGGCTAACCCTCAATGAACAGGGCTGAGCCCAAATGAACAGGGCTGAGCCCAAATGGAACAGAAGTAAACCCAAATGAACCGGGCTATCACAAAATGAACAGAACTAACCCCAAATGAGCAGGGCTATCACAAAATGAACAGAACTAACCCCAAATGAGCAAGGCTATTACAAAATGAAGTCACCCAGTCTATGATGGAAGGGGAAACATTTGGTGTGCCTGCACTGGCAATGTGGCTGCTCAGTGCTGCTCCCTGCTGTACTCCCACAGTCCCTTTGTGCTCCCTGCCCCGTGGGGGTGCTGGGGTTGCAGCTGCACCAAGCCCTCACCTGCAGTGACCCCGTTCTGCAGGGATCCCTCGTAGAAGATGTTGGAGGGGAAGGCGCTGAGCGCGGGGTGCATGCGGTACTGCACCTGCAGCCGGATGGGCCGGATGCCCAGCACCACCAGCCTCTCGAACAGCGACTGCGACAGCCCTGCCTTGGCTGCCTTCTTGCACATCACCACAGGCCCCAGCTGGCAGTGGTCACCCACCAGGATCAGCTGTGGGGAGAGTTTGGGGAGAGCTCAGTTTGGTGGCTGGAGGTTGTTTGGAGCAACAGAAATATCCTATAAAAATGGGGGATTGTGATTTGGGGTGGGAGGAGCTTAAATCCCACCCTGTGCCACCCCTGGGGCAACTCCCACCATCCCAGGTGGCTCCAGCCTGGCCTTGGGCACTCCCAGGGATCCATTCCCTCCCCACCCTCCCAGCCAGGAATCCCCGCCCAATATCCCACCCAAATCCCCCTTTTCCCAGTTTAAATCCATTCCCTGGGTCCTGTCCCTCCATCCCTTGTCCCCAGTCCCTCTGCAGCTATCCTGGAGCCCCTTTAGGCCCTGGAGGGGGTTTTAAGATCTCCCTGGAACTTCTCCAACCTGGCCTTGGACGATCCCAGGGACGAGGCAGCCACAGCTTCTCTGGGAATTCCATCCCAGCCCCTCCCCTCCCTCACAGAAACAATTTCCCCTAAATATAAAACCCAAACCCACTCTCTGTCAGTTTAAACCATTCCCTGGCATATTAGGAATTAATCATTCCAACTTGTGATAGGCTAAAGTTCTCCCCAAAGGCTCAGAAACCTTTAGTGTCACTCTCTTTACAGATGATCATTTTAATATAAAAATCTTGGTAACTCTCCAGATCGTTCCAACAGCTCCAACACCCTCCAGGCCAAGGAAACACAAACTAGCAGGACTAACCCTAAATGAAGAGGGCTACCCCTAAATGAACAGAGCTGAGCCCAAAATGAACACGGCTGACCCTAAATGAACAGGGCTGAGCCCAAATAAAGTCAGGTAAGTTTATGTTCTAGAAAAGGAAGAATGTTGTGTGCCTGCACTGGGAATGTGGCTGCTCAGTGCTGCTTCCTGCTGTGTCCCCAAACCCTTTTTAGGGAACCCAGGGCTTTACCTGCTTTGCCCCCAGCACCACGGGCACCATGCACTCGGGCTCGGTGGCCTGCGTGCTCTCGTCGATGAGGATGGAGCGGAACTGCATCTTGGCCAGCCTGGGGTCCCCAGCTCCCACACACGTGCAGCAGATCACATCAGCGTTCTGGGACAGCAGGGAGCAGGATCAGCACGGGAATGGGGGCACTGGGATGGGGGCACGGGGATGGGGGCAGCACTGGGATGGGGGCAGCACGGATTTGAGGGCAGCCCCTGGGATTTGGGGGCAGCCCCTGGGATTTGGGGACAGCCCCGGGGATTTTTGGGGACAGCCCCGGGGATTTTTGGGGACAGCCCCGGGGATTTTTGGGGATCAGCCCCAGGCCCTCACCATGAGCAGCTCCCGCTCCGCCGTGCGCTTCAGCGCCCGGTAACGCTTCTCATCAGCAGAGGAAAGTTCTCCAGTCTCATCCTTGAGCTGCTGCAGCTTCTGAAGCTCTGGCATGCTGAAAAAAAAACCCAGGAATTTTGCTTTACAGCCCAACCAGCTCTGTAGGATTGCAGTGAAAGTGATTTGTAACTAAAACAAACCCATCAAGCAAACAGCGGTGCTGCAGTGACAACAGCCCTCAGCTGTGCCCACCACAAACACCAAAAATGGAGTTTTTTCCTCGTTCCTCACCTGTCCATGTTCCTGATCTGGTTGTGCAGGGCCAGGAAGGACACGGGGGAGTCGATGGCCTCGCGGCTCTTGGCACACAGACGAACCACCTTGAGGCCAGTCTGGTGGATCTTCTCTGTCAGCTGATCCACAGCAATGTTGCTGGGGGCACACACCAGCACAGGCCTGGCAAAATCAGCCAACAATCTCAATAAACTGGAATTTCTTTCCACTAGACTTGCAATAAAATATAAGTAGTAACACATCACTAAAAACATGCTGGGGAAGGGTATTTTGTGCAACGAGCCTAAGTCTCCCCAGACAGTACAGTTCAATGACACAAATTATTTTGGTTTTTAAAATCAAGGTGATTCTTTGCATGAATCAAGCTCATGCATAAAGGCTCAGAGAGAGCAACTCTCACCCATTGCCCTGCCTGGCCAGGTGATACACGATGGTGGCTGATGTCACTGTCTTCCCAGTGCCAGGGGGACCCTGGATAAGGCTCAGAGGACGCTGCAGGACAGTCTTGACAGCATAAACCTAAAAAAAAAAGATTGATTGTTATTTAACATTCCCGGCACAGGATTTAAGTTGTTTAACCTCTATTTATAAATCCTTTCTGTCATCCTGGGCAGAGAGAGGAGATGAGGTTACCTGAGAGTGGTTGAGATCAGGGAGTCCCTGGGCTGTGAAGCGTTTTGGCAGCTGGCATTTGATGATGACATCTTCCACCTCATGGCCCAGCAGTTTGTGGTAAATGTACCCAGACACTGAGGTCTCATCCACTGCAAACGTTTTCAGAGCACTTTGCATCCTGAAATGAAGGAAAAGCAGGAAAATTATTCCTAAAGATCAGTGTGAAGCACCCCAGGTGTCCTACAGCAGGAATCAGACACAAATGGGAAAGAGAACAACGACCAACACTTATTAACAGAATTAAAATCACAGAAACACAGAATTAACAGAATTAAAATCACAGAAATTACACTCTGAGAACTCAGATTTTGCTTTTTCCCCACGTGAACATTACAAGGTATTCCCAGAAAAATGTGGAGAGGAACACCAGCTTTGGTGGCAGAATCTGGGACAGTAATTTCAGGTGCAAGAACCTGTGACGGGAATTTAGGTGCAAGATTTAAAGAAAATTTGCAGCCATAATGAATAAAATAATAGGATAAGAGGAGATAATAGTAATAGGATATATTACTAATAGGAAATTCTAATAATAGGATAAGAAGCCAACTCCTGTCTTACCAAACACAGACTTGGCTGAAGCCTGTGGGCTCCACAGCCAAATTTTAATATTTTAACAGTTTAAAGCAATTTTAGGATCTCAACTATACAATTGCTTTTCTTCTTCCGTTTCAAGCATTATTAAACATAAAGTAAATTTCTCCCTTTGATGTCTTTGCAACAAACCCTTCAAAATGAGAACAATTGGCCATTTTGTGCCATTAATTCCATTTCTGAACCAGGCACCAGGTGCTCACCACACACTGAGACCTCTGATGGGTGCTGCCAAACCAAGACAAACTTCTTGGTTGAAAAACTCTCAGTGAAGGCAAAGAACAAAACTCTACAGTGAATACATGCAGTGCCTGCCAAGCTGTGAGGTGCTGCCTCCATACCTGTCAAAGGAAGTGGATTTCCACACAAAATCCACCTGGAAGTTGTGAGTGACCTCCACGGGAGCTCCCACGCTGCTCCTCAGCTCGATGGCGATCTCATCACCATAATCTGTAGAACCTCGTTAAGTAGTAATTTCGAGTAAAAATTTGAATTTTATTCTCCCCAATTTTGGTGATTCTCTTCAGCAGATCCCCCCCCTCACCCCACCAAATTTCAAATTAGCAGAGAATTACTTTTGGAGATAATTAATGACTTGTTACCGACTCCAGCTCTGGCCAGCCCTGCCGAGGCTCTCCAAGTAAAGGATACTATCAGGAACTTTGATCACGTGCCCAATTCCTTTCCAGAGGGGTGCCAGGTCTCCCTTGTACCTCAGGCAGATCTCATCTCCCTGCATGAGGCGCATGTCTGCAAAGAAGGGGGAAAAAAGGCTCTGAACAACCACAAAACCCTTCCAGAGCCTCCCCAGGCCAGCCCTCAGAGTGCTCTGCACTCTGGTTTTATTCAGAAGGTACAAAAAAACCCTGACAAAGAGACAGCCCAGGTGTCCTCACCTGAATCAGTCTTTGGCAAAGTGAAATAAGCAATTCTCTTCTTGTTCAAGCCCAGGTCCCACCTGACTGTGATGTTATCTTGGGTCTGAGGGTAAGAAAAAGAGCAGCTATTATTTTCCTGAAGAATTGTTTGCCAACCACCACAGTCCTGTGCTTCAAAACAGCGCAGAAATGACAAAACTGGCTGTTCCAATGTCACAAAAATCTGTGTTCATTCCTGTGGCTGAGTTCACAGCACCTGCAGAAGGTGAATTCTGTTCTGAGAGCTAATGATGAGAAACAAAGTCCTGGTCCCCAGCTGTGGAATTCTCCCCCTCTTCAAACACCCAGGAAATGTTTCCAGGAGCTCTCAGAACTCCCATTTCCCTGCCAGGGAACTGCAGCTTCTGAGGGTAACAAACAGCTGCACTTCTGGGACACAAGGTGGTTTTTGGAAAGGAAAACTTGAACACAGCAAAGGTGAGAAGTTCCCAAGTGTTTTAAGCTCCTAAAACCCCTCACTGTGAGGATTCTCCTCTCCTCTCCCTGCTCGCACAGCACCATCACTGCTGATATCCCAGTGCTGCTACACCACAGCAATTCAAACATTTTTTTATTGCACTCAAGGTTTTGTGCTGTGATTCCATGTTTGACCCCAGGATTGTCAGGAGTCCCTCAAAAACCAAATCTCACACATTTTACCTGAGATTCCTTGAGTTTCTTGTCATAATCTGCCTCAAGCTTGACCAGAGGACCAAATATATTTTGGTATTGATAAGCATCTTCATATCTAAGCAGGACATGCTGGGGTTCCTCATCAACACCAGGTTTTTCCAAGTCCTCAAGGGTTGCAGATGGATTTTCCTGGAAATAAAAGCAGAGATGTTTTGTTTCACAGTGTGAAGTATAAAAATTGACAGCAGGACTGGTAAAATTGTGTTTTACTGATACAGGGAGTGATATGAAGGTGGAACCACCCTTCAAGCTACACCAGGGCATTACAAATCATATTAAACACAGTTTAAATTTTAAAGGATGCACAAAAAGCCTCTCAAAAACCCCAGAACTGATTGAGCAACAATTCCCTGCTCTGCTGGGCACCACTTAAAGCAGAACTATTTGGAAGTCTTGATATGAGCAAGGAAAGTTGGTTTTCAGTTTGGTGAAGCTTTCAACAATTCTCTGAATGCTCTGAGCACTGTGGCACTGCAGGATTTAAACCTTGGGTAATTTCTGCCTTCCAGAGCTCCTAAAACTCTTGTCCTCCCTTGAAAGCAATCTCAGAACTGGTGAAACAAACCCCTCAAAGTCCAGGCTGTACCTTCCAGAGCTCCTCCAGTTTGTTGATCTGCTGGGCCGTGATCTGGCGGGCGCGGAGCTGCTCCTGCTCCGAGGGGATCTTCACCAGCCACGAGAGGAAGCAGCGGTCCTGGATCAGGGGCTGCCACTGGGAGCTGTCCCAGTTGATGTCCTTCAAGCTGCTCTGGCTGGCACAGGGCTGCCTGCAGGACCAAGCACAGCCAGGAGTTGTGACATCACACCAGAGCGAGGGACAGGCTGGTGTGGAGGGTGAAAACTGGGCTGGTGTGCTCCTGACACTGCTCAAAAACCAGGGAAAACCCAGGCAAAACAACCCCAGTCTGCTGGGAAAATTAGTTTCTCAGTTCTCCTTTCAGTATTGTGAGAAGTGTTGCTTGGGTGCTTCCAGGACTGAAAATTCATTTAAAATATTAAATATGACACCTTTGGAGGTGGTTATAATCCATGAGGACTGTGCACACACAGACCAGAAAAAGAGGTTATTTCCCAAACAGAACTTCCTCCACACAAATACAATTTCTACCAGCAACCACACAGTGACAGCACCCGATTAAAACACACAATTATAATTTTTCAGTTCTGACTTAGCCTGTCAGAACAATTTCTGATTTATTGTGGCCTCAAATGACTCTGTGAGCTGAGAGAAAAACACCCTGAGTGAGAGTCAGTGTTCCACAGCTCCAGAGTCACTTCCTGAACGGAGCTGTGCCTCTTCCAAAGCTCAAAACAGAGGGAAAAACACCTTTCTTCCATTAAGGAATGCAGAATTTAGGAAAAAAATACTTTTCTACAGAACGAAGATGTTTGCCCAACATAAGAGAACTCCCTTTGCTCATTATCCACCCGCATCCCTGAACTCTGTGTGACCACCTGAAGGAAAAAGGGTGGCAAACCAGAATATAAAATATATTTTGGGCCAAAATGCAAGCAAGGGCTGCTCTTTATAAAAGCAGCAGAGGCCTGTCTGACCTGCAGAGCAGAACCACCACGGAGTCAGCCTTGGCTGGGATGAAGCCCAGCAGGAAGACGTTGCGGCAGCCGCAGTTGTAGCACTCCAGCACGGTCTCTCCCAGGGGCCCGTCCTTGTGCAGGGTCACCTCCTTGCACTTGGCTCTCACCAGGTGGTTCACAATGTGGCTGCAAGCAAACACCACAGGTTACAGCTCAATTTACAGCTCTGATTTACAGCACAGGTTACAGCTCAATTTACAGCTCACATTTACAGCAGTTTCACACCAGAAACACCTTTGTTAGCAATTAGCAACACACAAATAAATCTATTTATTGTGGCACACATTGGGAGGATGTGGCTCTTTGCATCCGTGCAGGGAACATTTCTCAGTGCATGGGTGCTCTGAGAGTGAAAAGAAGAGGAAATGGGTACAGAGTTGACTTTTTTGTTTCATGGTTCCATCCTTTACCTGCCAGAGGTGTTTCCACGGCCGTTGCAGAACCATTTCTTGCTGGTGTTGCAGTAAACCACACAGGCAGGGTCGTGGATCCCACAGTAGCTGCAATTGCAAAGGGGAAAGCAGCAAGTGATTGGTTATTGCTGAGAGGAAAATCCAAACCCAAGCTCTAGATGGATTTACAGGGCACAGAAATAAGGGGAAGTGGAAACTGGGCAACATCAGTGCTGGGAGAAGGACCAAACAGGAGCCAAATTCCTGTTGTGAGTCACAAATATTTTAATATTTAATTAATATTTTAATTTTAAAATTCTCAATTTTTAATATTCTCAATATTTAATATTCCCATCACTGGGGTGGCTGAGCCTGGGATTTATCCCCCAGGGAGCTCTGAGCTGGCCAGAAGTGGACGTGGCAGCTCCAAATCCGCTCAGGAGCCCCAGGAGTAGCACAGGTTTGGGAGCTGTTCCCAAATCTGCTCAGGATCTCCAGGAGCACACAGGGAGCTGTTCCCAAACCTGTTCAGGAGCCCCAGGAGCAGCACAGGTTTGGGAGCTGTTCCCAAATCTGCTCAGGAGCACACAGGGAGCTGTTCCCAAATCTGCTCAGGAGCTCCAGGAGCAGCACAGGGAGCTGTTCCCAAATCTGTTCAGGAGCCCCAGGAGCACACAGGGAGCTGTTCCCAAATCTGCTCAGGATCTCCAGGAGCACACAGGGAGCTGTTCCCAAATCTGCTCAGGAGCTCCAGGAGCACACAGGGAGCTGTTCCCAAACCCCCTCTCCCTGGTGCCCTCTGGCAGCCCCACCTGCAGGCGTGCACAGGCAGATCCTTGGTGTAGTAGGTGTCCTCCTCATCCTCCTCGAAGTTGAGCTCTGCCAGGAGCTGGCTGGTCTTGGCCACGTTCTCATCCACAGCTCCGTTCTGCAGGATCCCATCAGGACCGTTCACCTGGCATTGGGGGGCACACCCAAAATGAACCCCAAAATCTCGGGTGGCACTGAAAAGCCCCCACAGAAAACGCTGCCAAGAGCATTAAATACACACCCATTACACAGGGATACCCATTCCAGGATTGGCTCCATTTTTTCCAGGATTATTTCAACTCCAACTGATAAGTTGGAATAAAGTTTCCAGGAGGAGATTGCTTTCCTGCAGATTGTATTTTTCCATACAATCCCACAATCAATACCTGCTCCATCACCTCCTGTTTCACAGGATTATTTGAGCTCCAACTGATAAGCAGGAAAACAGGGAGATTGCTTTTCTGCAGTTACATTTTTCCACAGCCTTACATAACAAAATTCCATTTCAACAATCCCAGCAGTTGTTTTCTCACCCTTCTCTTTAATTCCAGGGATCTACCTGGGAACAGGAATTTCCCCCACCTATTCCTGTACCCACCATGGACTGCCAGAACCACAGAATTCTGCAACATTTGGGGCTGTCTCAGCAACTTTCCCACCCCCAGCCTTTCTCCTGACCAAAATAACTCCAGTTTTTGGTACTTTTACCACCAGGACGTCACGCTGGGATTTTGGCATGGCCACTGCAGGTGCTGCCCCTTGGTGTCCTGGTTTAACTTCTCCAGCCCTGAGGGGCTTTAGCACCTCAATACTGAGTTGGGAAAGACCCTGACATTTGGTTTATTCTCTGCCTTCTTTAGCCAACTTCCCACCAAAAGCTGAACAGGGATAAGTTTATCTTAATCCATGTTAATTTGGAGTGGGAAATGTGGGAAAGGGGGCACCAAAGTGACTGGAAAATTCACAACACAGCTGAGGGGAGGGCTGGGGTCATTCCCCTATCAAAGGGATAATTAACTCCCCCAATGTTTGTAAAGTTAAAGATTTATTTATAAATTTTAACCAGCCAAACAGGACAAAAATCACTCAAGGCCTTTGTCTCTGAATATTTGAACAACTTGGATTTAATGCAATTTCTCTGAGAGGTGCAACTTAATTCTGACAGAAAGCTGAGAACACAAAACCTTTTGTAAAAGGCATCAAAAAAGAAATTAAAAAGTTGCCCCCTCTTCAAGCTGTAACGAAGCAAACTCAGCTTATTTCTCATTTAGAGAGATCCACATTAAAAATTTAACAGCCAATTGCAAGAGTTAAAGTCCAAAGCCAACTTCCCACTTGCCCTGAGCCATCAGGACCTGCCCTCAAAGCCACCAGCTCTGTTTCCAGCCCTGCAAATGAAATGAGGAGCATTTAAATAAAATAAATAAATGGGCTGCCTTTTATTGGTGTTATCTCCAAGCTCTGCCTTTTAATAGGAACAATCAGCCCAAAGGAACTGAAAGTGCAAAAGGGAAGATGGAAAAAGGAATCAAACCCCACAGGAGGAGCAGGAGCAGCACAACCCCATCAGTGGGGTGAGGGCAAATCCCACCAGCTCACTGAGGAACAGACTCTGCACAGGTGTCAGCACATAAATATCCACTTCAAATCTCCATTTCTTTAAATATATCCACTTCAAGTCTCCATTTCCAACTGACAGAGCCATTTCAGAAAAGATAAACAAGGCCTGGTCTGGCCCAGGTGGGATTCCAAAGCCTGGAGTTTATCTGAACTCTTTCCAAGCATTCCCAGGCATTTCTACCCCACCATGTATTAGTTTAAGGTTGGTTGATTTTAATGCATTTTTTGGGTGCTCACAAAAAACTGTCTTCCTTTTTTTAAAAAAAAGCAGTAAAGTTTGGGTTTGGTTCAGGATTTTTTAAGGCAGAAAAGGCAGAAGTGTCAAGGGCAGAAGTGGCTGTGCTGTCCCAGCCCTCGGGGAGGCAGCAGTGATGTCACCTGAGCTGTGAAGTGCAGCCCCAGCCCTTGGCAGGCTCTGCACGAGGAAGTGATTGCTGCACACCCTCCTGTGATGTCAGCCCTGCATTACAAACCTGGCACGGGCAGCGGTGGTGGCAGGGGGGCCACTGCCCTGCTCCAAAAAATGTTGGCTGCAACTCCTGGCACGGCGAGTTTGGCAGCTCCGGGCCCAGCTCTGAGGTGCCACAGAGCTACTCCCAAAAACTGCCGGGGCTGCCTCGCTCCTCTGCTGGCCTCAAAACCTTCCCTGGGACACAAAACCAGGCCAGGGCAGAGCTGAGGGACAGAAACCAGCGGGGGACAGGGAGCTGGGGCTGCTCCATCCTTGGGAATGTCCCAGGGTGGCCTGGAGGGGGCTTGGAGCAGCCTGGGACAGTGGGAGGTGTCCCTGGGATTGGGATGGGATTGAAGGCCCTTCCAAGCACCCTGGCAGCCCCTGATCCCATAAGGAGGTGACAAGATGGTGTTCAGCAGGATTCCAGCCCGAGGGATCCAGGAGAACTGCAGAGGGACTGGGGACAAGGGATGGGGGGACAGACAGGACACAGGGAGTGGCTCCCAGCGCCAGAGGGCAGGGCTGGGTGGGACGTTGGGAATCAGGGATTGTTCCCTGTGGGATTCAAGGCCAGGCTGCAGGAGGGAAGCTCCAGGGAAACCTTGGAGCCACTTCCAGAGCCTAAAGGGGCTCTAGGAGAGCTGGAGAGGGATTTGGGACAAGGACTGGAATCCCAACACAGGGAATGGATTTAAACTGGGAAAAGGGAGATTTGGGTGGGACACTGGGCAGGAATTCCTGGCTGGGAGGGTGGGGAGGGGCTGGGATGGAATTCCCAGAGCAGCTGTGGCCACCCCTGGATCCCTGGCAGTGCCCCAGGCCAGGCTGGACAGGGCTTGGAGCACCTGGCACAGTGGGAGGTGTCCCTGCCTCTGGGACTTTCAGGATTTAAGTTTTCCATCCCAAATCAGGCCGGGATTGTGGGATCCTGCTGCCTGTGGGTCCCACATCAGGGTAACAGAACATTGCCATCCCCCAGAGCCACCCAGGCCAGGAGCAGAGCCCCAGGTGGGCACACAGAGCCCCAGGTGGGCACACAGAGCCCCAGCTGGGCACACAGAGCCCCAGCTGGGCACACAGAGCCCCAGGTGGGCACACCTGCAGCCTCCTCACCCAGCTCTGCTTTCAGGTACTTCGTTCAAGCTGCAACTGCACCTGAACTCCAGCAGGATTTGCGCTAGCAAAGTCCTGCAGCGAGGCTTCAGCACCACCGTGCCGCTGGATTCTCACCACCAGCCCAGGGAGTCCCCCAAACCTCACATTTTGGGGTGGGCTGGCAAAGGCAGCTGCTGCTGTTTGTGAATTCCTCTCGAGGGCTCTGCTCCCAGGGATCCCCAGCGAGGGCGATTCGCTTTCCCTTTCCCGAGGAGGAAGTTGGGAAAGCCTCGCCCCCGGGAGGGAGTGGCGCTTCCAGATGGGACCTGAGCAACAAGGACCCGTCTGGCCCGGACAAAACAGCCTTTGTTAGCACTGCAAATTAAACCCAGCCTGCCTAGGCCAGAGCGCCAGCCTAGGAGCTGCCCCGACACCGGGGGTCCAGCAGGGGAAAGGAGGCAGGAGGGAGAACTGCAGAGAACCCCGGGGTGCTTTGGGGTGGGGAGGGACCCTAAAGCCCAGCCAGGGGCACCCAACAATCCCAGGGTGCTCCTGGGACACTGCAGGGATGGTTTGGGGTGGGGAGGGACCCTAAAGCACCCCTGTGATCCCAGGGTGCTCCTGGGACACTGCAGGGATCCAGGGGCAGCCACAGCTGCTCTGAGGAGTTTAAATTCCTCCTAAAACACTTCAGAAAATCGATTCTTATGTTTGTGTAATTCTAGGAAACAATGGAAATAGAGCGTCCTATAGAAAATGTTTGTGCTCTACTCCTATTTTTGGCAATTGACCATTAATCAATTGTAACACTATTAAACTGTTAATTAAATGTATTGGGAAAGGACATTCTTTTAAATACATCAAAATTTCCTAAAACATGAGGTGCCCTGCATTGTTCAACTCATCTTTTTCAAAAGACCCCAGAAACAGCAGAGCAGAAGTTTCCATCCCCATATTCCTCAGCTCCAAATCAAATTTTTTATTTAATTAGCTTTAATTATAATCACAGGGCTAATATTTCATTAAGCAAATCCAGATCAATTGGAGAAGTCATTATTTAAGACGCCAAAAAGAACAACAAACTTCAATTATCTGGTGAGGGCAGCAAAAATTTTGCCCAGAACCTTTTAAAAACCCCAGATGTTGTGATTTTATCAGCCCTGAGCCTGTTGAGAGGGGCAGGTCTGAGCAGATCCTGGGCTTTGTTTTATTTCACCTCTGAGAGTCCCTCTCCAAAAATGACATTTCTAACGTCAAAGTGAGCACCATGATGACCACAAAAGTTTGCAGAAACTCAAAACCACCCTGATTTTTTTAAAAAAATCAACATAAAATCCTTTTCTTTTAGCCAGGAGACAAAACCAGTACCTGAAGGTGCTCTCCAGAGCTTTTATTATTTTTTTTTCACTTTGACTTCAAAGGTTTTTCAAACGTGTTTAGACAAAAAAAAAAGGCCAATTAATAATCCTCTCGTCTGGACTTTCAGCTTATGAGGCTGATTTTGGGGTGGTTTTTCTTCTCCTTGGCCACAAATTCCCTACTGGCAGCTCTGGAGTGATCACAACCCATTAAAGGTTTAAAATTACATGTGATTAACATTCTCTTTTAATGTATAGTCACAGAGATTTTACTACTGGTAGAAAATAATTCTGATCTCTCAGTGGCCAAACTGGATCAATTCTACCAAATCCAAAAGGTGCAAATGAACAGAAAATAACCCAACAGCTCTGAGCCCTCTGACTCACAAACACAGCGACCTGAGCACATCCCTGCTGTCACCGAGCACTTTCAGGCACAAAAACTGATTTAATTTGTGCTGGGATAGCCCCCAGGACAGGAGAAATCCTCCCTCAGTGCTGCCCTGAACACCTGTGGAGCTGCATGTGCTCCCTGCTCCCCTCACAGACCCAGCTGGGGCAGCTTTTGCAAATGAAAGGACAAAAACCAGGTCCAGGATGTTTGGTTGGGGATAAAAACTCACCCAGAGCTCTCAACTCCTGTCTAAACTCATCCCTTAACACGTGGGTGATGCACAAGCATTTCATGGTTAATAATGGGATTTCTGTGAGGAACCTGAATATTCCATGATCTTTAAACTGGAGAAAAGTGTGGCTTTTTTAAAAATACGGGAGAGTTCTCCGGTGTTCTTGTTGTTTACTACGGGCACACTGAGATTGTTATCTTCACTTGCAGCACTTCTTGGGAGCTGTAACCCCAATTCCTCCCCTGCCTACGAGCTGTGGATTGCTAAACAAATACAATTTCATTCTCTTTTAGGTACCAGCCATCAACTGTAATAATAAAACACCCAAAACTAAAACCTGTTTTTAAGCCACGAGGAGCCAGAGCTCAGAACTTGTCTCAGGCCTGGCCGTGCCACACAACCCCCAAACAAACCAGCCCAACAACCGTGCAGCAAAGAAAGTGGAAACTGAAATAAAAAATTAACATTCACAATAATAACAAGATGAAATTCAAGCGTATTTTAGCGAGGGGAAGTAAAAAAAACCCGAATTTCCTCAGCGCCCAACTTCCGATAACCAAACACCCCCAAACCCCGCGATTGTTTTAAGCAGAAGGATCCCGAACCGACACCCAGCCCCGGTGGTTTTTCCTCCTCCCTATCGCAACGACACAACTATCGCGACTCGGCCAGCCGGCCGCGAGTTTCCTCCCCGAACAACCCGCTCCGATTCCGCCTCCCGGGGCTCCTCCGCACGCGGCTCCCGCTCCCCGCCCGCCCCGGCGGGGCCCGAGCGCCCAACCCCGCCCGCCCCTTCCGGACCCCCCGGTCCGGGCCGCCCCCGGCCCCTCACCTGCGCTTCCAGCGGGCCCGGAGCTCCCTGCCCCGCGCCGGGGGGCCCCTGGCCCTGGGCCGGCCCCGCCTGGCCGGGCCCGGGCGGGGTCTGGGTCTGGCTGGGGAGGGTGAAGTCGGTGAACTCGAACTCGGAGCCCTGCGTGTCGGCGCCGAGCAGCTCGGCCTCCTCGGTGTCCAGGAAGGTGAGGGTCTGCGAGCTGGGGCCGTACGCCTCCACGCTCATGGCGGCGGCGTTTCCTCAGGCCGGGAGCCTTCGTGTCCCACCCCCCCCCCAGCCCGGGCCGCCCCCGCAGCGCGCCCGGGCGGCCGCGCTACGCGCGCGGCGGGATCCGCCCCGCGCCCCAGGCCGCGCGCCCCCCCCACACACAAAAACGAACCCGCCGCCGCCGCCGCCGCGCTCGGGCCGCTTCGCCGGGCGGCCCCGGAGCCAACGGGCGGGAGAAGGGAGAGGAGCGGGGCTGCGTCCGTGTGTCCGGCCGGGTCCGAGCGTCCGTCCGGCCGCGGCCGCCGCGCGCCAGGCCCGTGAGCGGTGACGCGGAGCGCGCGCGGGGGACGCGCCGACGGCAGCGCGCGCGCGCGGGAGGGTGCCGGAGGGGGGCGGGGGGGGTGACGCACACGCAGCACGTACGGGGGGGGGGGGGGGGGGGCACGGCGCGGCCCCCCGG